>JASVEL010004589.1:0-329071 GCA_032618575.1 Nicotiana noctiflora
TAAAACCTAATTCCTTGTTCTTTTTCTCATAGCCTTTGACCTGGATTTGGTTTGGATTAAAGGACAAAAGTACACTTGTATATTATTCTTTAAATATTCATTTATTGACACCAAGGAGAAGAAGTATGCTAGTGTACACAATACTCAATTAGACCTAAGTTAAGACCTACTTAATTAAACAAAAACGTGAATATAAGTAAGGAATGTATCAAGAAATACCTTATTTAAAAGATTAGGACAATAGATTAATCCTAGAATTACGTATTCTTTTCGGTTCACTTTAATTGATTTTTTTAGAAGAATTCACCTTTTAACATTAATCAATAATGAAATTTACTGTATTAAACTTAATTTATTCACTGACATTATAATAACTACTCATAGGCTCTTATTCCAACGACAACTTTGAAAAAAAAAAGGTTAATATCTGAAAAAGATTAAATATCTTGGATCACGAAAAAAAGGCAAAAAGTCAATTAAAATGGACTAAAGTGAGTATCGATTCTTTTAAACATTGAATACTCAAAAACCGGACATTGCAAAAGAATACATTTTTATATTAGGGAATCTTACACAAATGACCAAAATAATTTCTAATTTACCAATTCCTAGTTATTGATCATAGATTTACTAAAACTAGTCAAGCACATATAAACATTGAAAACCCAAATAGTATGCTTGAAATTCGTTGAAAACATATGGATGAGTCAGTATACAAAATTTGAGGAAGATTGGAGGTGATTTGGACTGTTTTGGTATCAAAATTCGTAATTAAAATCGAGTTCAAAAAATTCTTCTGCAACATATGTATCACACACACAGGTGTACATCTAATATACATGTGATATAAATATGATAAATATGTAATAGACAATTGATACGCAATGTGATATACATATCATTTTTTCATGTTTATCTTCTACTTCGAATTTTTAATTCAAACCATCTCAAAACTCCATCAAAACATCGCAAAATGAGATTCAAACTCTTTACTAATCTATTCTTATGAAGCCCACTCAAAAGAAAGCAAAAAATTGATATTATTTTGGCTACAAATAGCTAATCAGCTAATATTGATAACATTAGGCTAATATTAATAATATTTTATGAATTGGCCAATTTTTATAATAAGCTACTTATAAATGGACATACCTGATAATTTCTCTTTATATTAATTGGACTTGTAATATCTTTGAAGTTTGAACTCCTATATATCAATGGAAAATTACCAACTATGACCATTTATAAGTAGCTCATTACAAAAATTAGCTAATTGATAAAATATTACTAATATTAGTCAATTAGCTATTTATAGAAAAAATCAAATTTTTGCTTTGTTTTGAGTGGGTGTTATTAGAATAGATTAGGCACAACTTAAGAAGCTTGAATCTCGATTTTGGGATGAGTTGGTGAAGTTTTGAGGTGATTTGAATTGAAAATTCGAATTAAAAGCATATATGTGTGTGTGAGATACATGTTTTATACATGTGTCGCAGAAGACTTTTATGAAGTCGATTTAATTACGAATTTTGATACAAAATCAGTCCAAATCACCTTCAATCTTCCTCAAATTTTATATATTGACTTATTTATATATTTTTAATGTATTTCAACTATACCCATTGAGAAAGTTCCTTTTTTGTTTAGATTTTTGGAATATTGTATAAATTTTTGTATTTCATCACCTTATTTTCTACCCCGTCCATGAAATTTCCTTTCCGTCTAGTATCTAGTATTGTTAATCACGCTTAAAAATATGGAACGTAATTTTTTCATGTGATTTTTTGAGAGAAAGAACTCTATTATTTGATTTTCAGTTTTTGTTGGCTAGTTTTGGTAAGTATATGACTAATGACTAGAGATTGATAAGTTAAAATTTATTTGGGGATATTAGTGTAAGTTTTCCTATATCAATTTCTTTCAACAAATGAAAAGAAAATTCATATGGTTGTTTTCCAAGTTTTCCCTCTTTGACATGTTTAGTGCAGCCTAGTAGACTAATGTAGTCTAGGATTATTGAAGAGAGACTTGTTTGTTACAACTAGACTATCAAATTTATCCTAAGCCCAAATAATCAGCCCAATTTATCCAAAGTCACGCTAATTATTGACCCGCCTATTTATTAAACATAGTCCATCTTGACTCAATACACTTCAACTCATTTAAACTTGGGCTACTTTTTAGTGCATCCCTGAGTAACTTTGCATAATATCTTAGAATTTTATTTTATTTTTAGAAATTTATATATGACCATAACAAAAGAAAAAAAATCTTATTTAGTAATTAATTCATGAAAAAACAACACATATTATGTAAAATTTAATAAGAGTTGGGCGAGTTCAGGACCTTATGAAAATTTAGAAATTCGACGTTTTGACAGATTAAAAGATCATGAATGGAATAATTTTGAATATCGATTTATTAGTAAAACCTTCTCCAACTTTTGAATTATCGAAACAAGAACTTTATGTGAGAGTTGAAGCCCCAAAAGGAGAATTGGAAATTTTACTTATAGGAGATCAGAGTGATTTTTATTGGAGATAAATTCGTCCACCAGATTTTATTGATTTGTAAATTCTTCCTCATTTAGTTAAAGAATGAAATTGGTTGATATTATGACAATACTAGGTAGCATCGATATCATCATGGGAGAAGTTGATCATTGAAATGATAATTGATACAACAGAAATAGAAACTAACAATTCTTTTTCCAAATTGGAATCCTTAAAAGAAGTTTATGGGATCACGTGGATGGTTTTGCCTAGTTTGAGCCTTGTATTAGGAATCACAATAGGTGTACTAGTAATTGTTTGGTTAGAAAGATAAATATATGCAGGAATACAACAACGTATCGGACCTGAATGTGCTGGCACTTGAGGAATTCTTCAAGCTCTAGCAGATGGAACAAAACTACTTTTAAAAGAGAACCTTATTCCATCTGCATAGATACTCGTTTATTCAGTATCAGACCATCCATAGCAGTAATATCCATCTTTCTAAGTTATTCAGTAATTCCTTTTGGTGATCACCTTGTTCTAGCCGATCTTAGTATTTGTGTTTTTTTTTTCTGAATTGCCATTTCAAGTATTGCTCCCGTTGGACTTCTTATGTCGGGATATGGATCAAAGAAAATTAAGGTGCAACGGCCTCTCTGCTCCTAGTCACTAAGAAGTGCTATTCTGTCCTCCGTGGGACTGGACTCCACCAAGTAATTTCGCTCGTCCCTTTTATTTTCATATTGGATGAAGCTTCTTTTTTTTAGTCTAGCAAGGTGGTAAATATAAAATAAAAAGCAGAAAGAAAAATGAGACTTTTATTTTGATCGAATTTTCTAGATTTTTATTTTGATCAGAAAGAGGTTTTCTTTGTTCTTCTTGATATTCTTGACTCTTTTGAGCCCTTCCTTTACTTTAGATAAAGAAATAAAGGAAATTGATGATAAAAGTTCTGATTAAAGAGTCGACGAAGGGGATGAGCTGAACAGGGAGTTTACTGGACGCATTTCAACTAGCGGAGACTCTTGGAAAAGATGGAGTAAGAAGTCTCCAAGTGAGCGTCTTGTGGTAGGCCGTCAAGCACATGCGTCAAGGATCAAGGGAGATCTCGTTGTTGCATAGCTCAGGTCGGAGTAAGGTGCTGATTTTCATGTAATTTTGCCTGTCCCTTTCATTTTCGTATTGGAGGAAGCTTCTTCTTTTTTTTTTAGTCCAGCAACGTGGAAAACATGAAACAAAAAAAGCAAAAAGAGAAATGAGACTTTTATTTTGATCGAATTTCTATTTTTTATATTTTATTTCTTTTACAAAAAATTTAAATAAAATGGGAATTTCTTCTTGTTTCTTGAATATTAACTATTCATTTAAAATGCAATATTACAATTATAATAGACCTTTTGGTTTTTAAATTCAAATTTGTTGGAACAAAAGAGGCCCGGTTGGGTACTGACCAAACCATGCCATGAGAATAAAAGGGTCATTTCGAACAAAATCAAAACAAAGAAAAGAGATCTTCTTAATTTTTCTTAATATTATTGGCTCTTCTGAGCCCTTCCTTTACTTTAGATAAGGAAATAAAGGAAATTGATGATAAAAGTTCCGATCAAAGAGTCGACGAAGGGGATGAGCTGAACAAGGAGTCTACTGGACGTAGTGCAACTAGCGGAGACTCTTGCAAAAGATGGAGTAAGAAGTCCCCAAGTGAGCGTCTTGTGTGGGGCCATCAAGCACACACGGTAAGGATCAAGGGAGATCTCGTTGTTGTATAGCTCAGGTCGGAGCAAGGTGTTGGTACTCACGTAATTTTGCTTGCACTGTTCATTTCCGTATTGGAGGAAGCTTCTTTTTTTTTTTAGTCTAGCAAGGTGGTAACATGAAATAAAAAAGTAAAAAGAGAAATAGGACTTTTATTTTGATCGAATTTTTTATTTTTTATATTTTATTTTGCAAAAAAATTAAATAAAATGGGAATTTCTTCTTGTTGCTTGAATATTAACAATTCAATTAAAATAAAATATTACAATTATAATAGGCTTTTTGATTTTCAAATGTATATTTGTTGGAACAAAAGAGGCTCGACTGGGTACCGGCCAAACCAGACCATGAGAATAAGAGGGTCATTTTGAACAAAATCAAAACAAAGAAAAGAGGTCTTCGTTATTTTTCTTGATATTCTTGCCTCTTCTCATCCCTTCCTTTACTTTAGATAAAGAAATAAAGGAAATTAATGATAAAAGTTCTGATCAAAGAGTCGAGAAGGGGATGAGCTGAACAAGGAGTCGACTAGACGCAATTCAACTAGCGGAGACTCTTGGAAAAGATGGAGTAAGAAGTCCCCAAGTGAGCGTCTTGTGGGGGGTCGTCAAGCACATACAGCAAGGATCAAGGGAGATCTCGTTGTTGCATAGCATATCGGAGCAAGGTACTGGTACTTACGTAATTTCGCGTGCCCCTTTCATTTCCGTATTGGAGAAAGCTTCTTTTTTTTAGTCCAGCAAGGTGGTAAACATAAAATAAAAAAGCAGAAAGAAAAATGAGACTTATATTTTGATCGAGTTTTCTATATTTTATATTTTATTTTACTTTTACAAGAAATTTAAATAAAATGGGAATTTCTTCTTGTTGCTTGAACATTAACTATTCAATTAAAATAAAATATTATAATTATTATAGGCTTTTTGGTTTTCAAATTCAAATTTGTTGGAACAGAAGAGGCCCGACTGGGTACTGACCAAATCAGGCCATGAGAATAAGAGAGTCATTTCGAACAAAATCAAAACAAAGAAAAGAGATCTTCTTTAGTTTTCTTGATATTCTTGGATCTTCTAAGTCCTTTCTTTACTTCAGATAAAGAAATAAAGGAAATTGATGATAAAAGTTTCGATCAAAGAGTCGAGGAAGGGGATGAGCTGAACAAAGAGTCTACTTGACGCAGTTCAACTAGAGGAGACTCTTGAAAAAGATGGAGTAAGAAGTCCTCAAGTGAGCGTCTTGTGGGGGACCGTCAAGCACATACGGCAAGGATCAAGGGAGATCTCGTTGTTGCATAGCTCAGGTTGGAGCAAGCTCCTGGTTCTCACGTATTTTCGCCCGCCCCTTTTATTTCCGTATTGGAGGGAGCTTCTCTTTATTAGTCCAGCAAGGTGGTAAACACGTAATAAAAAAGCACAAAGAGAAATGAGACTTTTATTTTGATTGGATTTTTTATTTTTTATTTTTATTTTACTTTTACAAAAAATTTAATAAAGTAAGAATTTCTTCTTGTTGCTTGAATATCAACTATTCAATTAAAATGAAATATTAAATATAATCGGCTTTTTGGTTTTCAAATATATATTTGTTTGAACAAAAGGGGCCCAGCTAGGTACTGACCAAGCCAGACCATGAGAATAAGAGAGTCATTTCGAACAAAATCAAAACAAAAAAAAAGAGGTCTTCTTTATTTTTCTTGATATTCTTGGCTCTTCTGAGCCCTTCCTTTACTTTAGATAAGGAAATAAAGGAAATTGATGATAAAAGTTTCGATAAAAGAGTCAACGAAGGGGATGAGCTAAATAAAGAGTCTACTGGACGCAGTTCAACTAGCGGAGACTCTTGGAAAACATGGAGTAAGAAGTCCCCAAGTGAGAGTCGTGAGGGGGGCCGTAAGCACATACGGCAAAGATCAAGGGATATCTCGTTGTTGCATAGCTTAGGTTGGAACAAGGTGCTGGTTCTCACGTAATTTCGCCTTCCCCCTTCATTTTCGTATTGGAGGAAGCTTCTTTTTTTAGTTCAGCAAGGTGGTAAACATAAAATAAAAAAGCAGAAAGAGATATGAGACTTTTATTTTGATCTAATTTTCTGTTTTTTATATTTTATTTTACTTTGACAAAAAAATTTAAATAAAATGGGAATTTTTTCTTGTTGCTTGAATACTAACTATTCAATTAAAATGAAATATTACAATTATAATAGGCTTTTTGGTTTTCAAATTCAAATTTGTTGGAACAAAAGAGGTCCGGCCGGGTACTGACCAAACCACGCCATTTCTAACAAAATCAAAACAAAGAAAAGAGGTCTTCTTTATTTTTCTTGATATTCTTGGCTCTTTTGAGCCCTTCCATTACTTTAGATAAAGAAATAAAGGAAATTGACGATAAAAGTTCCGATGAAAGAGGCGACGAAGGGGATGAGCTGAACAAGGAGTCTACTGGACGCAGTTCAACTAGTGGAGACTCCTGAAAAAGATGGAGTAAGAAGTCCCCAAGTGAGCGTCTCGTGGGGGGCCGTCAAGCACATACGGCAAAGATCAAGGGAGATCTCGTTGTTGCATAGCTCAGGTCGGAGCAAGGTGTTGGTTCTCACGTAATTTCAACCGCCCCTTTCATTTTCGTATTGGAGGAAGCTTCTTTTTTTTAGTCTAGCAAGGTGGTAAACATAAAATAAAAAAGCAGAAAGAGAAATGAGACTTTTATTTTCATCGAATTTTCTATTTTTTATACTTCATTTTACTTTTACAAAAAAATTAAATAAAATGGGAATTTCTTCTTGTTGCTTGAATATTAGCTATTCAATTAAAATAAAATATTACAATTATAATAGGATTTTTGGTTTTCAAATTCAAATTTGTTGGAACAAAAGAGGCCTGGCTGGGTACTGACCAAACCAGGCAATGAAAATAAGAGGTCTTCTTAATTTTTCTTGATATTCTTGGCTCTTTTGAGCGCTTCCTTTACTTTAGATAAATAAATAAAGAAAATTGATGATAAAAGTTCCGATCAACGAGTCGACGAAGGGGATGAGCTGAACAAGGAGTCTACTAGACGCAGTTCAACTAGTGGAGACTCTTGGAAAAGATGGAGAAGGAAGTCCCCAAGTGAGCATCTTGTGGGGGGGGGGGGGCGTCAAGCACCTACGGCAAAGATCAAGGGAGATCTCATTGTTGCATAGCTCAAGTCGGAGCAAGGTGCTGGTTCTCACGTAATTCCGCCCGCCCCTTTCATTTCCGTATTGGAGGAAGCTTCTTTTTTTAGTTCATCAAGGTGGTAAACATAAAATAAAAAAGCTGAAAGAGAAATGAGACTTTTATTTTGATCGAATTTTCTATTTTTATATTATATTACTTTTACAAAAAAATTAAATAAAATGGAAATTTCTTCTTGTTGCTTGAATATTAACTATTCAATTAAAATGAAATATTACAATTATAATAGGATTTTTGGTTTTCAAATTCAAACTTGTTGGAACAAAAGAGGCTCGGTTGGGTACTGACCAAACCAGGCCAAGAGAATAAGAGGATCATTTCGAATGAAATCAAAACAAAGAAAAGAGGTCTTCTTTATTTTTCTTTATATTCTTGGCTCTTGTGAGCCCTTTCTTTTGTTTAGATAAAGAAATAAAGGAAATTAACGATAAAAGTTCTGATCAAAGAGTCGACGAAGGGGATGAGTTGAATAAGGAGTCTACTGGACGCAGTTCAACTAGCGGAGACTCTTGGAAAAGATGGAGTAAGAAGTCCCCAAGTGAGCGTCTTGTGGGGGGTCGTCAAGAACATATGGCAAGGATCAAGGGAGATCTTGTTGTTGCATAGCTCAGGTCGGAGCAAGGTGCTGGTTCTCACGTAATTTTGCCCGTCCCTTTCATTTCCGCATTGGAGGAAGCTTCTTTTTTTTAGTCCAGCAAGGTGGTAAACATAAAATAAAAAAGCATAAAGAGAAATGAGACTTTTATTTTGATCGAATTTTCTATTTTTTATATTTTATTTTAATATTACAAAAAAAATGCTTGTTGCTTGAATATTTACTATTTAATTACAATGAAATATTACAATTTTAATAGGCTTTTTGGTTTTCAAATTCAAATTTGTTGGAACAAAAGAGGCTCGTCTGGGTGCTGATCAAACTAGAACATGAGAATAAGAGGGTCATTTCGAACAAAATCAAAACAAAGAAAAGATGTCTTCTTTATTTTACTTGATATTCTTGGCCCTTCTGAGCCCTTCCTTTACTTTAGATAAAGAAATAAAGGAAATTAATGATAAAATTTCCGATCAAAGAGTCGACGAAGAGGATGAGCTGAACAAAGAGTCTACTGGACGCAGTTAAACTAGCGAGACTCTTGGAAAAGATGGAGGAAGAAGTCCTCAAGTGAGCGTATTGTCCGGGGCCGTCAAGCATATACGGCAAGGATCAAGGGAAATCTCGTTGTTGCATAGCTCAGGTCGGAGCAAAGTGCTATCGGATGTTCAACAGGTAGTCTCATGATTGGGCTTATGGGGTAAGGATCGAGAAAGGGGAAAAATCGAAGACTGCACATGGTACTTTTATCAATCTGGTTTATTTCGTAGCTTTCATTCAATAAAAAAATGGGTCAAATTCTATAGGATCAAACCTATGAGACTAACCTTAATATAAAGATGGAAGGAAGACCCGAATGGACTTAATTAGGAGCATGGGCAACCCTTTGCGCACGAGAAAGCAATGACAAGAGATTGTCCAAGTCACTTTTTTTTGTCCAAATTTGATTTTCTTTTTGTCTCACTCACTTCCTTTTTTCTGTGTGAGCTCCAGAAATATCCCCATTCAGCTATGATACAAATTTTAGCACATTTTGACCCAGCTCATCTCAGCCCAAGTAACTATTCGATGGGTCATTGGACAATCTCATTATTGACTCAACCTATTTTAACCCGCCCAAGATCGATCCAGTCCTCCCCTTTTAACACCCCTGGTCACAATTTTGTTATCAGCAGGTATCTTCTTTGCCAATAAAAGAAATAAGACTGATTCCCAACATGAGAAGAAAACCAAAGCAGAAAGAAGCGCACACAAAAAAACCATGTCTTTAACCTTTGAATAAACGATTATAAAACCAAGGAATAAAAACAGAGAAACTGTATAAAGCTCCAGGGCTTTTCAAGTGATAACAAGTAGGAAGAAGTTCCTTATTTGATGATCCCTTGACAATTCAAAAGGAAATAAGGTTTTACCCTTTCAAACAAATAACACTAAAATGGAAACCAATGTTTCATAAACAATGGGTTGCTGCAATCTGATGTTTCAGATTAAAGAGGGCCTGGGAAAGTCCCGTTCTCCCTCTGCTCGTTCCACCTCTCAACCTGCAGAAACAGGCAAATTAAGATAAAGTTATTACTAGTTATGGTGAAAGATAAAGGAATTCATTGTATCGACATAGGAAAGATGGAACAATATTACACAACCAGCCGTAAGATGTTAGCTTAGTTATACGTTCACAGCATCGATCACAACACAGGAATTCAGAAGACAGGTATATGGAGACTGAATCAACTGCAAGTATCAAGGACTAGTAAAAGCATATGCTATGAGATGTCTAGTTGTGACAAACTAAAAGAGAAATTAAATCATCACATCTTGAAGCCTTTGACTTTGCTAGAAACAGAGTAATACAAACAAGGGATCCAGATTGGTGATACCAAATTGTTGGGATTAGTCACGTCACTGTTCTTTTTAATTTAGTTAGATGCTTGTCCACGACTCCACATAGGGAAAATGTCAGACATAGAGAATCCCTTTATCAAAAAAATTTAAAAAAAGAGAGGGAATCTCTAGCTTTAGAGTATCCATAATTTGCATAGTACCGATTATTTTGGTGGCGTTTGGTCAAAATTTGAAAGAAGAGTTTTATGCAAAAGAAGAAAAGCTTTTACAAATTGCATAGGTAAGGTTTGGTTACTAATGATTCTTTTTCTTTTTATTTTTGATAATTGTGGTGTCTGGCCAGCTCACGTGCACCTCAACTAATTCTACGGGATAGATGCTACCTTCCACCAACAACAAGTACCAAGTACATCAAGGCTTGGACAGGTAGGAACAAATCACCTAAAGTTTTTGTTTCCGATGGGATTTGAAACTGAGACAGCATGGTTCTCAACCCACTTCATCAACCACTAGGCCACAACCTTAGATGCTTTGGTTACTAATGATTTTTTATAACCAAACCCAACCTTTTTTTGGGTTTAAGAGGCTGTTGATTGATTTAGAGCACCTTTGAACCAACTCCCCAAACCCCTTCATTTAGTCATGACATGTCCCTGCTATAACCATGTCAGATATATTTGTCACCCTAAATACATAAAAACTTGTGGAAATCATATATAACCGTGTTTGATAGATGATCTTATCATCATGTCAGAGTCAAGACCATGAACTTGTTTGCTAAAAATGATATATCGCTGAGATAAAGTAATTATCTATTCTAGAAGAAGTGTTAGAAGAATAAAAAATCAAATATGGAGATCACTGAACTTTTATTTTCCCTAGCCCAAGTTTGTTGCTCTAATCCTTTCTGGTGCACCGAAATGTCTCAAGTTTACCTAATAGATGCTTTTTGGTGCTCAATGCTTCAACTCTTTTCTGGTACCTTACTACCAAGGAAAATATAGGACCGATTCATGTACTAGCAAATATTCGGGGGAAAAAAATTACCAAGAATTATTTTTTAAACAAAAATTCAAAATTAAAGAGATTGGAGCTACAAACTGATCTCCACTTCAAAACTCTTACATTAACACATTTAAATAAAAGAAAGAAAATTCATTTTTAAAAATTTCTTTAAAGAAAAAGTTCAACACTTCTTTTTATATGAATGCACAATCAATCAAAATTACACTTGAAATGGCACCCAGGAGTATGGCCTAACAACTGATGAAGTTTGGAAAGAAGATTACGGGAGACTAGTGGTTGGATCTCAATAGACGAAGAAAAACAAATAACTATGTGATTTCTTCATTTCTGCTTAACCTTGGTGCGCAACTTACCCGATGCCTATACTAGTGGAAGATGCAGGTACTCGGTAGAATAGACATGGCGCACACGAGCTGGTCCACATACCACTCTTTAAAAAATGACACTTCAAATGTGATATTATGACATGTTTATCTATGGAGTTTCTATTATTTTATAGTCATGCAATGACTAAGGAAACAATCACAGCTCCAGACGGTTGATTATCATGTGGCTAACAATTGTTGACTCCAAATTAGGAGGCAAAGGCATATGAATCCAACTGTGTGTTTTATGAAGCAAAAGGAAAGGGAAGTGGGAGCTTAAAATGACTGATAATTCTTATGGAGCAATCACCATTCAGATATGTCTTTACGGATAAGGTTAGCTCCGACTCACATACATATGTGCTGAGTGAACAAAATATTTAATTGTTGGCCCATCCATATACCAACTCGAAAGCAATAATGCTTCATTCGGCGTAGTTATTACGGAGGACATGCCGGTTTCTATAAGCCCTATGGTGAAAACATATCCTGATGTGCTCTATTTGAAGAGTTAAGGAGAAGTGCTTCGGTGGGGCAGAGCATCCCGACACAAGGATCATACTAGGCAAATTCACAAAATACAGTGTCTATTTTGACCCTGTCTATGTGGGATTATAATGGGTATATTGTTGTATTAGTGTCTATATTTTGAGAACTGCAAAGTACATGGTCTATATTGAAATCCCCTATCATATCAAATTATGGCATAAACTTCTGTAAGGTATTCAAAGGCAAGTAAAGCTCCAATAAACAAGCTTGATCAATTGAAAACAAAAATAATTCAAGGAGAGGAAGGGAGAAGAATTAATGAGAAAAGGCAAAGCGGTGAACTATGACACTGCAAATTACAAGATACCTTACAACTTGAAACACACTGAAATACAAGTTAGTAAGCATTACTCACCCATTCACCGGGGCAAAGTGCACGGTAGTATTTCGCAAATTTACCACATTCAGCAGCCTCGTCACCCTTTGCAGCAACACACCTGAAGTTTGTGAACAAGAGTTAGTAAACAACCACGAAAATGGTCAAGCATCAAAACAACAGCTCCAGATAATCGACACATTACAAGAACAATTCAAGGTTGACCAGCTCACAAGGTTAGAAAGCGGTCCATCTGGAATAAACAGTATTATCTTTTGGAGGAATATTGTGAGATGAAATGGATGGGATCCCAACCAGCCTAATGTCTCTATTCCCTAAGCCATCAGCAATTGAGAGGAAAATTAACATACTGTCAGTTTTGGGAAGGTAAATCAGAAAAGACAAAAAAAGTATCTGGTTAAATGGCAAGTGACTATGAGGAATAAAGAAGCTAGAGGTGTAGAAGTGAGAAACCTGAAACTCCATAATAAAAGACGTCTACTGTAAAAGGAGTGGATTAGCTATATGCAGCAGGTGATTATTTTATGAGAAAAATCAAGCATCTCCAAACCATCTATTACTCCCTTGCAAATATGATGGACAGATTTGGACCTCTTTTTTACACATTTGCAGATAATCGGTTATGACTTACAGCGTAAGAGGTCTTTTGGAAGTTTGGCAAAGTCAGAAAGTGGGCAAAAGAATGAAGATCTGGTTCCCTTCTCTGCATCAGGTGACCATTTGTTTGGAAAGGGATAGGAGATGTTTTGAGGGCGAAAGTAGTCATATTTCCAATATAAAGAATAGATGTTTGCAGAATTTATAATGTTGGTGCAAAGAAAGTGTAGTTGAAAACTTATTTAAGTATTTGGAAGTCATGAATAGGCTGAGCTGATTATGTAACAGCTATCGCAAAATCTCTTTGCTTGTCCTTTACAGTACCTCCTTGATACCTTTTTTCCGATTAAAATGTAACCTTTTTTCTTCATAAAAAAAACAGTATCAAGTGTACGATATATTGAAAGCAGATTATACTAGACCCACAATTTTATTTTCTTTTTTCAGAAGATTGGACACATAACTTAATAGACTTTATCAGATCTCGGACCAATTCCACGCTGTGCTAGACACTAAATCCACCATATCGTCTTCTTTAAACAAATTCTTTTGGTTGGTGGGTGAGGGGGATGATATGTGTCTACACAACTTATTATTTTTTCATTTTTGAATCAGTAAAGAGCATCTACACAATGTGTTACATTCATGAAATTTAACTATATTGTTTCACTGGAGAAAAGGCATGCATTAAGCAGAACTTCAAACTGTCTGTAGCAGCTTTTCACTATTGAGAGTTCAGCCCCGAGTTTTGCAGATGATTTTAATCTGGTAGAGCTATCCTAGACCAAGCCTTCATTGTACACTTTCAGATAAGAAATAAGATAAATTTCCTAGTCTACTAAAGGGATTCTATATCCATTATATGTCATGTTTATACAAGCAGCAATGCAACAAGTCTATGAAGTATCAAATTGTGTAAAAGCATGGGAATTTACCTATGAAACTCGACGTAGCGTGTGAAACAGTGCCTTGTTTGATTGGTTGTTGGGAACCTGAAATCGGCTGGAGCAGTCTTAAGTTCAATCTGAAAGGCACACAAAGGAGAAGGAAGAAACAGAATATCAGTAACAAGTACCACACCTGTACAAGTAATCCAAGTGAAGTAATAGATTCACAAAGTAACAGGAAAAAACCTTAAAAAGAGAAGTCATAACTGCCGGCCATCTTCCATTTTTTTTATCAATTTGTTTTTACCTTTTATCAATATATAACTGAATACATCAAGAATGATAAAGTTTTCCATATTATGAAATGGAAGTTTTCTAAACACCAGAATATGCAGAAACAGATGTATACAGTTTAGAACTTCAATCAAAAGCAGATCTAGGACACTGCACTCAGTCAATTTCTGAAGCAGAAATATAGCTCACAACGAAAACCAACATATTTAGACCAAACTGAAAACATAATCAAGAAACTTTATGTAACAGGTAAAGATAGTCACAATAAATGGAAGGGAATCAGATAAAACAAAAACCAGCTCAAAACAAAACCAAAAAAAAAAATCTTTACCGCGATGCTGAGATCGTCACAACCAATCATCACTTCGTTAGCTTTTCCCCCAAATAAAGCTACCCCTTGGATAACTGAATCCCCCTAATATTAAGAGCATTAATACTTTTTTACCGACTCCAAAGTTCTACATGATGACTAAATGAGCCTATAAATACTCAAGTATAAGTGATTCCTTGTCCTCAAAAGTGAAAACCAACAGTAATTTGTGGTAACAACACATTATCCAACTCTTTAAACGCAGTGACACTTATCAACAGAGAGAAGCTTAAGCAGTCATTTCCACTGACAGACCTCGCATAATCTCTATAGTGAAAACTTTGAACATGTTATTGGCCTTAACTGAATTGTTAACCTGAACACAAATTCAACCATCTTATCACCATCTCACTAAAAAGCAAAATACTTGAAGCTTATTGGCTACAAACTGACAATTTCTATAACTCATTTAAGCTGGAGATTGAAACCTCATACCTCAATCTAGATTGCTGCTAAAGCTAAGTACTGTTTCACAAAAGTGCTAAAAATTCTTCGTTCAATCACCATTTTCTTATAACAACGGTGTCCTGTAGATTCACACGGAACTTGCTACTTCCGACGGCCAGCACAGGTACCGGGTAACTCTGCCCACCAATGGGCAAATCATTCGGTCACCATGTAACACTCCAGTCGAATCCAATACCCTAATCCTTTAATTACGCGACCTAGTCATCCAAATTCAACTTATTTCCCTTGTTTTAGTTCATCAATTATTTTGCCAACTTGAAAAAGGCTTAGGCCAAAAACTATTACAGACTCCACACCTTTCCATACACCAATTTGCATATTCATCAACAGCCTATAAGTCCAATAACCTCTACAAGCAAATTTTTATACACAAAAACAAATATTCCTAAACACACACACACCCAAACATACATCTGAGCACATATACAACAGCTAAAATAACCAGCAACATGGGTTCTTCAAAGAACTGTACAGATCGCAATAAAATACAGAAATTTTCTAAAAAAATTGAGCTTTTATATTTAATTTACCATATACCGATTGAATCTTTTGAATCTATGAACAAGAATCGAAGTATAAAATACGAATAAAAGGAAGTTAGAAAATTAAAATATAAACGATTAAAACAAAATAAAACTAGGGTTTGTCTTTTCCTTGGAAAATTTTTAGGTTACCTCGTCGGCCATGGCTGATGCAATCAAACTAAAAAGAGCAAAGCTTCAACGACGACTGAAAATTAAAAAACAAAATGGCTATATTATTAATAAGGGTTTTGATTATAAATTAATATAATCTCGGATCCGATTCCTATGGTTTACCAATTCTGATATGTTATTATTTATATTTTATTTTCCTCCACATTTGACCCTTTTCTTTCGTTTTCCCTTTTTATTTTTATTTTCTTTTCTTTGACCGAAAAGGTATTTTTCAATTTAATAGCTTATGTTGCAACATTAGGTGATTTAACTCTTCCGGGTTGCAGCATACGAATCGGTTTATCGATAAATCGAATCCATTACTTGTTATCAGTTTATCGATTTCGATTTTGATTTCGAAAATTTCCTTATCGAGTTATCGATTTTGATTTCGATTTCGATTTGTCCTCTTCGGTTTATCGGTTTATCAATAAATCGATAAGATATAGTAAAAATGACAAATATACCCTTATTGTTTAATAGTACCATTTCCTTCACTTAAGAGTTAAGTCCCTAACCGGCTATGCTAACCCTATTATTCCAGTGCCCATTCGCTTCAGAAAGACTTTCTGCTCTGTTCTATCGCCACAGTCGCTGTGATTATCGACGTTCGAAAAGACATAGCCGCAACCCGCAGCTTTCTTCGACTTTTAGGTATGTTTTCTTCTCTTTTATACAAAAACTGAAACAAAAAAAATAAAATATAGAAATAGAAGAAGAAAGACTAGTAGAAAAGAGAGAAAACATACCTGAAAGCCGAAGAAAGCTGCGGCTATGTCTTTTCGAACGTCGATAATCACAGTGATTGTGGCGATAGAACAGAGCAGAAAATCTCTCTGAAGAGAAAGGGCGCTAAAATAATAGTGAAGGAAAGGGTACCATTAAATAATAAGGGTATATTTTTCTTTTTACTATATCTTATCGGTTTAGTTGATAAATTGAATAGGATAAATCGAAATCGATAACTCGATAAGGAATTTTCGAAATAGAAATCGATAAATCGATAAACCAATAACAAATAATCGATTCGATTTATCGATAAACTGATTCGAATGCACACCCCTACAATACAGTCGAAACTACAAGATCTTCACATGCGAACAGTCAGCACAACGATTGTAATGGTCCTTTGTATGTGCATCCCTCCGACATAACTGATTTACAAATTGTCCTACAATTGCTCATCAAAACTGAAAATTACTCAAAATGGAGTCATTCTATGAAATTGTTACTCGAATAATAAATTAGGGTTTATTGATGGAACGTGCACTAGAGATTTGTACGAAAAAATTGCTTTCCAATTGCATCGGTGGACCGGTACAATGAAATTGTTCAATCATGGATCATGAGCTCGGTAGCGAAGGAGCTTGAAAGGGAATTGTCTTCTCCTCAAACGTAAAAAAGGTTTTGAATGTGTGGAAAACTAGATTTGATAAGGTAAATGCAACCGAAATTTATCACATGATTTGTGCGATGAATTTGAGTCATGAATTCCGAAACCTTATGATTGTGAGAAGTCTGGACCATTTGTTGAATTTTTACACCAATAGAAACTTATAAAATTTTCTATGGGATTAAACGATATTTATGCACCACAAAGGAGTCAGATTCTCATGATGCATCCAACACCCTCATTTGATCAAGCCTATTCCATGATTATTCAGGAAGAACAGTAGTTTGACAACACTGGGTGGTATTTAGGAAGTGCTCATGTAGATATAGACCATTTTGCACTAGCTTTTTCCACTGCCTTCAATGTAAGCCTAAGAGAAAAGATGGACTGTAATGTGACTACTGCAAAATGAATGGTTATACGAGGCAAGGCTGCTATAAATTGATTGGATATCCACCTGGATTCAAGTTCACCAACAAGAGAAGAAGAGCATGTGAACAACCAGCAACTGTGGCACATAATGGATTATTGGGGAGGAAGATCATGTTGGTATACATAGGAGTATGTTCCAACTGTTCAACCTTTCACTACTGAACAATACCAACAGATTCTCAAGCTGTTGAACAAAGAGAAGGTTCGCGATGCCTCAACCAACATGTCATGTAATTTTGCCGCTAACAAAAGTCCTTAGATTATTGATGTCGGGGCTTTCAATCACATTGTTTCAGCCTTGTATCTACTTTCATCAGTATATCCTATAGCTGAACTCAAATCACCTTCTATGACTTTACCTAATATAAAAAGTACTAAAGTTACTCTGATTTTTGTATTTTAACAGTTTGGGGAATGGAAGCTGAACTTTTCTTTGGTTCTTCCCAAAAACGTCCTTCCTTTTTTGAGCCCATTTTTAAGGAACTCGAACAAAAATTAGAAAATTCAAAAGAAATATTTCATAGCTCCAAAAGTTTTATACTAGACCATGTATTTAGCCTAACTCGGAAGTACTTCATAATGTTCTTTATGTCCCTGAATTCCCATTTAACATACTCTCTGTTTTTTAGATATACAAAAGAGTTAAATAGCTCAGTTTATTTCTCTCCTGATTTTTGTGTCTTTTAGGTCCTCTTCAATGGCATGGCGAAGGGGATTGGTAAGCTCAAGGATGGTCTTTACATCCTCAATCCCTCAACGCATGTTATAACTTCTACTTTTTAATGTGCGTCTGCTTCAGTACAGTCAAATTCAAGTGCATTATGCACCAAAAGCTTGGTCATGCACCTTTTGCAGTCTTGCAAAAGATTACTAATCTAAATAAATAATTGTCTCATATTTCTACTTGTTATTGTCCTGTATGCCCACTAGACAAACAAACTAGGCTACATGTTCCTGTTAGTACTTTTAAGTCTAATTGTGTCTTTGAACTTGTACATATGGATATGTGGGGTTCATATAGAGCCTGTACTTACAATGGGTTCAAATACTTTCTTACTCTTGTTGATGACTATTCAAGAATAACTTGAACTTTTCTTTTGCGGTTAAAAAATAAGGTGTATTTTATTTTAACTGAATTACTATACCTTGTTAAAAATCAATTTTCAACCACTGTTAAGACTTTTCGATCAGATAATGGTCATGAATTTTTTAATACCCTATGTTGTAATCTTTTCAAAATGGAGGGGAATAATTCATCAGAGTAATTATGTTCATACTCCACAACAAAATGTGTTGTGGAGAGGTAACACAGACATATCCTAAAGGTAGGAAGAGCCTTAAGATTACAGGCTAACATATCCTAGAGGTTATGTGGGGATTGGATTCTTGCTTCCAGCTATATCATTAATAGACTACCAAGTGTTTTATTACATGAAAAATAACCTTAAGAGATCTTTCATGGTGAGCCCCATATTTTCTCTCATATGAGAACTCTAGGATATCTCTGCTATGTCACAAAACTAGATTTTTATGATTCCTTGTTCTTGTTGTTGTTGTTGTTGTTGTTGATCGCACGGTTAAGTTCGTAAGATGTTGTTGAGTGAATGTATGTGTTTGGTTAGGAGCCCCGAGGGCTCGGGAGTATTTCGGAGGTGTTTCGCTAAGTTTTAGAACTTAGAAAAGTTGCATAAATTTTGCAACAGGTGCCCATGCATTTTCTTCTTCGTGTTCGCGCCTTTTTTCTCACGTTCGCGATGCCTTAATTTCCCTTCCTCCGTGTTTCCGACCTATCTCTCGCGAACGCGTAAGTTTGCATTCTCCTTCATTGCGTTCGCGTGTGGTCTCACGCGTTTACGTAGGCCAATTTCCTGGATCCCGGCAAATTCCTTCATCGCGCTCGTGTTTCACCTTTCGCATTCGCATAAGCCAGATATCGGACCCCCAATATTTCTTCTATGCGTTTGCGTTACCCTTCTCGCGAACGCGATGTCCTGCCCAGTTACCCTTCGCGAACATGAATCTCTTCCCGCAAAAGCGAAGTGCAATTTTGCCCAGATAAATTTTAATTTCAGAAATAGTAGCTAAGGGAATTTTTCAGAAATAGTTCGCGTTTTCTCGTCCGTTTCGTGCTTCCGAGGCCTTGAAAATCTTATTTTTTATCGTCTTAATTTGCGTGCATAGTCCGAACGCGTAGCTGGAAAACCTTTATTTTGAAATATGTGAAATGTGTGAAAATTTTGAAGAATTTTGATATTAATATGATTAAAGTTGACTTCGGTCAATATTTTGATAAACGGATCCGGACCCGAGATTGGACGATCTCGGTGGGTCTGTAGAATAATAGGGGACTCGAGCATGTGTTCGGAGTCAAAATCTGATGTCTAGAACTCGAGTAAAAGAATATTTCTGTTAAATTATTTTTCTGAAATTGTTAAGGAAAATAGAAATAAAAATTGATTAAAAGACCGTGGTATCGGGCTCGTATTTTGGTTCCGGCGCCCGATAAAAGTCTTTTATATTGTTTAAGCGCTTTTTGTAAAGTTTGGTCGAAATCGAACGGTGTTTGACATCTTCAAGACCTAAATATCTAAAGTTGGAAGTTTATGAAGTTTGGAATGAAAATGATGATTTTGAGGAGTGATTCAATAATTTTGATGGTATTTTGGCGATTTGATCGCTCGAATAAGTTTGTAGGATGTTGTTGAGTTAGTGTGTGTGTTTGGTTACGAGCCTCGAGGGATCGGAAGTGTTTCGGAGGTGTTTCGGGTAATTTCACACTTAGGAAGGGTCAGTTTTTTTTGCTGCACTTTTTACACAGTCATTTGTTCTATGCGATCGCGTAGGGTTAATCTTCAATTGGCCATACCAACCTCCCCAATAAGCGGCTCTTCATCCAAAAGGTCCTCCCCGCCATCGGCGGTGAAATCTATCGCGGACCTCCAGGCAGGGGGAATACGTCATCCACTGACGGAATTCCTCCGGTCTCTGCATGCTCTGCACCTCCTCTTGCCGGAGGTGGTCCTTCGATTGTCGGGGGGTTAATCGGAAAGTTTACTAGAAGAGCTTCACGTGAAGAACTGCCTGCCATCACTTAGTTGTTTAAAGAAAGAAGAACCGGATTCAGTAAGAAAGATGAAGTTTATCGTGATCAAGAAAAGGAAAAAGTGAATTTGCAGAAGGAAAAAGCTTCAAAATCACTCAGATGAAAAATGAAGTAACGAGAAAATGATACCTCAATTCACCTTTATAGGTAACATAAATGATTTCGGGAAAACCAATGGACATCATTAACTGCATATCTAACAGTCCAAATGGTTCGATTCTACCAAGATACGCGCCATCATGACAAGAACCACAAAATGCCCACTCGACCTCAGTCGTCATCACGCTAACCAGAGCGGACATAAGGCCCTGCCGATATGGGCACAACATACCATGCGCCCTCGAAATACCAAATACACTACTTATACCATACTCGGGCATGTTACGTACGGCCCATCTCCCGTCGCTAATGACAATTACGTACCAAGATGAACTCAAGGATCAAAACACAATTAAAATCTCGACCTCGCCCGAATCACACTAGCGGCATCACGCGTCCTCATGACGAGGAGATACCCTAACTCGATCGCCCAACGACTTGATTATGTGAGAAAGTGATGGCAAAAAACTCTACAAAATTCGGGATGCCGCTATAAAGCGAACGATCTCAACCAAAGTGGTGGTTACCCATTCCTTATTCGTAGTCTTTTAGATCGCCGTCGACAAAATCCGCTCATCAAGCTCGTGCGAGTAACGCCCTCGATAAGCGGAGGGACTAACAGTATAGGTCAGATTATAAAGCTAATTACCTTTTCTAGTTAATTCGAGGTTAATAAGTGGCACGACCACTCATAGTTAATGGTATTCGATGCTCGTCCGATACGATTAATAAGGCTACGCCCCATCCGTTATCCTAAAGATAAACTTGCAATGTGGTCCCAGCCACCAACTGCCAGCTCATGCACCTCATAACTATAAATATCAAGAAAGGAAACCTCGTGGGGTTCCTCTCCTTGCCCATGGGACTATCAAAAGAGAGAGAGAGAGAGAAATAGAGAGAGAACAACAGATAAGAGAAATATGATCTCACAAAGAATATAACATTATTGTAAGGCTCTGAACCTCTTCATGAAGAGGCAGACCACACCGTTATCATCAATAAAAGCTGTCAACATTTCCCACCCTAATCGAGAATATTCTTAATTATTCTTCTTTACTTGTGAATTATTACGAATTGCTATGATTGGCCCATAATCTATGTATATTATTTTGTATTCACAAAGTATATGGTAACTTTTGAAGCAAACATTACTTCCACTTATTGCGTACATGGGGTTCTTCTTTATTGCATACATGTTATTCATATCGTTTCCATTTACATGGGGTCGGTTGTATTCATACTATACTCTGCACTTCTTGTGTAGATACTGGAGTTGGTCCTAGCAGCGCGGAGTGAGATTGCTTGGATCTAGCTATTAGTGGAGACTTGAGGTATAGCTCCACGACATCCGCATCCCTGAAGTCCCCTTCTTTGTCATCCTAGTTGTTTACTTTGATTTAGATAATTATGTTTTATTCAAACTATTATCTATAGATGTTTATGTATTCATGACACCAGTTTCTGGGATTGTATTTGGATAAGATCGTTTATTAGTTTATCATGTTATTTAAAACCATTCAGTTTTATTGTTGTTATTTGATTTGAATTGTTAAAAATGGTTACTAAAATTAGTTACATTGACTTACCTAGCAAGTGAAATGTTAGGTGTCATCATGGTCTCGAGAGGGAGAATTTCGGATTGTGACATACAAGTACTCCGTTCTCAATGACCTTTGTTCTCGTGAACTTTGGTTTTTTTTATGAGTAGAATAAAGTGCAACTCGTTAATCATCAGAAATATGAGCCTTTGAACAACGCAAAATATGCGGTTATAAATTGATTTTCTAACAGATTACATGTTAAACAGAGCATCTAATTCACTACAGTCAACATTTCTATAACAGTATTGTTGTTTCGCTATTTTTATATTAGCTATAATAAAATATTATTATAAAAAATATATAGTATAATATAATATAACATAAAAGATAGTATGTTCTAAAGAAAACTTGACTATTATATATAATGAAATATTGTAAAAGATGTATGTTATTGGGAAATTTGATTGTATGTCATTTTCCTTTCGTTTCTTCCTATTTTCTACTAACAAAGTTTGGGAAGTATAATTTACCTTAGACTTTCCCAATAGCTTTTATATGTATGGATAATCAGAAAGCAACAATACAGTCTTCTACGTCTCGTTTGCTTTTTTCTCTAAGACAAAACAACTTAAATTTTGTATTATAATTTAATAGCACTTTTTTTACGTATTCATATGAAACTCAACATTATTAATGTAATTGTTGTTTCATTTTATGTTTCTTAGTTTAATTGAATCATATGGTCCTAAACTAAAGATGTATATGACACAAGAAAATATCATGTGAAGCTTTATTTAATCATCAACGTATGAGGACAAATCGGATGAATAGTACGACTAGTTTATACATATACGTGGCCGATCCTAATGAAGTGCAAGACGAGGACGCCTCCTTACGAGGACGACAACATTCGAGGATGTCCTCACTTAGGGCCGTACGCCAAGAAGGATACAACCCCGCCCTTAAAATACCGAGCCGGCGGACCTGTCTAGGAGGACGTCCCCAACCTCCCATGTTTTATATTCCAAATATACTTGTAATATCCGGGCGTCAATGTAATAGTTGGGCGAGGGGGCCTCTTTCCTATATAAGGAAGAGCCTCCCCCCATTTGTAAGGATCGATCAATTTTTAATAAGACAATTCTCTCTCTACATCATTCTTCTCTTTATTATCAATATTTCCACTACTCACTTATTCTATATACTGCATTAAACTTTATTATCTTCGTATACGAGCTATCCACATACACTAATCCGACGGTCAATCTTCAACTTATATTTCCATTGATTCCGATTATCCCTTTGTTTACATTGATTGATTAGTTCGAAGGTATTCAAAATCTTTTGAGCAAAATAATTTGGCGCCGTCTGTGGGGATTTCGAGAATCAAACTCGTAGTATACATTCGCGAGATCCGATCATAAAGAAAAATTTTCAGGATGGCTAAAAGTAACACGCGACCCACGGTTGTGGCTGAAGTTACCACAAACCTCCTGAGTGCCATGAACGAGGCTGGGGGAAGCACTGCCATCAACGCTACTCTCTCTACCGCGCCTGAAGCTGAAACCTCCCCCATCCCCCTGGGAAGGGATTCCAATCCGAAAGAGGCACCTCCAGCAGTCAGGAGGCTACTGGAGGAATGGCTGACTAGCACCCTGAGCAGCTTGGTGGAAAAACCACCGCATGGTTGCGAAAATGCCGCTCCGGCTACCATCAACACCACCGCAACAGACGAACAGGAAGAAACACGGACCAACGACCAACCTATCGAGACCCAGACGCACGATGACACACTAGCCTCCATCCTCAGAAAAATGAAGGAGATGGAGGGCGAAAACCAGGTCCTCCGCGACCAGATAAAGGAGCACCAAGACAGGGTTGACAAGATTCCCGGGGCGCCTAAACTACTACCCAAGCGGGACGTAGGAAGGTTCGTGGAACAACCTTACTCCGAAGAAGCAACGCTCTACACCATCCCGAAAACCTTCAAGATGCCTCCGTACCTGAAGGTGTACGATGGAACCACCGACCCCGAGGATCATCTCATCCACTACGTCGACGCAGTAAAAGGTAACGACTTATCTAAAGAACATGTACCGTTAGTACTGCTGAAGAAGTTCGGCGAAACATTGAGCGGAGGAGCGCTAACCTGGTATTCTCAACTACCCGCCAAGGAGATCTCGACCTTCGAGGAAATGGATGATAAATTCGTCATCGCGCACGCCGGTGCCAAGAAAGCGGAAGCAAGGGTGAACGACATATTCGCCATCCAACAGACCTCGGGCGAAGGCCTCAGGGACTTCCTCGCAAGGTTCAACAGGGTAAGAATGAGCCTTCCAAATGTGTCGGAAGGAATATCGGTAGCGGCCTTACAGAACGGGCTCAACAGGGACGGCTCCTGGGCTACCAAGAAGCTGCTGAGCCGGCTCATGAAGTACCCTTCCACCACTTGGGACGAGATCCACAATGCCTACTGCGCCGAGGTGCGGGCAGAGGAAGAGGATCTCAACGGGCCAACCCGGCGGCTGGCTGCTATGCACCCGGAAGCAAGGAGGGATCGACGACACGAGGGACGCTGGGAACTCCCTCCTCGCCCCAGCAAGAAATGACACCAGCCCTACGCAAGGTCATCATTTTTACCCCCGCGACACACGGATGATGTGCAGCGTCATGTCGCCCCACTCAGAAACGATCGAGGTACGCCCCCTTTACTTTCATCACATAACTATTGTGTTTCACCCTCAGAAGTGGTGTACGCACTGGAGAAGCTCGGCACTAAGGTGCAGTGGCCCCAAAAGATGAAGTCATACCCAGCCACGAGTAAATCCAATGTCCTGTGCGAGTTCCATCGGGAACGAGGACACCGGACTGAAGACTATATCGGCCTACGTCAGGAAGTCGTCAAAATGCTCAATTAGGGCTACCTGAAGGAACTGCTCAACAACAAGGGGAAAGCTAATTTTGGTTGCGGACGGTAGCACTCGAGGGGACCCCCAAAGCCACCCTCTCCGACGCGTACGGTAAACATGATCGTCGGGGAGGGGGATGACGCCACCATCAACCACGTCAAGTTCACCAACACACATCGACTAAAGAGTACCGTCTCCCACGAACGGTACGATGACCTCGAAGGGAGTATCACCTTTGGATAAATCTGACGCCGACGGTTTGTGTTTCCCTTACTATGATGTTTTAGTTATTACCCTGCGTATCATTGATACCGATGTCAGGAGAGTCATGATCGATGACGGAAGCGGCGCCTGCATCATTCATCCGAGAGTCCTCACACGGATGGGACTCGAGGATAGAATCACTCCCAGGTACATAACTCTAACCGATTTTAACAATGCAGTGGAGCGCACATCAGAAGAAGTGACCATGCCCGTCCTTACGGGAGGCGTCACCCTAGAAACAACCTTCCATGTGATAAACCAGGAGACGACCTACAATGTCATCATTGGACGCCCATGGATACACTCCATGCGAGCGGTCCCATCGAATTCTTTATTAAAAAAGTCTATACACATTTACAAAAGGGAGGGGGCTACAAAATACAAGAATACATAAAGCCTACTCAACTACCAAAGCCTCCGCCATCTCCTTCAGCCCCATCGGCGTCGTCCTCGCCATCGTCCCGGAGTATCCTCCCCATCCAGGACCCAGTGCCTAGTTGATCCACGTCAGCAAAGGATCCGCCCATCTGGGCTGGGGAGTCAGGGTCGTAGCCACAGACTTCACGAGCCATCCTCACCAAGCGACGCTGCTCGTCGACCTCTTCCTCGGTAGCCCTGTCGGCGGCCTGCAGCTCCTCGAACACAGTTCGCCTCGCCTCGGCATACACCAAGATATCCTGGGCTTCGCGAGGAACATCCACAACTGGGCGAACGGCCTCCGCTTGACGAACAACGGCCGCTTGAGCCGAAGCTGCTTGAAGCTCGACCGATAAGGCATCGACCTTGGTGCGAAGTTCACTTGCCTCCAGTATGCCCATATCCTTTTCCCCCTCCCGCTGTTGGAGGAGGCTCTCTAGCTCGGCGTTCCGAGTCACAGCAGCCAGCAAGTCAGCATCCGCCTTTTCAATCTGCTCCATCTACTTATGCAGCTGTTCCTCCAGCGATTGAACGCTCTCTCGGAGGAGGCGGAAATCCGGGTTCTTGGAAAAGCAATCCGAGAGCGTCTTGTGTTTCTCACGGGCCACCTTGTATTTATTCGACGCCTTCCGAAGGGTATTCAGTTTCTTTCGGTCCCTTCGGCTCCGCTCCACCTCCAGAATGAGAGTCTACAAAAGAAGAGAGACAAGCTAAAGCCTCGAAACGAAAGAATAGCAAGAAAAAATGGAATGTACATATCAAGTCATACCTGCAGGGCGGCACCGGCAACTCGGCGAGACAGGTCGCGGTCGCTCACCGACTTCAGCAACTCCGTTTCGGCATCTCCGCACAATAAAGCGAAGTTTGTCACGGCGTGCTCGCTCTCCTCCAACAGATTGTAACCCGTCGGAATCAGAATTCGACGGAGCTGACCCGCCTCCAGCGTGTCCGTCCCAGCTTGCTCCCGCGGCGGCACATCTGCTGGTTCTGAGGTCGCCTCAACGCCCACGGGCTCAGCGGCGACAGCTGGTACGCTGTCGCCCTCGGCATTTGGAGCAGCGGCGCCCACCTCGGCCGCACTCAAACTGCGGCTCTCACCGGACGGATGGCGTCGCCCAACAGGACCTGCCTCGACTTAGGACGACGAGCTGCCGGTTTCTTTCGTCCTTGGTCCACGACCACTCCCTTCCCGGTGAATAGTCTACGCCTCTTCCGCTCCACCGGTTCATCATTAGCAGGAGCGCCCTCTTCAACAAGAAGGGGTGAGGGCTCTGTGTTCACCCCAGGCGCCTGGTCAATAGCCGGCTCTGGTGCGGAGCAAGAAGGACCAGGAGCGCCCGATAGTAAAGACTCCTGGATGGCGCGGGCAAGATCCGGGTCGGCAACCTCGATAACCCCTTCGCCAGATACGACTACGTCTGTCTGGCCCTCCTCGGGCTGGGCGACCTCAGGAAAACCCTGCCTGACGGAGGCCACGAGCTCTGTTTCCGAAGAGGCGGGACTAGCGGCACGACGTCTCTGTTTCCGCGCCACGTTCCGAGCTGCAGCAAAATAAGATAAAACACCAGTTACGGCGACACCTAAAATTAAAAAAAAAAAAGAGAAGAAAGACAGAAACTAGCGAGTCGAGACCGTACTTGGAAGGTCGTACTTCAAACCGAAGGCAGCCCACGTCCTGCACTCTTCGGCGTAGGGGATCAGTTGATTCGCCCACGCCCTAATATTGGGGACAGGTTGAGGCGTACGCGCCGCCACTAAATACAGAAAACAAAAGATGTTAGCGCCTGAAAAACGGCGTAATGACGAAGCAATGTACAAAAACATAGGGAGAACAAATTAGTACTTACGGTTGGCATTCCACACCTCCGAAAAACCGGTCGCGTCCGCCACCAAGTCCGAGGTGCGGATGTAGAAATACTTCATCCAGAATTGGCGGTTGGGCTTATCGTCCGCCTCGATGACTAAGCCCTTTGTTCCTCGATTTTTCAACTGCAACATCTTGCCCCGCATGCAGCCGGGACTGAACAACTGCAGTAGATGGTGGACGGAGACGTCCACACCAGCCCTGTCCGCGTACGTCGTCAAGATCCGGCAGATCTTCCACGTATACGGAGTTAGTTGGGCCGGACAGATATTGTAAAAGCGGCACAATGCCTCCGCCAAGGGGTAGATCGGAAGCTCGCACCCCATGATGAAAGGGTACTCATGAATGGCACAGAACCATGGTCGATGTACATAGACCAGGTCGTCCCCGGCCACACTTGTCTCCACCGCCTCCGGCACGTGGCAGGACACCCTGAGATTGTGTAGCTGGCTCGCGGTGAACGTGGACCTCTCCCATACATCGACATCCGCCGGTGAAGAAAAGTCCTTCCTCACGTTCAGGTCACGAGGAAGAAGATTGTCTTCCTTCAAGGGGACAAGAGCTTTTTTAACCTTCTTGCTACCCCCTGACCGCCGGGACACCCCGGAACCTGTCTCTGCCCTTTCTGGTTCTCGACGACGACTACCTTTAGCCATTTTTCTGAATCTTGTTGGATTACTAGCTGGGTACTGTAAGAAATTGGCAGCAAAGATGCTAAGAAAGGAGATGTGAATTACCGAATATATGAAAATGAGAAGGCAAGAAGCAACGAGTTTTTGATGATCTAAAAGAAGGGATGATATTGAAACTGTCTCCTATTTATAATAAGCTACTGCGCGAAATTCGAAGAGTTTTTGCACCGAAAAAGAGGCGAAAAAATGAAACGTCAAATCGACTTTATGACCAGCATTGAAAACAACAGTAATTATGATGCACGTCTTCAGCAGGCGACGGTTCAGAAGAACGTGCCGCGTATGCACGTGTGACAGGACCCAACGCGGGCTGGATCTATCCGCCCATCGCAAATACGCCCCGGGCACATCTCCAATAGGCGGAGGGACTATCTGAATGAGGACAAATCGGATGAATAGTACGATTAGTTTGTACATACACGTGGCCAGTCCTGATGAAGTGCAAGACGAGGACGCCTCCTTACGAGGACGGCAACATTCGAGGACGTCCTCACTTATGGCCGTACGCCAAGAAGGATACAACCCCGCCCTTAAAATACCGAGCCGGTGAACCTGTCTAGGAGGACGTCCCCAACCTCCCCTGTTTTACATTTCAAATATACTTGTAATATCCGGGCGTCAATGTAATAGTTGGGCGGGGGGGCCTCTTTCCTATATAAGGAAGGGCCTCCCCCCATTTGTAAGGATCGATCAATTTTTAATAAGACAATTCTCTCTCTACATCATTCTTCTCTCTATTATAAACATTTCCACTGGTCACTTATTCTATATATTGCATTAAACTTTATTATCTTCGTATACGAGCTATCCACATACACTAATCCGACGATCAATCTTCAATTTATATTACCATTGATTCCGATTATCCCTTTGTTTACATTGATTGATTAGTTCGAAGGTATTCAAAATCTTTTGAGCAAAACAATCAAATTTACCTTCTATGTATTTATAGACTTTTGTTTCATCTAATTAAAAAATCCATTTATACTTATGTACAACAATAATTAGTGCAAACACCGACTTAAATCTTGAATTCACGTTTGCATACGACTAAGTTTGTGGTATGAGAATGTACTAACGGTTATTGGATAACGCAATTTCTTCCTATCTTTCTAAGTATTTGTTGGCAAAGTTACACAAATACTAGTGCTGATCAGGGGTAGACAAGTATTTAATGAAATGTTAAGGTGCGCATAACCAGTGGAGAAAGCAAAAATAAGAACCCTAAACTCGCGAAAAAATTAAGAAATTCAACATCTAGTATATATACATAAAAAAATTAAAAAACAATTCTTAAATACCCAACATAATTTTCGACAAAATGAACTTACTTCTGTCCACCTAGCTCCACCATGCGCACAACTAACTCAGAAACCTCTTCAAATATACAACATGAATTCTAGCAATATAGTTGGACTCTCATGTCAATATGAATGTATCATCCTTTCCACAGAGGTAAATCTTTGCGATACCACCATTATGAAGAAAAAAATGTTACTTGCAAATTAGTTTTAAAGGCCATTGCCTATCAAAATCCAACTACATATGCATTTCTATCTGTTTGTCTAGAAGAGCTAAATAAAGAAAAACCCTTTGCTGTTGAGCCATAAAACAAAGAATTGTCATTCCCTACAATTCCCCAAAAGCCCCCAAGCATGTGCAGGCAAAAATAGTTGACATATAGTGAATGAAATGTACAATTCTATTGGAAACTATAATCTTTTGAAACTACTTAAGCATTGGTTCAAGCCTGCAAAACCTTACATTGGAGCTACTAAAAGCGCCGTAAACGCGTTAGTAATTTCGGATTAAAATTCTATGGATGAAAAACTAGGTGACATCTCAGAAGATTCAACTCGGCCAAGCATAATAAGCTACACATAGCAGAAAATTCAGCTCCTCCCTAGTGAAGCATCATAACCTCCTCCCCATGTACCAGGAGGAGGGGGAGTTACCGCACTTACAGCTATGCTACTTCCATATGGATACTTTCCCTCTCCTATTGCACCAAGCTCCACGGGGTTATGAGGTATCTGATAACCGTCAACATGGGGCGTAACATGCATAAGAGGAGCGGGATACATGGGATCTGAATTCATGTAGGACCGAGCATAAGGATCAAAACCTACAGAACATGAAAATACTCGGTTTGTGTTATGAACAATAGAGATATAATAAGGAGCCCAAAACTAGCATATATTAATGTGCCAAAAACTAGCATACTGATTACCTTGAGCTCTTTTCTCAGCATTTAACACCTCAGCACGCAATCTCTCCACTTCTTTAGCCATGCCGATCAAGTCTTTCTCCATAAGTTTCATCTGCTCAACTTTCTCTATGTTTGAACCTTTTTCATACTCAAAGGTCTTACTGCATGTTCCAAGAGATACAAATTTCACAAAAATACTCCGTATTTCGTGTCTCGAACAATCATGAATGCAGAATGCAGGGATTTTAACAAGCAACATAGTCCTTGCAGAATGCAGGGATTTTAACAAGCAACATAGTCCTCCCTAGGCCCCCAAGAGAAACATGGCATGGAAAAGTCTTATCTTAAATTAAGACTGCATTAAATATGCCAAAAAGATGTACAGACTGTAAGCACAAAACTCGATTGAACTTTAGCAGTATATGGGAAACAGCTTGCTAAGTGGACAACCTACAAGAATGCAAGATGCTTTGGGCACGTCTCCGATCCATGCATCATCCTGATGTTCTATGAGCGGAAGACTCTTTTTACTTTAACGGGAATGCAGTCATAAAGACATCTTGTCAACATTGACAGCGATCCTATACTCTTAACAATTCATAGCAATATTATATTAAAGTGAATTTTAGAAGTATTTACTGATTGGAAAAAAAAAGGAAGTTCAACATAATCATAATCGTAGAAACAAGAATGTTTAAGATGGTTATATGATCACACAAGATTCGAAAAGATTAAAGATCAAAGTGTACAAGTAGTGCATATGGAGCTTAAAATGAGATAAGGTCGTCTAAGATGGTTCGAGTATTTTGCATAGACCTCCATATGTATCAGTTCATCGGTGCATAGGTAGGACACCATAATGACTGAGTGAGATCAAACACGATGAGATAGACCTAAAATCACATAAGAGAAGTTATGTCAAATAGACCTACAATCTCTCAAAATCATTCCGGACTTGGTTAAGAGCAAACAGAAAGGAACAAAGGAGCCATAAAGGCAATAACAACTAAACAAAATTAAGGTTTAGTTAATATTGTTGCGCTCACATTATATCCGGTGCTTTCCACAAGTCTTTTTGATTCCAGTTAGGAACTTGTACATTCCGTAGGAACAAAAGTGAGATTTAGAGAACCTCTAGTTTTATGGAACCCCTCCCTAATTAGTCTTAAAACCGACCCCAACTAATCTAGAAATGAGGCATAATTGATTGATATTTGACGAGACACTTAGCCAACAAATTAACCAAGCTGTTTCAAGGGTAATGGGTAGGAGAAGTCTTTCCTGCTTCCACCTAAACAACAAGTCAAGACAATTAAATAGTAGCGACCTGTGATTTTTTCTTTTTCCCAGGAGGAAGGGTTGGTAAACAAGACATGCTTCGACTTACCGCAGCTTCTGGTGTTCTTTCCTTAAGGCATCAAGTTCAGTATGCATCTCAGGTAGCTTCTTGATATCTGCACGAGCTCTTTCCAATTCCTGCATAGCTTGATGTATTTTTCCGCTCAGCTCCATATTGGCCTTTACCAAGCTTCGTGCCTCCAAATGTGCCTCTTGCACGTCCTTCCTCGCACTCTCACCAGCTCTAAGTTCAACCTCCATCTTGGCAATCTTGTCAAGCAACAACCGAATCTGGATCTCACTTTCTGTTTGACTACTTCTTATATGTTCTTTGAGTTTCTCTACTTCTCGCTGAGCAGCAGCAAGATCCTGCTTCAAGGCAACATATGTAGCTGCCAACCGATGATTGTCTCCAGCAAGTTGTTCCAACTCTGCTGCCCGAGCAGCCAATCTATTGTCCCGAAGCTCCGGAGGAGGAAGTGGATCAATGCGACGACGGCCAGCAGACAATTCTTCATGAAGCACCATTCCTGGAGCTTGTATTGACTGTCCATATGATGCTGGTACTTGTCTTCTGGAGGCCATCTATTGACTTGGCCCCAGAACTAAGGAGGGTCAAAACTTGTTTTACGATTTCAATAATTAGGAAATATTTACCTGCTTTAGAGAGAGAATAAACTATGAGATTTTTATTTTAAATAACCGCAACTAACCAATTTTAGGCTAGGAACTTAAGTTTCGTAATTTAACAGGACTATAAATCATAAAAGGTACATAATGCTAATCAGGGAAAGACCAATATGATAAAACATGGCAATAGAACTAAAACAGTGCATTTCTTGGCTTGTAGAAAAGTTAAGCATATAAGCACATTCAATGATTGCATGCACCTTTTAGATCTCTAGGTGTACTATTAACCACACACCAGTTATGTGTCGCATTCCAATTTAAACAATTAAGAATAGAAAACGAGCACGATGTGGCAGGGATGCAGAAGCTGCAGCTAAGTGATGGAGAATTACATCAAATGGTTCGTTATTCCATAAACAATGTGATTTCTTCACAACCTTGAAATATTTTGCTGAGGAAGAGAAAAAGACAGATGTACAGTCACTTGGCGGCTCTTTCAGGATTACAAGTAACAGGGAGCCAAGGGTGACAAAGGAACTTCAGCAGCTTGTTAGCACATATGCATCATGAGAAGAATAACAGGTTTGATGTACTAATACCTGAGAGAGCCTTTCTCTACATAAGGAAGCCAGCGGAAGGAGCATTAAGACATATATAGTTTTGGTAGATGAAATGGGCATCTACTGTAGGCACATAATTTAAAATGTTGTTCTTTAGATTTTTCTAACTTGTGTTAAATTCTTGTTGAGCTTTGGTTTAAGTAGCATTAGTATCACCAGACTATTAGCTCTAGCTTCACCTTTTCTGAAGCAAACTACCAAACTCATTAATATAAATGTGTACTCTGTGTAAGAACAATTTCTCAGATGAACACCAGCAACTTAAGCACATGAAAAATGTTGATCAAAGAAAAATGTGTTGCTCCATACATCATTTATTTCAGAACCAGTGTCCTCCTTTTTGACCTTTTACAGCTGGAATTGCTCCACTAAAATTAATAAATAATAGCAATGGCACCAGGCATCCTTGGGAAACTCAAGCATACTTACATAGTTACACTTGACAAGATACACCGAGACAAAAGTTGAGAGATTGCACCATGTTTACCTCGCTACACTGCTCTAAGTGCTCATGCCTTTCCTCTAAATAATCAAAGTCTAATAGGAATCTGTGCCTAATGCCTCTAACTGTTAGTAAGACACTTTTATTCACCTCATATTTTCATCAAAAAAACATTTATTCACTTGATAGTTATTTCCGCTGTTCCTTGAGCCGAGAGTCTATCGAAAACAACCTCTCTAACTCTATAAGATGGGGTAAGGTCTACATACACACTACCCTTCCCATACCCCATTTACGGGAATACACTGGGTTTGTTGTTGTTGTTATTTATTCACCTGATAATCAAAGGAAACAGGAAGATCACATCTTTTTCTATTTCCGTTTGGAGCAACAATTGCATCTCGGATCATAAAGATTTACCAAAAAAGTATAATGATACAGAAAATCTAGACCAAGTTTTAGTCATATCAGTAGCAAATATAGATGGCTAACATAATTTTCCAGTACTTATTCATTTGATACGGAAAGGAAGCAGGAGCTTCTGGTTCATTATTCTATTTATTCCAATCATAGAGAAAACTACAATTTTCAGTTGAACTATTTTTCAAGAAAAATTAGAGAATCAATTCAACTTAGAAGATATCGGCTAAGTTTTAAGGGGGGAAACAGGTAAGTAGACAAGGACTCATACTTGTATATTTAAAGAACCATTTGACATTTGTCACCTTTTGAATATTTTAGTACCGCCACCTCAGGAAAAATCGACCAAACTCATGCCAAAAAGAGAAGCAACATTCACTAAGTGCTGCTCCATCAAATGGTCCACATTAAACCAAACCCTCCCATAAACACAAATATCTGTTTGAGCCTTTTAGCTATTTATCCTATGACAAAGAAGAGGGGAGAAGCGGCGGATCTTTTACCTTTTAAGTTAACTGGCTTTTTTAGGTCAAATATCTTTTCTCATTTGAATGAGAGTGTGCGTTTTTTATTTTATTATTTTTTTTTTGGAGGGGGGGGGGGGTTAAAGTTTGAAGATGCTAATGTTGAGCAAATGATTGATATGGTCCCCTTCGATTACTTTCCAAACACGTTCCACTATACTAGTTCATGACACTAATTTCAATTTCAAATAGCTATGATACTCCAGTTGCTTTCCTAACCAAGGCAAAATGATGCCTATGCATGACGAGGAAAAAGAAAAGCAAGTTTTCTTCCCAAGATAATTTCCATTATACTATCTCTAGCAATGCAAGAAAAAGCTTACCCGCTCTGCACAAAAATACAGAAAGATTCTCATATATCAATTTTGGGAGAACGTTATGGTCTTTCCTTCAAAGTAATCCTTTGATAAAGCTGTTAATCTCATACAATTCAGTCCTTCCAAGCTTTACAACTGCAAAAAGTAATATTCCAACCAAAGAATAAAAACATATTGCATTTTCTTCGAAGAGAGCGATAGAAAAAAAACAAAACTATCTTCAACCTATCAGGATAAAGAGAACGCTTGCACTAATTTCTTATCTAAAGAACAAACAATAAATGTGCATCAGAAATTATTAAACTTAATACCACTGCCTCTACAGTGACTTTCCAGCACCACGAGGTTTCAAGTTCAAATCAAAAGACATTAGGTGACTTCTTCTATCAGCCTAAGTCTTGGTGGGCAGAGTTACCCACTTAGTTTGTACTTATACTGGTGGGAGGTAGCATATATCCGGCGAAATATAGAGGTGCGCACGGACACCACTGTCAATTAAAAAATTATGACTTTCCAAAAGAAAACACCCCCACTACACCCCACACCTCATTCAGGACCATGAGGTTTCACGTTCAAAAGTGGAGTCAAAAGACACTAGGGTGACTTCTTCCCATATGTTTTCACGTTCAAAAGTGGAGTCAAAAGACACAAGGGTGACTTCTTTTCATATGTCTAAGTCTTGAGAACATAGTTACCTCTAACCGCGCTGATGGGAGATAGCAAGTGCCCAATGGAATAGTCGAGGTGCTCGCAAACTGATGGTCACATAAAAAAATAATTTTCCAGAAGGAAACACTCCCCCCCCAACCAACTACACCACCCCCCACCCCACCCCACCCACACCCCCATAACCTACCAACCCACAAACACATGACACAAACCTTTTCAGGGAAATATCCCAAAAGGGTCAATGCAAAACAGAGAGAACATAACAAAGGTCAACAAAATCAAAGAGGCCATATATATAAACAAATAAGCAAAACAAAGACCACAACTAGAATATACTTACCACTAGGTAACAAGGGTTATACATTTATACTTAATCAATGACATAAAAAAGATCAAAACATAACATAACATAATCACTTCCTTAAACTAATAAAATATCCAATTCAACAAGAAAAGACTAGAAAAAAAATTATCCCTCTGTTAATCAAGAATGGGCGAAAAGATTTGAAGATTTTTAATCAAAATTAAAGCATACCCAGAAAAAGAAAAAGGGAGAAAAAGATCATACCTTAGTATTTATAATAACCCGTTAGGAAAAAAATTCTGTCTGAAAGAAGAACTATAGCGTATAAGAGGCATTCGAGGGTTGTGTTTTTCATGAGTTAAGATATATGAAGGAGAAAATAGAAATATCACAAAAAGTACAAAGTTTTTGTTGTCTTTTTCAGTTGCATTTTCTTAGTTTTGCAAATCGGGTCCCTCCTAGACTTGATAAATGTGGACTTTCTAGTCTAAGTTTCCAAAAGTAAATGTTAGCACCCCTAAAATCTCATGTTTGGAAAGTTATATGTATTCTAAAAATAAATTTTTACTTTTATTTATCACTTTATGCATATCAAGAGAAGACAATTTCTTTTTTTCTTGTTATGCCAACAGTATTAATTACTTATTTTAAAATTATTTTTTTAAATTCATTGTAAAATATATATTATTTAATATGAATATGTCGGTAAATTATGCACTTCATTTATTATTTTTTAAGAAACGTACAAAATACATAATGAATAAGTAAAATGAACGAAGGGAATAGATGAATCAAGTTAGGATAAGTATATGGAGCAAGTTAGAAATGATAACCGAGAAAAGATGTCCAAAATAATATAAAGTCTAACTTCAAAAAAATATATATCCCTTGAAACTAATGTTCCGTAGTATGGCTGTCCAACTGGACGGAATGGGACTAAATAAATCGGCCGAAACTCAACGGGATGATATTTAGCTGGGACGGGCCTAAACGGGACGAGACGGTAGGCCCATCCCATACCGCTAAAAAACGAGATTGGACGGCACGGTTCCCGGGCTTTAAGTGGGCGTTTTTAAAAAAAATTAATTATTTAAGCATTAAGTTTGGCAACGACTAGCTTTTTGTCAATGACTAAGTTTTTAAAGTTTGCAGCGACTAATAAAGAAACTAAGTAAAGACTAATGTTGGAGTCACTAATGCTCTTTTCCTTTTCCTTTTTCTTTTTCCTTCTATTTCTCTTCTCTTTCTCCTGATCCGAGAGTCGATTGGAACAGCCTCTCTGTCCTTTCGAGTAGGGTAAGACCTGTGTACGTATTATCCTCATCAGACCCCACTTTATGGGATTATACTTACTCGGTAATTGTTGTTGTTGTTATTAAGTAAAGAATTATAAAATATTAAAATAAAAGGCTTGTAATAAAATATTTTTGTTATTATAATAGAGTTGTAATTTATTTAATATAATTTCAAGCCATTAAGTAAGTAAGTAAGAGTGTCAGAAAATTCATTAAAAAAATTAAGACTTGGTGTCTTTTATTTTATTAATATGACTTTTAAATTTCACATACAAATATAATTCTTTTGAAGAGGACCTAATCTCCACACCACATTCTAGGAAGAGTACTGTTTGAACTAGGTTATCCTCCGCTAATGAATGTCTATGATCTTTGATTTGAAATCTTTTCGCACTAAAAGCTCTCTCCAATACTACTGTTAATGCTTGAATAGCAAAAATATCTCGAGCTATTATTGAAAGTGTTGGAAAAATATTTAACAGCTAAAACTAAGTTATTTCAAATAACTTATTTGATTTGACGTAAACATTGGGAGCGACCTATGTTTTTACTGTATCTTTTGGACATCATGTCCAAAAACAAACTGTAAATATAGTAGGTAACCCTGCCAAAACAAATCCTTATAAATAAAGGGAAGAAATTGTAGCTTTTTTCTCACATTTAATAGTAGTAGGTATAAAAGAAATTGAATAGTATAATAGGTATAAAAGAAACTTAAGTCTTAATTAGAAATACTTTAAGATTACTGTATTCTATAAAACATTGCCACATGCATGAAACTTAATTCTGAGCCAATTTCAGAAGTAATCAAAAAGGTCAAAAACTTAGAAGGTAATAATCCAGAAAAGTAAGCTTTTTTCTCCATCAAATAAGAATTCAAATATATATCTTTTAATTATAACTAGCAAAGGGCTGGAAGGGAAGCAAGGAAATTTTTGTGTTCTTGTTTGGTTTGTTAAAATAAAGAATAATAAAATTAGAAGAAAGGAATATATATATATATATATATTATGTTCCTTACCCTAGAAAATTGCTACTATTACTTTCTTTTAAAAAACAATTTCCTTTCCATGTATCTTTCTTTCTCAATTATTGCACCATATATAAGGTATATAGTCAGAATTCTCTATAATAATTATCTTTTATAGTAACATTTTATTATAATAGTCAAGTTTTTTTTTTGAAACCATTTTTAATATTATGTCATAATATATGTTCTCAATAACAACACTTCACTATAGCAGCCACATATTATCAAAACAAATAATGCTATTATATAGAGAGATTTGGCTTTTAGTATTCTTTTACTTATTCATTGAATAAGAAGCGGGGCACGACCCCTCTTTTTGGACCCAAGGCTTGCTTGCAAACCGATCCGTATGAAAGACATTATCAGGTGGGAAGTTTGGTTGGGGCGGCACATCTGTTAAAAGATAACACCTGTATCCTAGAGGAGCTCAATGAGAACAGAAATCTCATATGAAACAAAAGGGTAACAGCTTTTTTGATTCTGATTTCCAGTATGAATGCGAATCGTGAAAGTGTGGCCGAACGATATTTTAGACCTTCAGAATTCGAAGGTATATATGTCAGAAAAGTTATCAAAGGGATAACTGGCTTGTGGTAGCGAAATTGTGTTTCAAAATAAAAAAATAAAAGTTAGTAAAAATATATGTCTATATATATAGAATACAATTGTGTGCATAACCACATGTCTTTAAACCATAAAAAATCCATGAACCCTTGGAGGGAATATTAAAACTACAAATTCTTGTTCAATTCTTTTAAGCCATGGCACCAAAATCTTTCTTCTTCTTAGCCTTTTTATTTTGTAATTATACAATTAAAAGCCAAACCATTCCAAAATTCACATCAATTCTTGTTTTTGGTGATTCAACAGTTGATACTGGAAATAACAACTATATATTCACTTTATTCAAAGGAAATCATCCTCCCTATGGTAAAGACTATTTTAACCCTATTCCAACAGGTAGATTTTCAAATGGAAAACTTGTACCAGATATATTAGCATTTTTACTAAAGTTAAAAAAATATGGTGTGCCACCATATTTACAGCCAAATCTAATGGCTAATGATTTAAAAAGTGGGGTTTGTTTTGCATCAGCTGGATCAGGATATGATGATTTAACAAGTTCAATTTCTGGAGTAATTCCAATGAGAAAACAATTAGAATATTTTAAAGAATATTTGGAGAAATTGAAAGGGTATTTTGGAGAAAAAGAAGCTGAAAAAATAGTGAAAGGTGCTTTGGTTATTGTTAGTTCAGGGAGTAATGATTTTATTTTTAATTTCTATGATATTCCAACAAGAAGGGTTGAATTTAGCATGAATGAGTACCAAGATTTTCTGCTAGACAAGCTGCAATTTTTTGTCAAGGTTATTTTCTGCCACGTCCCTCTCTTCTTATTACTCTTTAATGTTTGTTTTTTTTTTTTTTTTAATTTTTTGTAAAGTTGTCTCTGTCCAGTGTGACCCACATGCAAGGGGTTCGAGCAGTGGAATCAGTCAATAATGCTTACATTATGATAGATTGTCTACTATACACCTTTAAGGGTACGGCCCTTCCCGGACCCTATATATAAATGCGGGATGCTTTGTGTACCGGATTGCCCTTTTACACCACTACAAGTATGCGTTATTCCGAGGAGAAAAATCGACGAGTTTTTGCCTCATACAGATTGGGTCGAAGACAAGGGGGAAAGGTTAGAAGCGACAGGGGAAATCTAGCAATACTTGCCGGTCGGGGTGGGATAAGCTTGCTTCTTCACAGGACTATCCCCAAGATAAAACGACCCAATAGTGTTAGCAAAGGCGGTTTTTCTATTCCGTCCCTTTTCATTACGGGATAGGTGTCTTAATATTAAAATAATAATTGAAGTAGTCATCATCTCACCAATTTAGCTCGAAAAAGGATTTGTTTTTCTATTTTTGTTAATTTAAATTCTTGATTGAATTAACTTCAATGTTTTTCTTTATTTAACCATCTGGTATTCTATTCACACCGACTAGAAAATGTCATAAAATATGCATTACATTAATAGAGCTCTATAGTTTCATTTGATAGGACACACCAAATAGTCAAATTTACTTATAATTTCCTCATTATTAATTTAATTTTATAAATACTTTTTGTGTCGTAAGTACATATCATTTAAACTCGTATATACAGTGATATTTCTATTATTACCTGATGTTGTTTTTGTTTTCATTTTCTATTATACTATTGCTGTTACATTTTTTTGACTTTATTACAATTGTATTTCTTTTTCTATATTATTGTGATTATGCATGCTTGGTTCGAGCCGAATATCTATTAAAAATAATTTTTTTAAGGTAAAGGTAAGGTTACATGCTCACTATCCTTCCTCATACTCTACATGCTCACTATCCTTCCTCATACTCTACGTATGGAATTATATTAGGTACATTATTGTTGTATATTGTTATTGTGACATGCAATATTCTACCTTATTTTAACAGGAACTTTATGAACTTGGATGTCGTGGAATTATAGTGAGTGGGTTGCCTCCAATTGGTTGTCTACCAATTCAAATGACAGCAAAATCTCCACTTCATAGAATTTGCTTAGAAAAAGAGAATTCAGATTCTCAATTTTATAATCAAAAGCTTGAGAAATTGTTGCCAAAATTACAAGCACAACTTCCAGGAAGCAAAATCTTGTATGCAGACATTTACACTCCTATATCAGACCTCATCAATAATCCATATGAATATGGTAAGCTTTCAGTGTATTTTTATTTTTCATCCGATATTCGGTACTTGCTTTATGATTCAACTAATTCGAATTCTCGCTGGAAATTTTCACTTTATAATTATGTCTTGAACAGGAAACTTAGGTTAAGAATGAAAGAGTATTTACTTGAGCCTTTTAGAGACCTTTCAGATTGTTTGGTACCGGCTATCGGTGAAGGAAAGATATGCTTCTAACTCGGTTCATTCCCTATATGGTAGTAATGATAGGTACGCCAAGTACCCATTTTTTGGTTCAATTAAGGACCAATTTTCATGCACTTTCACTAAATTTAGTGAGTACCTGCTACCTCCCACTATCAATACAGCTATCGAATAACTTCGTTAACAAAGACTTATACAGATTGAAAAAATTATCTAATAGTATTTTTTTGTCTCCATCAGAATTTAATTATTGTAAGGTGGACTTGTGATTGCCTTCATGCCATTCACTTAACAACTCGTTTGGTACGAGGGATAACGAAATATTAATCCCGGGATCAAATTTGAGATGAGTTTATCATATATTTGGTTGGGATAAAATCGCGTATAACTAATCCTGAAATTAGTTATCCCGGGTTCTTAAATTTATTTTTATCCCTATGAGAAAGTGGGATAATAATCTCGGTCTAATTAATCCTAAATAACTTATTTCCCAACCAAACGGCTCTTAATTCATATAATTCGTGACTTTTGAGCATTTATCATGAATATCATCCAACATTAAAGAAGTTGTCTCCTTCTTCTTCCTTTTTTTTTTTTCCATCCTTATTAATCAAAAATACTTTTTTTTAACATAATTATGACAGGATTTGAAGAAATTAAAAAAGGTTGTTGTGGAACTGGATTATTAGAAGCAGGACCTTTGTGTACAACAAAATCTCCAGTGTGTACAGATCCTTCACAATATATTTTCTTTGACAGTATTCATCCAACTGAATCAACTTATTACCACATTACTGAGTATTTAGTGAAGGAACTTCTCCCAAAGTTCTCAACTGTTGACAGCTTTTGATATATTACACTGAAATAAAATTTGTACAAAATTTTAGGTCTAAGATTTAATTTCCACATGTATGAAAGTAGCGTTCAATTTACCCACAAGTGGTGTATGGAGAGGATAGTGTATACGCAGACATAACCCTACCTTGTCCAGGTAGAAAAATACTGTGACAGACAATATTTTAATAGAATTTATCTATTTGTACAAAATCATACATATATTTATACGGCAACCCGGTACAGAGCCATCCCACTTTTACCCAGGATCCGAAGAAGGACCGCATTCCAAGATGGTGTGATGTAGACAACATATCATGATGCATGCATTTTATACGTTAACTAGTGAATTTATCGCGCTTCGCACGGTCATAAAAGATCACATTATATTCATGCATGGAATGATCTTTTATAATGTTCAAATGTTTAACAAAATTTTAAAAATAAGTTATGAAGAGCTAATTTAAATTTTCTAGTTCTTTCATATCAGGTACGTTTAACAAAGCGAAGGATGAATAATTTTTTATTGTTTTCATTCGCATAAAGAATTCATAGTTTAGTTTCTTAGTTGTTTGGTACAAGTGCAAAAGAAGTAAAAGAAACATGTTTTTTCCTCTTTATCTAATTTAAAAGTGATATAAAGAATTTAAGTGAATATATATAGGAATTTCTCTTATACTTTTCTTCCCAAAAGAAAATAACCCTTTAAATAGGTGTATCACTTTTTATTTTTCACCTCAACTAAAGATAGTTTGGTTATAAACATATTTGTCGTGTGCAAATTATTTAACTAAAATAATATACTGATAATCCTCTTGAAAATATTGTTGTTATATTATAGAAGAGATATTTGTCATACTTCTACTTCGGATAAAAAGTAGTTTCACTTTCACTTCAAATAAAAAGTATTGATAATCATCATGTATTTTAAATATTACTAATTGAAAAGTTCAACAAAGTTAACTTTAATCATATATTTTGAAAATAATGTTCAAAATTTGAACTATTACCTCTTTATCTAGTTTCTGAGCATATATAGTTTTTAGTAAGTCTTTACAATTTTCTTCTTATTTTTTTAAATAAAGTACGAAGTAGTAAAGGAAAAAGGATAAATAAAATAATTGAAACTTTACCATATTTAAAACAAACTAAATGAAATATTCTTCTCCTCCGATTGGGGCCCAATTTCTGTTTTATTTCCTTCCTTTTTCTGCTTCTTATTCCTGGTCTATTTTGTTTTGTTTTCAGTATCCTTTTCCTCCGCTTAATCACCTCCTATTTTATGTAGATTTCTCAAAAATCAAATATTCCTTAAAACACTCTCATTATCCTATAAATTCAAAGTGCTTCAACGAAAAAGAGAAACAAAAATATATTCACACATGTAGCTAGAATATATCAAATTGGTTGTAGTTTCTGATACCCTGCTTTCTTTCTTCTTTGCTACATCCCTTGATATAATCTTTTAAATCCTTCACCAAAAGCCTTGTAATATAAAGAGTGAAGTAAGAGTGGATCATGTAATATTTTTAATCTATCACGACAATTCATTAATCTTAATCTTGGGGTAAACAATTTCTATTACGGTATGATAGGAGATTGTGATAGTAAAAGTTTTGAAATCACAAATAGTCTTGGATTGTTAATGTCTTGGTTCCTTCACTTCATTCGCACACTGCACAAAGTTTGAAAAATTGAGATGGTGAATGCATATGATGTTTCTGTATTTTTTAGTGGTGATGAATCTGATGATTCCTTTCAAATTCTCCAATTAAAAGTTAAATGTTTGATAATTCTCATTTATTTCAATTTTTATTGCCTTCACAATTCTTCGTTGTGTCTTTACTTTACAGTTATAGATACACATTAAATTCTAGTGTGAGCTCATCAATATAAAACTGAAATGAATAACAAAAAAAAATGACGACAGGTCACCATTGCTGAGGAAGAAAGAATTGATTAGCAAAGGATTTGAGAGATGAGCAATTAAGGAAGATGGACCAGGTATAAAAGAAGATTGGGTAAGATGAGAATTTAATGTATAACTGAAAATTTATGTAAGGAATTTGAATAGAAAATGGGAGTTAAATGGAGTAACCGAAATGTTGCGCAAAAATTGAAAGAAAATTCAAGTTTAAGCACAGCTGAACTGTTGGAACCGTTACACTAAATGGAAAAAATAGATATTTAAGTAGACAAATGAGATAAAATAGCAAAAAATTGACAAAATAGATAAATGTTCTTTTCAAGCCTAAGCGAGATAGGCATTCCTATTCCCTCGTTTATATAGATATATATAGATGATTTAATGATTTCACAAATAGGAATAGAAACACATAAGTAGCAGAATCAACCTTTCTGAAAAGAGTACTGAGGACCTACTAAGAGATTTGAAGTAACACAAAGAGCTCATTTTGCTTCTTTCTAAGGATATCAAAATTAAAGTTTTTCTCTCTATCAACAAAAATAAATTCTATAGTTTATTGTCAAAGATTCTACAGTAAAATGATGTACAAAACATCCTGTATTCACACAGGATCGGGGAAAGGACGGCACCCTAAAAGGTATGATGTACACAGCATATCCTAATGCAAGTATTAGTGAATGTTTCCACGGCTTGAACCCGTAACATATATGTGATGCAGAGACAACTTTACCCTTGTCCCAAGGCTCCCCTTCTTCAAAAAATTTATAGTAATTTCTGCTATATCCACCATGAAATTGGTCCTAAACCATCAGCATCAAGAGATCCCTGGTAATGTTACAGACAAGAAAAAATGCAAGAATCAATAAAGATAAGCATAAATTAAACTGCTTTTCCTCACTAAGTCTATAGAAAGTACTCATGCTTATTGAAGATCCGCATTCCATTTTTTATACTGCTTAGTGCGACTGAAAAACAATGTTGCGTCATCCAAAATTCCAAGATTAAATGCTGAACTTTCAATTTATGCAAGAGTGTTTTTCCTTTATAACCAGTAACAGAATTTAAACTCATATGAATCAATTCAGAAGTTCAACCTTTAAGTCACCAAACTGCAAAAATGAAGTAAATGATGCAACAAAAACTCTATAATCGACCACTGAGTTAACGCCCTATTTTAACGGCAGTTGTCAAACCAGTGGAACGGGTGTAATTACTGATCAAGAGTTTATATAAGTCACATCTACAATGAACAGCATGCCAAAAGCATGGTTCGACGATAAGTCACATCTACAATGAACATCATGCCAAAAGCATGGTTCGACGATATATTCGTTATGAGTAGCATATATTTTAGGAAGCTTGATAAGCTTCCACAACCTAATAACAGTTTCTTCACACTCAATGATTAAGCCTTTACATATTTAGATGTTATGCTGCGCAGACTCTCCACAATGTTGCCGCACCCGTGTCAGATCCTCTAAAAATGTACTACCTTTGGAGGATCCGACACGTTCTTGGCAATATTTTCGGAGAGTCAAAGCAACATAGTTTATATGCACAACAAATCCAATGCATCTAGGGCATTACAATCACTTAACCAGCTAATAGCGATGGGACTTATCATTTTAATTGTAGGAAAGGAAATTTTAATATACTGAAGGAAATAAAAGAGTTGACGTACCTTTATGACCATTGGTGCGAATGGCTTTGAATCTTTTTCTTGCTCAAGAGGTACAGATGGATAACTAACACTATGAACTTGGAACCTAATCTGCAGTTTATATAATCAAATGTCAAAATTTCCAGGTACATCATATGACAAGCCGGTGCAATATAGCAAAGTTGTTAGGTCTAAAAACCTCATCTACGCCATCAATAGGATATTCATCTTGTCCCTCAAACTGCCATATCCATCTGACTTGGTTCCTAAAATAGACAATAGAAAACCATATGCAAAGAAACTTAAGATGTATGATTCAGAAAGACCAAGCAGTAGATGTAATCCCACCACAAAATTAGATGTTGAAACAAGAAAATACTTACTTGTTCTCGGGATCAGGCTCAGAACGTGATGGAGATGGCATTAGAGGCGGGGGTACATATATGTCATTGAAAAATCCAAGTGACACTGCCGAATGTAAAATTGGACAAACATTAAGAAGCCTCATTCTGAGAGATTGTCCTTATCCATTAAAATGCACCTTATATAAGAAACTTAATTAAAAGGAAAATATATACTAGCACATGGTTTTTGCAAATGATAGCTTGAGAATAAGCCTTTCATGATGAAAAAACTTAGTATCGTCTGCCAAACTAAAGTGGAAAGTACCAAATTAAAATATTCCCTGTATGTAATTTCTGAACTAGAAAAATGCATATTCATCAAGTTTTTTTCTTTTTGTGTTAATAACGCCAACTATTCAGGACAATACTATGTTTCTTTTCAGATAAGTCAAATTGCTTTCATTAATAATGCCAAGTCGTGTAAAAAGTATTTGCAATATGGGTCAAAAGCTTATACTCATTAATCTATCAAGCTCGCCGAACTATTTAGGAAAAGATCTCCTAAGTCAAAAAGTATGAATGCAACAATAAGGAAAAAACAATATTTAATAATATACTTCGCTAAATATGTCTCAGAACATATATGACAGAAACTTCAACAAAAGAAAATTGCAAGAGAAATAAACTGTAAACAGTCTGCAAGCCTTACAGCGCAAACCCTCTGCATTGGACTCTTTGAGTTTAGCAGCTATTACTTCTCCTACAAATGGGCGAAACACTATCAGTCTAAACTTGACCTGCAAAAGACCACGATTTTTCAATATTAACGAACATGATCACAGTAAACATTACAAATAATAGAAAGCTGATTAGTTTGTAGTGCATTGCTCTATGTAGAATCCAACAATTGCTTTGTCAAATGATATTAGACTCGAAAACCTAATTGGTCTTTTATCAAGGTGAGGAATTGTCCTTCAACAATTTTAAGGTTGTTAGTGAGAATACTTTTTGTTTGGCATAAAGAAAGTTTTCTAGATCTACAGGATGAAACTATTGGAAACATTTTGTTTGGGGTCAGCGACATGAATCCCTCCATCTTCATTTAAGCTCAACTCATATCATCATCAACACCAAATAAATTAAAAGTTAAAAATACGTTAAATACATACATATATAAATAAACAATGACAACAACCCAGTATAATTCCACAAGTGGAGTTTGGGGAGTATAGTTTGTAGGCAGACCTTACCCCTATCCTGAGGGGTAGAGAGGTTGTTTCTGATAGACCCTCGTCAACAACAACTTATTCCCAACTAATAGATATCACCTATATTTCTAACTCTGACATCTAAGGAGGCAAAAATAAGGATCTGGAGCACATTTTCCAATCAGTAAGACATCAGATCTTTATATAGATAGAGTCAAAGAAGCTAGTAACAGATTAATTAAAGCCGAAAGGTACTTGCACTTGTACACATCTGTTATTCTTTTAGAAAATTGAGGGGAGATTTGATTGTCTATTTTTATTTTTTTTGGATCAGTGAAGGGGGAGATCTTATTTTTTTTTTTTTTGGAGAAAGTGAAGGAGGAGATTTAGTTTAGGAGGAAGTTGTGTGGGTGTGGATCTATGTCCAGGAATGAATCCCCTAATCCCCATCACAAATAGAGCAGGAAATAGTGCACTTCCAATTCCCAGAGCGGCACAGTGATACTCATAATGCCAAAGAGTTTATCACCTGAAACTATTTTACATTAACCCAGAAAGGCGGAAACAGTCTCAACGAGCTATAGGTAAAGAATAATCAAAGGGGAGTAAAAAATGGAAGGGACAATGCCACTTGTTTGTTCAATCCATGTAAGTTTAAAAAGAATACTTAATTGCAGAAACAAGTACAATACCGTATATGTTGAGGCACCTTCTCCCGCATAGATAAAACCGCCATCTATGGAGCGGATATCATAAACGGAGATGCAAAGGCCCAAATTTGCAATAACCTTGCATCATTGTACAAAAGTTAGTCTCTTGTAATGATGCCAAATAAACAGAAATGCAGAATCAATAGAGAAGAAAATACACCTTATCCACAAAGAGACCCTCAAGCTCTCCCCTGATTGATTCATTGAGTGGAAGGCTTAGGAGATGAGGTGGCAATCTCAGTGTGTGTTCTATCTCACTCAAATAAAACATGCCTCCTTATTCTGTGAAGTTTGACAAACAAAAATACACACATGTGAAGCGGCTAAAATTGATGGACTTGCAAAAGAAAGACTATCAGACATGGCTCATAAAGATCCATTTTCAAACAATACCAAGTTGTTTTACTTTTTAAGCAAGCATACTGTCACACCCCCTTTTTTTATCAAACAAACCTTCCACTAAACCCTCTTAAATTAATAAAAAGATTTAGTAAAAAGCTTGAAAAGGATTTTCAATTAGAAAAGTGACAAAAATTGTGTTTCAAAAGGATTTTCAATTAGAAAAGTGACAAAAATTGTGTTTCAAAAGGATTAACGCAGAGTTGCCACCTGACATTGGTTTCAGTGTGCCAGGTCACCGTTTTTAAAATGATTTTTCTTTTCAAAACACTTAAGACTCGAAAACTAAGTCTGCACCAAAGATTCGGGTAAGGGAGATCATTTGACTCGGAAAAAGGTGTTAGGCACTCCCCAAGTCCCCTGAATGTCACGGTTGTGTACTTGATCTAGCTGGCTTTTAGAATTCAGATTGAGGTAAAAATAAGCACAGAAAAGCAAAATAAACACATACGAAGCTCGAGGTCGTCCCCACCTAATAAGAGAAAATGAAAAGGAAAAGAAAAATTCTAAGCTAACATATACTACGACTTATCCATCATGCTCGTCAAGGCCTCCAAAATATTTACATACTTTACGGGGCATTCCCCGAACAAATTAACTAAGGGAACGACCTTTCGCCTTGAAACTATCAAAATCCTAAGGCTTGCCTACCCGAGTTGGTCGGCCTAAGCATGCTATTAGCGGAAATACCAAAGAAACATATTAATTTAAACTATGACTCTATTGAACAAACTGGCATGGTATGACAATAATCCAAAATGTAAACCTGTTAAAGACTATGTCCATGTAAAGCCTAAGGTGTATACCAAACATCGACTTTGATTTCATTTTCTACAAATCCAAACCCGATTACTATTAAGAGGCCTACATTAATTCACTATAAACTCTTAACGACCTCTAATTACTTAACCTGCATTCGCTATTTGGAATTTTCAAATGAACACCACATGGCGAAGAACAATATCAAAGAAGAAAAAGAAAACCAAAATTAAACAAAGAGAACATTACTAAATTATCTGAAACAGAACAAATGAGCAGCAAAAAAAAAAAAAACAAGTAAGGGATTTCAATATTCAGCATTAAAAATGTAACCAAGCATTGAAATCAGCGAGAAGGGGTTAGAATGAACCTTAGCAAACAAACTCCTTACACTCAATTTCTGATCGAGCGCACGGACAAATGAAATGTTAGTGACGAAATTTCGATCTCGCACAGGCACAAACAGCGACAAATTGAACAAACTGAAATTTGCTTTCTTTGAATATCAAGTAAGGCAAGCAACAGAAGTAAAAGCAAAATCCGAATGTGAATCCTTGCACAAACGAACCGGGATCAGCGAACCTTGGACGACGACGTGACCCAGTTCTTTCCGACGATTTGGCTATGCATTTTTCAGTGAGTTCGCTGGTGATGGAAGACAGAAACGAGAGAGAGAGAGAGAGAGAGAGAGAGAATGAGGGGTAGGGGTGGTCGATCCGACGACCTACTGTGACGTGAGGGACGGCAGCAGCTGTTGATTTTTTGTATGAGAGAGGTGGTTGTCGATGTGGTCGTGGCTTGGGGATAGATGGCGTGAAGAAGATACAAGGGGTGCTGTTACGGAGTTCCGGCGGCGGTGATGTCTGATGGCGGGTCGTTGGGGTGGGAAGAAGAAGAAGCGGCGGCGGAAGTGGGTCGGCTGCTCTTGGGGTCTAGGTGGGTGCGTGGCGGCTGCTCTTGGGGTCTAGGTGGGTGCGTGGCGGCTACAGGGGTTCTGTCTTTAGGTTTAGGATTAGGGTTTTTTGGGGAAATATGTGGGTTTTGTATGAATGTGGGGGTTAATAGGGGTCGTTGGATTTAATTGGATGGAAGGCTCAGATTTAAATGGGAAAATGGGGCGGGTATATGGGTATTTTGCGGGTCGGGCCGATTGGGGCGAAGGTCAAGGGGTAAAAGACCTATGTAAAATTCTTTATGAATTTAATTATAAAAATAATTAATATGAGGGTTTTTTTATTGACTTTTAAGCTGATCAAATCAATTTTTAAGTTTATTTAAGTTTTTTTTTGTTCAATAAAATTAAAAAATACTTAAAACAAGTTAAATCTATTTAAAATAAGCCAAAAGCAATAAGTTGAGAATTTATAAATTGGGTAAAACCCTAATTTATTACTTTTTGGCTAAAAAACTATTTTTAAAAACTCGCTTTTTTAAATCAATCCATACGGGCTCTATACACCACTTGGTGCATATAACTCTGCCAAACTGGGAGATCTATTTTAATTTATGCCTTATTATTGATATTGTTTTAGTTATATGATTATTTTCCTATAAGATCGATAAATTATAGCACAAAAAATTTTGTAAATGAAATATATGAGTAGAATTATTATTTTATTCAATTATAATTGATCGTAAGAGATCATTTCTCCCCGAAGCTACCGTCAGAGTGACTTACTAGCAATCTTCAGTTCTACCTTTTTCTAGTAATAACAAGAATATTACACAGATAAAGTTGCAATTAATCTAGTATACACCTTAAAATTTGTGCACAACAATGTTGCCATCTTTACACTTTGGTATAAATTAAAAGAGTACTGCAATTCTTTGCGAGAAAAAATTTCAACTCTCAATCTGATGTACTGTCAAGAGGACTGTGGTGAGATGGATAAGACCCATTCATCCTTAATTAAAATTTTTGGCTTCGAGTTCTAGAATGAAAAATATTATGGTAGAAAGCGTTTTTCCCTATTAATGAGCTTATACGCAGCGGCAAATTTATGATTTTAACTTTGTGGTTCAACTTTTAAGATTATTAGTATTGAACTCATTCTATTTTTATAGTTATGAGTTCATATCTATTATTTGTTATAATTTTAGTAAATATTTGCACATGAATTTATGCATCGCAGTGAGTGGCGGAGGCAAGAATTTCCGCTAAAGGGTTCAAAAAGGAAAAGAAGTTAAAAAAATTAGAAGAGATTGAGGCCAAAGGGAATTGAACTAATGACCCACAAATGATTTGAATGAAAAATATTATGGTAGAAAGCGTTTTTCCCTATTAATGAACTTATACGCAGCGGCAAATCTATGATTTTAACTTTATGGTTCAACCTTTAAGATTATTAGTATTGAACTCATTCTAGTTTTATAGTTATGGGTTCATATCTATTATTTGTTACTCCCTCCGGTACAAAATAAGTGATTTTTTAGATGTTTTTACACATATTAAGGAAATCACCTTTTAGCATTAATTAGCAAATGAAGTGACCATTTTAACCTTACAATCTCACATAAACACTCCTAACATATCTTGCAACACTATTTAATCCAAGGACAATATAGAAAAAATATCATTTAGTCAATCTTGAAATCCGAAAAAATCACTTATTTTGGACCACAAAAAAATGGCCAAAAAATTACTTATTTTGGACCGGAGGGAGTATAATTTTAGTAAATATTTGCACATGAATTTATGCATCACAGTGAGTGGCGGAGGCAAGAATTTCCGCTAAAGGGTTCAAAAAGAAAAAAAAGTTAAAAAAAATAGAAGAGATTGAGGCCAAAGGGAATTGAACTAATGACCCACAAATGATTTGAATGAAAAATATTATGGTAGAAAGCGTTTTCCCTATTAATGAGCTTATACGCAGCGGCAAATCTATGATTTTAACTTTATGGTTCAACCTTTAAGATTATTAGTATTGAACTCATTCTATTTTTATAGTTATGGGTTCATATCTATTATTTGTTATAATTTCAGTAAATATTTGCACATGAATTTATGCATCGCAGTGAGTGGCGGAGGCAAGAATTTCCGCTAAAGGGTTCAAAAAGGAAAAAAAGTTAAAAAAATTAGAAGAGATTGGGGCCAAAGGGAATTGAACTAATGACCCACAAATGATTTGAACCTCCTTGACAACTAAGTCATGCTTTTGGATTATATTAGGGGGATTCAAAATATAATATATAGAGAAATAGATTTTGTCTTATATGTACAATGTAATTTTTCCACGAAGGCAGTCCGCTCCTGATGCACCGCATAAAAAAATATAGCCTTAATTGAAGCCGCCGCAAAATATTGCATTCTTACTGCTTATATGATGTGAATTCAGACTAGTTTGAAGTTTTAATGTGAATAACGAACATCAAACATCGCGTGAGAAACAGAAAAAAATGATAATAATAACTTGTCTTGTGTAGTAAGTAAAGAAACTTGTCTTCTTGATCTTCTTTAGTAATGAGAAACCAAAAGAAGCACGAATATTCTTTTCCCTCAATCCATGAAAGAAACTTCTCTTTTTAGTTTTTTCAACAATCAATCATTTCCCTTTCCTTTTAAGTTTCTTCTTTTATCTTCTTTTCCACTGTGAAAAAGGTTATGCAAGAATATGGATTAATTGCTGCATTTCCAGACACTCAAATCCCCACATAAATGGGCGACAAAGAAATAGAGTACCAAGTCATGATTTGAAGTTTAAAGATATTGGCTTATCACTTAACTCATAGCTCGTTTTAGTTCATGTATTCATAATTAAATATTTATACATATTTCATAAAATTCTAAGATTTAAACAACAACAGTATACCCAATCTTATCTCATATCGTGGGGTCTAGCGTAGTATGTATGCAGACCTTACCTCTAATTCAGGTTTAAACAAAAGCTATTATATTCGTCCAAAGTTGTAGCTAATATGTGTACAGATGTGATGGAGTGTCACTTATGCGTTCAATTGAACATAATATTTTTATATGAGTGTATAAATTAGTGATATTTAGATAAATATTAAATTCTAAAATTATAAATCTAAAACTTCAATTAGTTCAATCCTAAGAATTAACTTAATTATTTAACTAAATAAATTTAAATCTTGAATCCTAAAAACCTTAGTGTAACTTAGAGATAAAAGAAAAATAAACAGTAATAAGCATAGATGCGCGTATCCAATATAGTTATCACCAACCATCACTAGTCAATGTTTTTATTTAAATTGTTTCATCTCAATCTTGATCTAAATAGTAATATTCCATTCAATAGCAAGTGATCATATATTATATTATTTGACTTCTGCACTAACGATAACCTAGAGCACTACATTCAATAATTGAAGCAACAAATGATTTTCACACCTAAGTCCTAAATCTAGAACTTTCCTATCTCTCTTTTTGTGATATCCATTTCATCATTCCATTCAATAATATTGACGCGGTCCGAAACATAAAGCATCAGGTGTTCACGTAGGGTTCGGGAAGATTGCATCTTAAGAAGTGTGACGTAGAGAACTTATCATAATGCAAACTTTAGCGACTGTTTTCACTGTTCGAACACGTGACCTCTATACTACTAAGACAACTTTACAGTTACTCCAAAGTTCTCTTTTGGTGTTATTCAATAATATGCATCCATTTAATTATGTACTTTCTAAAAAATATTACTAGTGCTAATCAATTTTCCTCGTGCTACATTTTCTTCTACATTTGAATTATACATTTTTCCACTTTGTATTATTTTATATACGTTTTTTTCTCCTTTTCATATTAGAAATACTTCCACAACCATATATAGTGGAATTGTGGGTCGGCATAATCTCATAATAGTATACACTATCAAATCAGCACTCGCATAAGCTTTTTGTATTGCATGCCTTAGCATTTTTGTCCACATAAACTTTGGTCCCATTTTTTTAAAATTTCAACATAGTATTCTCATCACTATTCCTGTCATAATAAATTAATTAAGCAAAATTCTTCCACTTGCTCTAGTTTACCTAATTAGTATCTACAACTATAAATAGCACAAATATTTCTCTAAGTGTTACAACAACAAAAACAGCCAAACACAACTAGCTAAAAAGAGTATACACAAACGTTGGCTTTCTTGTTTTGGTCCTTTGTTTCAAGTATGGCTAAGGTGAAGGCTTTGTCCTTTCTTGTTTTGCTTGTTTTTTCAAGTTTTATTGTAATGTCTGAAAGTCGGGTGGCGCGGATGGATTTAGGTTTGGATTTAGGTGGTGTAGGAGTTGGTCTTGGTGTTGGGATTGGCTTAGGGTTAGGTGGTGGAAGTGGTTCCGGTGCCGGCGCAGGAGCTGGTTCAGGATCAAGTTCAAGTTCAAGCTCGAGCTCAAGTTCTAGTTCATCTTCATCTGGTGGTGGTGGTGGTGGTTCAGAGGCAGGTTCATCGGCTGGGTCATATGCTGGATCAAGAGCTGGTTCTGGATCTGAAAACCGAGGTGGATCTGGTGGTCGGGGTTATGGAGGTGGCTACGGTGGAGGGTATGGTGGAGGAGATGGTGGTAACTAAATTCATGCATATGACTCGTAAAATGGAATCCACCATTTTAACTTAAAAGTTAATAATAAACAATGTGGTGAAGTATTTATGTAGCTTATTGTAATACGTACCTTAACTGTATGACTCGTTTGATGATTGTCATTTGTGATTAGGTTATTAAAGGTAAGGAATCTTGTTGGTTTGTGTTTTATGCGTTCTTCACTTATGTTAGAGATGTTTTGCAACATATATCCATCACATATATATATTTAATAAAATTCATAAAAGGAGGTGTGACATATATATATATATATATATATATATATATATATATATATATGTCACACCTCCTTTTGGCGCTAACCCGCGAGGGCGCGATGTAGTTTTTCCAATTAAAGGACAATTGAAACAAAATTTATTTAATTAATTCAGAATCACCACTTCGGAGATTTATGGTGTCCCAAGTCACCGGTTGAATTCCGAATCGAGGAAAGAATGACTCTGTTTAACAGTTCGCGAACCAGAAATCCGGATAAGGAATTCTCTTAACCCGGAAGAAGGTGTTAGGCATTCCCGAGTTTCGTGGATCTAGCATGGTCGCTCAACTGTCATATTTGGCTAAATTATCTCACTTATAACATGCTTTAACTTATGTGCAAATTATAACCTTTAACCACGTCACAATCAATGTACCCGTGATTATCAACACATTTCGATCTTGTTGAGATTTGGATTTGGGTCACAGAAATGTGCACCAAGTACAGGAGATAAAATTATTAAATATGCGCTTAAAGATGCTAACGCATTATTATTTTTGAGAAAAGCCGCGAAATTCGCTGAACGGCATGTCCTGTAATCTAAGTAATATTTATTAAGCAAGTATGAGGACCCCACAATTTATAACTATTTTTTGGCGAGGCACGCCTTATTTATTTTAAAGGGACAATGCTAAAGTGGCTACATTTTTCATTTAAGTTCGTCTCTAAATTCAAAGAAAAAAAAATTCTAATTAATTACGAGTTTAATAATATGTAACACACTAGTTGCTAGATTAATACCAATATTGATAGAAGAGAAATTAATTTTAAAAATAATTTTGAATAAAATATATAAAAAACAAATTCGAAATTACAAATAAAATAACAATAAAATTTCGAAATTATAAATATAATAAAATAAAATTTCGAAATTATAAATAAAAGATAAAATGAAATTTCAAAATTATAAATATAATAAAAATAAAATTTCGAAATTATAAATAAAAGATAAAATTTGACAACTAAATACTCAAAAGAAATTGAATATAGCTAGATTAAAACTTACGTTGTTATATGAAACTATTAAAATCAATTCCTAAAATGGCTACATTTTTATGAATTCATCAAAATAAAAGGAAACAAATTTTCTTTATTAATCTACGTGATTTGAATTATAACTTATTAATTGGATTGAAATAGGCGCAACTGACAAATTGTAATCAAATTAGCACAAAAGAAAATTATATCACGCCTTACTAAAATAGAAGTTATAGATAAAATATGGCGTTTATAAATAATATATTAAAATAAACCAATTATCACATAACTAATTTAAACCACATATGAGTGGATAAATAAACCATTGAGATTAACATCTAACTTTCGAAATTAGTTCAATTTAAAAAAACTTAACTAGATTTAGCTAGGTGTTCACAATTAACTTATCATCGACCATGTTAAAACATTCATAGCTAGTGAACTAACCAATTTTTACCAAACCGATTCGTTAACCACTTTAAGCTATCCTCTTCTTAATTATTAAACCACAGTAACGAGCGTGCTTAAACATACATTACCTAACAGTCAAGCCAAAACAAGATATTGCTTAATATATCATTATAATGTAACGACCCGGCCTGTCGTTACGGGAATTACCATCCCGTTACCTTGCAATCACATATCTTATGCTTTTATGACAATATTAGAATATATCGGGTGAGTTAGGAGTGATTTGGATTGAAAATGAAACAAATAGCATGTTTGAAGAAAGCTTGAATATAGAAAGTCAACCAATAGTTGACTATTGAGTTAGAGTGCTCGGAACCGGATTCTGATGATTCGACTAGTTCCGGGGGATCATTTATGACTTAGGAGAACAATCGGAATTGAATTTGGAGGTCCGGTGTAGAAATAGGCTTGAATTGGCTAAGGTTGAATTTTGGCGAAATCCGAACGGTAGGTGAGATTTTGATCCGGGAGTCGGAATGGAATTCCGACAGTTGCAGTAGCTCCGTTAGGTGATTTTGGATGTTCCTGCAAAATTTCAGGTCATTCGGACGTCGTTTGGTCGGGTTTTTGATTGAATGCGTAATTCGGAAAGTTTTAAGGAATTTAGGCTTGAATCCGTGTGTAATTGGTGATTTTGATGTTTAGGATGGTGTTTTTATGATTGGAACAAGTTCGTATCGTGTTTTGGAGTATGTTGGTGGTTTTCGTTGGGGTCCCGGGGGCCTCGGGGTGATTTCGGGGGTCCAAACGGACCATTTCTTCTATTTTTGGAACTGCTGTTGGCTGCTGGTTTTGTTGCAGACGGATGCTCTATGCGATCGCATAGGGTTATTGCGATCGCATAGAAGGATGGAAGTGAGCCCCGAGTTGTTCTATGCGATCGCGTAATAGGAGATGCGATCGCATAGGTATGGAAACTGGCACTATGCGATCGCAGGGTCATTTGTGCGATCGCATAGAAGAGATTGGAGGGGTGAGAAAAATGTTCTATGCGATCGCATAGCAAGGGTGCGATCGCATAGGTTTGTCAGACTGTGCATTGCGATCGCATAGCTAGTGTTGCGATCGCAGAGAAGAAAAGATGAGGCCTGGAAGGTTGTGCTATGCGATCGCGGGAGAGCATTGCGATCGCATAGAAGGGGAAATTGGCAGGAAAACTTGCTCTATGCGATCGCAACTAGGGGAATGCGATCGCATAGAAGAAATCGTTCTGGCAGTGAGTTAAATCACAGAACAGAGGGGTCGCGGGTTCATACACCCAAAACGCCATTTTTGAGTTCTAGAGAGAGAAACTCACGGGAATTGTTGGTAATTCATCGGGGATTCGTCGGAGGTAAGTTTTGTGGCTTAATTACATCATTTTAACATGAAATCCTTGGTTAATTCTCTGTAAATGGGAGATTAAATGTGGGTTTGAGCCCTAGGCCTAAATTGAAGAAAAATACCGATTTGAGTGGGCAAATGGAGTCCGATTTTGGTAAATTTGATATGCCTAGACTCGTATTGAGACGAGGGTTCCGAATATGTAACTTTTATAATTTTTCGAGAAGCGCACCAAAAGTCGAGTTTTGACAACTTGTGGGTTTTTGATATAATTTGGGTTATTTCGGATGAATTTCGTGAAATTAGCATATATTGATGCATTCTCTATGATTTTGAACAGATTTGGCACCCGAGGAAATTGATTTGCGAGGCAAGTGCAAGGCGGATTGAAGCTTCTACCGGTTCGAGGTGAGTGGTAGTAGTAAACAATGTACTGAGGGTTTGAAACCCCGTACTAGCACTTCACAGTGCTATATTGAGATGAGACACGCGTTCTATGACGGACGTGGTGATATTGTGATTGGGGGTTCGGACTTAGTCCTTCCCGGCTAATAGAATACTGTGTTGTATGACTGTTAATGAGATTATGACCTGTACAATTGGGCTAATAGCCATGTTTGGGGCCTTGTGTCGATCTGTAGAGCATTAGGGAACCTATAGAGCTAGGTGACCTTTATATCGTGTTGGAAATATACACTCAGCCGTAGCTCTAGCTGTATAGCATAATATGAGCCCGTACTAGATGTGTACATTGAGAGAGATTATCTAGGGTGGAATTCCCTGTTCTAGTTGAGTGGGCCTGAAAGGCCAAGTTTATATTGACTTGAGACGGGGTCGAGGACCCATCTGTGATATATTATATTGGGCACGAGAGGCCAAGTATATACTTGACTGGAATAGGGTCGAGGACCCGTTATGAGGTATTATATATATACCTATATGGGATCGGGTTGCACGCCGCAGCAGTATATATATTGATCGGACTGCACGCCGCAGTAATATACATGTAAAATACATGTAATATACATGTGGGACGGACGCACGCCGCGGTATTATTGCGCTGGGGCTGTAGGAGCCCCTTCGGAGTCCGAGTCTACACACATTCTCAGGTGAGCACCGGTGTATGTTATGGGATCGGGGCGCGCGCCGCTAATATAAATATATAAACATATAAATATTGGATCGGAGCGCACGCCGCGCAGTGATACATGTGTGGATCGGGTCGCACGCCGCCAGGATGATAGTGCTTGGGCCTAGGAGCCCCTCCGAAGTACGTATACACCCCCAGTGAGCGGCGTCGACGTTAAATGGAGCGAGGTACGTGAGCGCGCGGTATATGTATTGGAGCGGGGCGCACGCCGCCAGGATTATACTTAATTATATCCTACTATCTACTTAAATATTTATACATTATAGACAGAGGTATGTGTTTTTATATGTTGAGATGGCCGTACACCGTAGGGGTACGAGTGAGGGTTGGGTCAGAGTAAGAATCTTGTAGAGATAAATGTGGTTTGGAGATTAGAGTATTACCATAGTGATGACGTACATATGAGGGTTGCCTTAGAACTGCTAAGTGATAGAACAGGAGTTCTTACCTTCGGTCATTATTTATTATTATTACTCACTGAGTTGAAATATACTCACCCCACTCCCCTGCACTCTTTGTGCAGATCCACAGGTGCCCGAGAGCAGTTGAGACATTGTAGCTGCTGATCCTTATCTACTTTTGCGGATATTACGAGGTAGCTGCCAGCGTCCGCCAGAGCTTGTTTTCTCCTTCTTTATCATCTTGTTGATTTCCTATTTGCCTAGACTTGGTTGTATTAGGATGCTATTCTGTAGAGGCTCAGTCTCGTGACACCACGATATGGTTGGGACCGTATTTTGTACGTTATACATTTCGTTTATCATCTGATATGATCATTTACTGTTTAAGTTTAATTTATTTAATAATTGGTTGGTTTAAGGGATAATATGGTCGGGCTTGCCTAGCATAGTGTTGGGCGCCATCACGACCAGGGTTTGGGTCGTGACAAGTTGGTATCAGAGCCTAGGTTAACAGGTCTCGCGAGTCATGAGCCGGTTGGTAGAGTCTCGTGGATCGGTGCGGGGACGCTTGTACTTATCCTCGGGAGGCTGCAAACCTTTTTAGGAAAAGTTTCAATTCTTGGAATTCTTGTCGTGCGATTACTTTTGACTTGATGTGAACTTTGACATTCTATTCTCTCGCAGATGGCGAGAACTCGATCATCCGGACGTGGAGGACGACCACCACTACCACCTGCTAGAGGCCGTGGACGCGGTCGTGGTCGTGGCGGAGTTAGGGCAGCTGAGGCAGTGCCAGCTGACCCACAGCCCCCAATTGCAGAGGTGCCAGCAGCACCAGATCAGGCACCAGCTGTGCCTATTGTTATTCCGGGTCTACAGGAGACCCTGGCTCAGATACTAGCAGTCTGCACTGGCCTAGCACAGGCGGTTTCAGTTACTACTGCAGCAGCTGCATCGGGGATCGGGGGTGGTCATCGGACCCCCGCAGTACGCACTCCAGAGCCAGCAGTGCAGGGCTTACAGACACCAGAGGCTCCTCCAGTTCAGCCTGTGGTACCGGTTCAGCCAGCAGATCAGATTCAGGGGGACAGGGTCCCATCTATGACAGACGATGAGCAGCGTCGTCTCGAGAGGTTTACCAGGTTATCTCCTCTAGTGTTTACTGGTGCTTCGAGCGAGGACGCCCAAGGTTTTCTGGATAAGTGCCATCGGATGCTTCGTACATCAGGGATATTGGAGTCCAGTGGGGTATGTTTCACTACCTTTCAGTTTCAGGGACCAGCCTTCGCTTGGTGGGAGGCTTATGAGCGCCGCAGTCCGGCAGGGGTAGCACCACTATCATGGCCGGAGTTCTCCGCTATGTTCTTGGAGAAATGGGTGCCTCGATCTCGGAGAGAGGGATGCGTAGGCGGTTTGAGGGTCTCCGTCGAGGGGACGTGTCGGTGTCGAAGTATGAGATCGGGTTTACGAGTTGTCCGGATATGCGCCGTGGTTGGTTCATTCAGACAAAGAGAGGATTGGGGGGCTTCGTGGACGGCCTCATTTATCTCATTCTATTCCGATGACTCGGGAGAGGGTTTTGAGTCGTACATTTGAGGATTCCGTGGATATTGCTCGCGACATAGAGACGGATCGTCGCGGGGAGCGGGATGAGAGGGAGGCCGAAGGCCTCGAGGAGCGGCTAGTTCCGGTAGCACTCGGACCGGAGGCCGAGTCGGCGGAGCGAGGTCGCTCTTTCGGGTCTTCGCGGTCGGGTCGCTCGGATCGTCGCGGATGGTCTCTAGACAGGGTTATCGGGGTTCGCACCGAGCCGGCCATCCTCGGTGCCATGCCGGCTCGGAGTTCTTCGCGAGCCCCGTCCGCTCGGGGTTCGTCTCGGCCTAGTTCATCGGTGGCCACTCCGGCGCCGAGAGGTCCTTATCGGTCTCGGTACCCGGCACGGGGAGTTCTGCGAGTGCGGAGAGTTTGGGCACCATCGTAGGGAGTGTCCCGTCTTGTTTCCGGATCTTGTCGGCGAGAGGGCGGCCTCGTCATCCGGTCCTCTCTTCGGCACCCGCCCGCCCGGTAGGGGTGAGGGTCGAACGGTAGGGGTCGGCTCTCGAGGGGAGGCGGATTGGGCGGACGAGCTAGATGTTATGCTTTTCGGGGCCGATCTGAGGCCGTTGCTTCTGATGTTGTCATTACAGGTATTATTTCAGTCTGCCACAGAGATGCCTCGGTATTGTTTGATCCCGGTTCTACTTATTCTTACGTGTCTACATATTTTGCTCCTCATTTGGGCACGACCCGAGGGAGTCTTGAGCTGCCAGTGCATGTATCTACCCCGATAGGGGATACTATTGTTGTGGACCACGTATACTGGTCCTGTTTGGTCACTATTGGAGGTCTGGAGACCCGAGTAGACCTGTTGCTTCTCAGCATGATTGATTTTGATGTTATATTGGGCATGGACTGGCTATCTCCATGTCATGCTATTCTGGACTGTCATGCTAAGACAGTCACTTTGGCTATGCCGGGCATTCAAGGGATCGAGTGGCGAGGCACGACTGAGTATGTACCTAGCAGGGTAATATCTTTCCTCAAGGCCCGACGAATGGTTGGGAAGGGATGTCTCTCTTATTTAGCATTTGTGCGGGAGGTCGAGGCCCAGACTCCCAGTATTGATTCTGTTCCCATTGTGCGAGACTTTCCTGATGTGTTTCCCTCAGACCTGCCGGGCATGCCGCCGGACAGGGGATATTGATTTTGGGATCGATTTGGTGCCAGGCACTCAGCCTATTTCTACTCCTCCACATCGGATGGCACCAGCTAAGCTGAAGGGATTGAAGGAGCAGCTCCAGGAACTCCTAGATAAGGGGTTCATTCGGCCGAGTGTGTCACCGTGGGGTGCACCAGTCCTGTTTGTTAAGAAGAAGGATGGATCCATAAGGATGTGTATTGACTACAGGCAGCTGAACAAAGTTACAGTGAAGAATAAGTATCCTCTGCCTCGTATTGATGATTTATTTGATCGGCTCCAGGGAGCTAGGGTGTTCTCGAAGATTGATCTTCGTTCAGGCTACCATCAGCTGAAGATTAGAGAGTCTGACATTATGAAGACTGCATTCCGGACCGGATATGGTCACTATGAGTTCCTTGTGATGTCTTTTGGGCTGACCAACGCCCCAGCAGCATTTATGCATCTGATGAACAGTGTGTTCAGGCCCTATCTTGATTCATTTGTGATCGTATTCATTGATGACATACTAGTCTACTCTCGTAGCCGGGAGGAGCATGCTCGGCACTTGAGTATTGTGTTGCGGAGATTGAGAGAGGAGAAACTGTATGCCAAGTTCTCCAAATGTGAGTTCTGGCTTGAGTCCGTGGCATTCTTAGGGCACGTGGTGTCCTGTGATGGTATTCAGGTAGATCCGAGGAAGGTCGAGGCAGTGCAGAGTTGGCCCAGACCGACCTCAGTTACTGAGATCCGTAGCTTTATGGGATTGGCAGGGTATTATCGCCGATTCGTTCAGGGATTCTCTTCTATTGCTTCACCCTTGACTAGATTGACTTAGAAGGGTGTTCCTTTCATATGGTCCGAGTGTGAGGAGAGCTTTCAGAAGCTCAAGACAGCACTGACCGCAGCACCAGTCTTGATTCTGCCATTAGCTTCAGATCCTTATATTGTATATTGTGATTCCTCGGGAGTTGGCATTGGTTGTGTGTTGATGCAGGAGGATAGGGTCATTGCTTATGCTTCTCTTCAGTTGAAGCCCCATGAGAAGAACTACCCTGTTCATGATTTGGAGCTAGCAGCCATAGTTCACGCTTTGAAGATTTGGAGGCATTACCTGTATGGTGTCTCCTGCGAGGTGTTCACGGATCATCGCAGCCTTCAGCACTTATTAAGACAGAAGGACCTTAATTTGAGACGGCGGAGGTGGTTGGAGTTGCTTAAGGATTATGACATCACTATTTTGTATCATCCGGGGAAGGCCAATGTGGTGGCCGATGCCTTGAGTCGGAAGGCGGTTAGCATGGGCAGCCTAGCTTTCATCCCAGTTGGGGAGAAGCCATTTGCTTATGATGTTCAGGCTCTAGCTAATCGGCTAGTGAGATTAGATATTTCGGAGCCGAGTCGGGTGTTGGCTTGTGTTGTTTCTCGATCTTCCTTATATGATCGCATCGGGGAGCGACAGTATGATGACCCACATTTGCTTGTCCTTAAGGACAGAGTGCAGCATAATGATGTTAGAGATGTGACTATCGACAGTGATGGTGTTCTGAGGATGCAGGGCCGTATATGCGTGCCCAATGTTGATGGTTTGCGGGAGTTGATACTTGAGGAGGCACACGGTTCGCGGTACTCTATTCACCAGGTGCCGCAAAGATGTACCAAGACTTGAGACAACACTACTGGTGGAGGAGAATGAAGATGGATATTGTTAGGCATGTAGCTAAGTGCCTCAATTGCCAGCAGGTCAAATATGAGCATCAGAGACCGGGCGGTGTTCTTCAGCGTATGGTTATTCCCGAGTGGAAATGGGAGAGGATCACCATGGATTTTGTTACTGGACTTCCTCGGACAGCGAGGAAGTTTGATTATGTATGGGTGATTGTTGATCGGCTGACTAAGTCCGCACATTTCATCCCAGTTAGTACTACTTACTCATCGGAGTGGTTGGCAGCGATCTTTATTTGGGAGATTGTCGGGTTGCATGGGGTCCCGGTGTCTATTATATCTGATAGAGGCACTCAGTTCACATCTCAGTTTTGGAGAGCATTTCAACGAGAGATGGGTACGCGGGTTGAGTTGAGTACAGCATTTCACCCCCAGACAGACGGGCAGTCTGAGCGCACTATTCAGATTCTGGAGGATATGTTGCGAGCATGTGTGATTGACTTTGGTGGTTCGTGGGATGAGTTCTCACCACTTGCTGAGTTTGCCTACAACAACAGTTATCAGTCGAGTATTCAGATGGCCCCGTATGAGGCATTGTATGGCAGACGGTGTAGATCTCCCGTCGGATGGTTTGAGCCTGGTGAGGATAGATTGATAGGGACTGAGTTAGTTCGGGATGCTCTGGATAGAGCAAAGTTGATCCAGGAGAGGCTTCGCACAGCACAGTCTCGCCAGAAGAGTTATGCGGACCGTAGGGTTCGAGAGTTGTCTTTCATGGTTGGTGATAGAGTATTGCTGAAGGTTTCACCCATGAAGGGTGTCATGAGGTTCGGGAGGAAAGGGAAGTTGAGTCCCAGGTATATTGGCCCTTTTGAGATACTCGGGAGAGTTGGAGAGGTGGCATATGAGTTAGCCTTGCCACCCAGTTTATCCAGCGTTCATCCGGTATTCCATGTGTCTATGCTCCGGAAGTACATTGGAGATCCGTCCCATGTATTAGACTTTTGTACCATTCAGCTGGATGGTGATCTATCCTATGATGTGGAGCCTATTGCTATTTTGGGTCGCCGAGTAAGGAAGTTGAGGTCGAAGGAGATTGCATCAGTTAAGGTTCAGTGGAGAGGTCGACCCGTAGAGGAGGCTACTTGGGAGGTTGAGCAGGAGATGCGGAGCAGATACCCTCAGCTATTCGAGACTTCAGGTATGTTTCTTGACCGCTCGAGGACGAGCGTTTGTTTAAGTTGGGGAGAATGTGACGACCCGGCCCGTCGTCACGGGAATTACCACCCCGTTATGTTGTAAATACATGTCTTATGCTTTTATAACAGTATTAGAATATATCGGGTGAGTTAGGAGTGATTTGGATTGAAAATGAAACAAATAGCATGTTTGAAGAAAGCTTGAATATAGAAAGTCAACCAAGAGTTGACTATTGAGTTAGAGTGCTCGGAACCGGATTCTGATGATTCGACTAGTTTCGGGGGATCATTTATGACTTAGGAGAACAATCGGAATTGAATTCGGAGGTCCGGTGTAGCTTTAGGCTTGAATTGGCTAAGGTTGAATTTTGGCGAAATCCGAACGGTAGGTGAGATTTTGATCCGGGGGTCGGAATGAAATTCCGACAGTTGCAGTAGCTCCGTTAGGTGATTTTGGATGTGCCTGCAAAATTTCGGGTCATTCGGACGTCGTTTAGTCGGGTTTTTGATTGAATGCGTAATTCGGAAAGTTTTAAGGAATTTAGGCTTGAATCCGTGTGTAATTGGTGATTTTGATGTTTAGGATGGTGTTTTTATGATTGGAACAAGTTCGTATCGTGTTTTGGAGTATGTTGGTGGTTTTCGTTGGGGTCCCGGGGGCCTCGGGATGAATTTTGGGGGTCCAAACGGACCATTTCTTCTATTTTTGGAACTGCTGTTGGCTGCTGGTTTTGTTGCAGACGGATGCTCTATGCGATCGCATAGGGTTATTGCGATCGCATAGAAGGATGGAAGTGAGCCCCGAGTTGTTCTATGCGATCGCGTAATAGGAGATGCGATCGCATAGGTATGGAAACTGGCACTCTGCGATCGCAGGGTCACTTGTGCGATCGCGTAGAAGAGATTGGAGGGGTGAGAAAAATGTGCTATGCGATCGCATAGCAAGGGGTGCGATCGCATAGGTTTGTCAGACTGTGCATTGCGATCGCATAGCCGGTGTTGCGATCGCAGAGAAGAAAAGATGAGGCCTGGAAGGTTGTGCTATGCGATCGCGGGAGTGCGTTGCGATCGCATAGAAGGGGAAATTGGCAGGAAAATTTAACTCTATGCGATCGCATAGGGTCATTGCGATCGCATAGAAGGAATGGTCTGGCAGTGAAATTAAGACCAGAACAGAACCAGTCGCGGGTTCATATACCCAAAACACCATTTTTGAGTTCTAGAGAGAGAAACTCACGGGAATTGCTGGTAATTCATCGGGGATTCGTCGGAGGTAAGTTTTGTGGCTTAATTACATCATTTTAACATGAAATCCTTGGTTAAATCTCTGTAAATGGAAGATTAAAGGTGGGTTTGAGCCCTAGGCCTAAATTAAAGAAAAACACCGATTTGAGTGGGCAAATGGAGTCCGATTTTGGTAAATTTGATATGCCTAGACTCGTATCGAGATGAGGATTCCGAATATGTGATTTTTGTAATTTTTCGAGAAGCGCACCAAAAGTCGAGTTTTGACAACTTGTGGGTTTTTGATATAATTTGGGTTATTTCGGATGAATTTCGTGAAATTAGCATATATTGATGCATTCTCTATGATTTTGAACAGATTTGGCACCCGAGGAAATTGATTTGCGAGGCAAGCGCAAGGCGGATTGAAGCTTCTACCGGTTCGAGGTGAGTGGTAGTAGTAAACAATGTACTGAGGGTTTGAAACCCCGTACTAGCACTTCACAGTGCTATATTGAGATGAGACACGCGTTCTATGACGGGCGTGGTGACATTGTGATTGGGGGTTCGGACTTAGTCCTTCACGGCTAATAGAATACTGTGTTGTATGACTGTTAATGAGATTATAACTGTACAATTGGGCTAATAGCCATGTTTGGGGCCTTGTGCTGATCTGTAGAGTATTAGGGAACCTATAGAGCTAGGTGACCCTTATATCGTGTTGGAAACAAAAACTCAGCCGCAGCTCTAGCTGTATAGCATAATATGAGCCCGTACTAGATGTGTACATTGAGAGAGATTATCTAGGGTGGAATTCCCTGTTCTAGGCTGAGCAGACCTGAAAGGCCAAGTCTATACCGATTGAGATGAGATAGGGTCAAGGACCCACTGTGATATATTATATTGGGCCTGAGAGGCCAAGTATATACTGACTGGAATAGGGTCGAGGACCCATTATGAGGTATTATATATATATACCTATATGGGATCGGGCTGCACGCCGCAACAGTATATATATTGGATCGGACTGCACGCCGCAGTAATATACATGTAATATACATGTAATATACATGTGGGACGGACCGCACGCCGCAGTATTATTGCGCTTGGGCTGTAGGAGCCCCTTCGGAGTCTGAGTCTGCACACATTCTCAGTGAGCACTGGTGTATATTATGGGATCGAGCTGCGCGCCGCAGCAGTATAAATATATAAATATATAAATATTGGATCGGACTGCACGCCGCAGTAATACATGTGTGGATCAGGCTGCACGCCGCAGTATAATAGTGCTTGGGCCTAGGGAGCCCCTCCGAAGTCTGTATACACCCCCAGTGAGCGCCGTCGATGTTAAATGGAGCAGGCTGCGCGCGCGCAGCGGTATATGTATTGGAGCGGGCTGCACGCGCCGCAGCATTATACTTAATTATATCCTACTATCTACTTAAATATTTATACATTATAGACAGAGGTATGTGTCTTTATATGTTGAGATGGCCGTACACCGTAGGGGTACGAGTGAGGGTTGGGTCAGAGTAAGAATCTTGTAGAGATAAATGTGGTTTGGAGATTAGAGTATTACCATAGTGATGACGTACGTATGAGGGTTGCCTTAGAACTGCTAAGTGCTAGCACAGGAGTTCTTACCTTCAGTCATTATTTATTATTGTTACTCACTGAGTTGAAATATACTCACCCCACTCCCCTGCACTCTTTGTGCAGATCCACAGGTGCCCGAGAGCAGTTGAGACATTGTAGCTGCTGATCCTTATCTACTTTTGCAGTTGAGACTCTTCCACTACTAATTGTCTACCACTTATTCAAGACTCCACTAAAAAATATTTCTTCTTTTGACTAAAGCACCCACACTTTACTTAATGCATGTGGACCCCTTAATCATTGAAGATTCAAATTTTAAATTAAACCCATGATTAATCCCTGAAATTGATATTATTACAATCTTACCCCCAAACCTTCAAACTGTACCAAAATTATTAACTGTAACCAAAAGCTTCCTAAAACAACAAATCACTACAAATTACTAATCAAATTCAATAATTAACTAGTTAACATGTGAAATTAATTTCCAGGCAAATTCTACAATTAATCTTATGAACAAACACATAATTAACAATATTTAAGAATCAAAGTCCAATTCAACTCAGAAACAAACTTAATAGAACAATCAAGTAGATTCAAGACATTAAACTCAATAATTAATTGAACTACAAATTAAATCTAACAACATTACAATCAAAATAAACATTCAAGTGATTAACTAACATTTCTATATTAAAAACTTAAACAAAATAAATAAACAAGTTTCATAAATAATCTGGAACCATGATGAACAACAAATCAAGAAGATAATCCAACCAACATACAACAATTTCGGATCTAAAAATACAAACAAAATATGGACAAGAACAAAATTTAAATCGACTAACCGGATCGGAAAAAAACGATGAACTCGAACGGCAATCGGACCAAACTCCAGTGCCTCAAACCACGACCAAAAGCAGTTCGTACTTGAACGATTTGAGACCTATTTGCAACTGGTTTCGCTGCTTCTAATGGCTGGATTCAGAGATGATTCAAGCACAACTTCCGCTAGGATTTGATAGGGGTTAAGGTCGTTTCTTCAGTTGCGTTTGTGTGTGACTGAAACTGGAAAGAAAGGGAGCATTTTTCGGTGGGTTCAAGCTGGTGGCAGACATGAGACGGGGTTTCATGGCGGCTGCAACTTTTTTTAGGCGTTTGTGCAGAGTTGCTGGCGGTAGTGGGGTCGCTGTGTTTGGGCGGGATGAAGCAGAAGCGGCGGCTGAAGGTGTGGAGCGGCTGGCGGCTGGTGTATTTTTTCTGCTGGTCGTTTGGAGGTGTTCGCCTGCGGCCGTGAGGGGTTGGGGGGAGGCGATGGCTACTGATGGTTTCCAGTGGGGTGGGTGGCTGTCCGGCTTGGAGATGGGGCGACGGCGGCTTAAGGGGGTTTCTAGGGTTTGTGGTGTGTATGTTAAAGTGAAGAAGAAGATGAAGTAGGGGGTGGGGTGTAAGGGAGTGTTCTAGGATTTTAGGGTTTGGATTTTAAGGAAATGAAGTGTAAAATGAAAGAAAGGAAGTCTTTTGGGTTATGTGGCGGATCGGGTCGGGTCATGGGTCATGGACTAGGTCGTTGGGTGTTTTGGGTTGGGTAGAAATGGCTTGGGCTTGGGGTTAATTCAAGAATTGGCCCAATTTTGAATTCGTTCTTCTATTTTTTGTTCTCTTTTCTTTTATTGATTAATAAAACTAAAAAAATGCTATGATTAAATTATAAAACCTATAATTATCTTAAAAACACAAATTAATTCCTAATAGTTATTATCATACAAAATTAAACATTAACTAAAATAAAATTGCACGATTTGGACATTAAATGCTTAAAAATGCAAAATACATATTTTTTATATTTTTTTCATTTTCGTAAAACAAACTTAATCATTCTTAATTGTAACCTTGAATTTTATATACAAATGCAACATATTTTTGTATATTTTATTTATTTAAATAAATAAATATGCATAGATAAAATGCAAATAATACAAGAAAATAACACAAAATTCACAATCATTGCAAGTAAATTAAAATTATTTCATTTTGAATCTTTGGGAGTGTTTCTCTTATAGGAAAAAAATCACGTGCTCACAATATATATATATATATATATATATATATATATATATATATATATATATATATATATATATATATATATATATATATATATATATATATATATATGTGTGTGTGTGTGTGTGTGTGTGAGAGAGAGAGAGAGAGAGAGACAAGTAAGTATAAATAAGGTTAAATACATATTTCAAAATCTATCTTCAATTTAAAGTTTAGACTCGATGATGGTGTAAAATTGTGGATTCATCAAAGGTGACATGCACCGATAATTGTTGCTACTACGTGTATGTTTCAATTGTAAGATATGAAAGGGAGCCAGATGTATACAGAGTTGGACAAATCATCAACTAGAGCAAAAAGCTATGCTTTTCCTGAATGGATTAAAATATAACAATCGTTACTACTTTGATTCAAAAGAAAGGCGAAGGGTTTGGCAATAAGCAAAAGAGTTTTTTATATGCTTAATTATTTTTTAATTATTATTTATAAAAAATAGCACTATTTATTATTAATTCTAAAAAGAGTACTTATTTTAATTAATGGCACATTATAAAAATTAAGCTCAATATCTAATAAGTTAACTCACTCATTAATTACGAGAAGTATTTTTTTTTGTCCATCATCATTTTCCCTTTACAACATTCATCTTCTTCACTCCATATTTTGAAAAGATGTTGCATATCTCAATGTCACCCAAATCAAGATGTATTGATTTATACATCTTTTATACTCTGTATATCATGTATCACTTTAATTCAAAATGTATATTTATGTATATAATTTTTGTATATTTATTTGTGAAGTGCTATCTTATTTTAAGAGGTATTTTTAATATAAACTGTATTTATATGTTTTTATGTATATTTCACATGTCTAAGTGTCATCTTTATTGAACATGTTTTTTTTATGTATGTTTTATATGTGTTAATTCAATGTATATTGTTATATATATGTATTGTATATATTAACGTATATTATTATCGAAATAAGAGCTTTATGTAAAGAAAGGAAGAAAAAGGTAAGAGGAAAACTTAATAAAGATAATTAAAAATAAATGAATGGAAAAAATTTAAAAAATATATTGGCTTCAGTAGAAAACAAAACTATGAAGACAAAGAAAAAGAAAAAGAAAAAGAAAAAGAAGGAAAGCTAATAGATAAAGAGAGAGAAAAAGACATAATTTTTATACAAATAATTATTAATTTTTCATTCAAATTTCTAATGTTTAGGGACTAATAATTAATATTCCTATTTTAATGGAATTGTGTGCTACAAATATAAATATTTTCATGCCATATATGTAATATTGAATTTCATGCTAAAAATTTGAAATATTTCTTTTAAACTGTGACAGTTATATAAAGTCACAAAAGCTAATAATAATAATAATAATAATAATAATAATAATAATAATAATAATAATGTTTTGGATTTCTTATGGATGATGCAATAGGAGAACTTTTCATAGGATCAACAGTGGAACTTTTCATAGGATCAACAGTGGAGTTCATAAAGAGAACTAATGCATTAGTGTCATAATGATTGTATCCTTATCTTTTCTACTTATTAGATTTTTAAAAATGTATGTTCAAGTTTTTCTGAAAAACTGAAATTCTATCATTTTCAATCATATGATTCAATTAAACTACGAGATGGAAGATGAAACAAATTTAAGAAATGTTATGGGATTATGAGATTGTTATATAAATAATCGGTCATATTTATTATTTATTTTTTCTAGCTATATATTTAAATTATATATTGATAATATATAATACACACGTATATACATAAAATAAATAAATATATATATTTACACAAGTATATATATATTTTTGGATTTCTTATGGACGATGCAATAGGAGAACTGTTCATAGGATCAACAGTGGAGTTCATAAAGAGAACTAATGCATTAGTGTCATAATGATTGTATCCTTATCTTTTCTATTTATTAAATTTTTAAAAATGTATGTTCAAGTTTTTCTGAAAAACTGAAATTCTATCATTTTCAATCATATGATTCAATTAAACTACGAGATGGAAGATGAAACAAATTTAAGAAATGTTATAGGATTATGAGATTGTTATATAAATAATCGGTCATATTTATTATTTATTTTTTCTAGCTATATATTTAAATTATATATTGATAATATATAATACACACGTATATACATAAAATAAATAAATATATATATATATATATATATATATATTATTTTTACTGACTATTTTAGTTTAAATTATTGGATGGGCGACTATTTGCGCAAACTCTTCATTGATTATTTTGAGAAAAGTTTTCTTTAGTGGAAATTTGATTTGAAACTGCTTGCCCAAAACAAGGAAGTTTCAAGAAAAAATTGGATCAATGCTCATCCGGCCCAATTCTCTAGATTTCCAATTTCTTGGTCTGCAAATTATGCAAATGAACTAAGCCGATATTAGAGAAGAATTAATTTTTATTGGTCGATCAATATTATATTTGTGCCTTTATAATAATATAGATTAATAGAATAATTATATATAATTAATATATAATCTATGTATACCGGTTGAGAAAAGTAAATAATAAATTCAGTCGGCTATTTATATAAAGATCCCTAAATTAGAATGCAAAATTGAATATATAAGTGACCCATTTCTTGTTGGCAGAAATTAAAAAATTATCAGATTTACAAGTGGCCATCCAAAATAGTCACAGTTTCAAAATTAATCAAAATATAGCCACTTTTCATGTAAAGATAAATCTGAATGAAAATACTGTTCATAATCCGGAAAATAATCCAGCATAATTAATATATTGGAATTTTCAGTATAATATACAAGAACTCCAGCATATTATATTGGAGTTCCAGCATAAGTATACTGCAACTCCAGCCTATTATATTAGAGTTCCAGTATAATATGCTGGAAGTTCATACAGAGATGCTTCAATCTCCATTATATTATGCTGAAACTTTCCGAATTTTGGAGATCAAACATAATATGTTAGAATTTCGTACATAGGTGCACTGATCTCTAGAATATTATGTTGGACCGGTCCCCGTTAAAGCAAAATAGTGACTATTTTTTAATGACTTTACAAATATTGATTTTTTTTAAATGTCTGATCCGAAAACTGGTTATCCCGTGCTATTTTTTACTTTCTTGTTATTACGTGAGCCAGGACCAGATCACAAAATTAGATCATCTTGGCCCAATATTTCTGTATTGCACATTTTGCTAATAGAAATTGTTTAGAACAATTCAACAAAACATGGAAAACTAGTTAAAAATAACATTATTACGAAATGAAAAAGAAGGAGTAATTATTTGACATAAGAGTTCAAACATTTGTACTGGAGATATCAATATTACACCAACAAGGGTTGTGGTAGATGAATATGATCCATCTATTGTTAATCAACTATCTCAAACTCGAGTCCCCGTATTAAAAGTTTCGACGTGAAATATTTTCATCTTTAATAAATCTAACACGACAACGCGCACGTGATGGAAAATTGAAAAAAGGGGATATCAATAGTCTAATTTGCCAACTTCATTGGCCTTCCATTTCCCAAAATCAGTCGTATTAGCCGTACAATCCTCAAAAAATTAGAATCTCTATGTAAATAGTACTATAGTAGTCTTTATGGGTACGGAAAAGGAAAGTGGTAGAGTAAATGAAATTGATATTTCACAGCTGAATACTAATTACGCCACACCCTCATTCATATTTCTACTAGACTTAGCTCTTCTTGGATCGAGGAAATTCAAACCTTCTTGACTTCATTTGTGCGTTCGAGTCGGGAAATCAATCATTAATACTTATGTCAAGGTAGATTACATATATTACATTACTTCACATTACTTTATGGTGCGACACGCAATCAAGGGTAGCTCTTGCCTTGGGTATTCGGTTCATCGGAATCCAATACTTTCGGCGCAGAATGTAAACTTGCATAAAATTTACTAAATTTATAGCAAATAATATGTATTAACCCATAACTTTAAATATATAATGAGTTCAAACCTAAAAACTTTGAATGTTGAACTCATAAATTTTAAATCTTGTATCTACCTCTGCCTGCAGTCCTTCTCTGGACCATGCATGAAAGCATGATGCATCATGTATCAGGTTTGCCATTTTTTTCTTCCGGTGTTTGTTATCCTCGTTAGAGTTTCGACTAATTAAAATCTTGTTGTATCAACATTTTTTTCCATTTTCTAACCTCGAATCCAAAATCTCTTATTTAAGATGACGATATTCTATTCATTTCATTGCAAACTTGATGCTCTTAATTTTATCTGTATTGCAAAATATGATAAGTAATATATAGTAAACTCCATATATCTTATTACTTTATGGTGCAGTCCTTCTCTAAATGTTGTATGAACGCATTATATGTTATGCATTAGATTGTTCTTTTTAATCCTTTCGATGTTTGTTACCCTCATTAGAGCTTAGACTAATTAAGATTTTTATTGTATTAAGATATTTTTATTCTCCAAACTAGAACCTGAAATCACGATGGAATATGTTATTTATTTCACCATAAACCTGAGGATCTTCTTAATTTTATCGGAATTGCAAAATATAATAAGTAATCTCTATAGTAGATTCACATCTACCTTCATGCTTACAATTCTAATTTCTAGATTGATTAGTTTTTTAAATGGCTTATGTACATTTTGTATTTACTTAAAAGTTATTAAATGTCAGAACGCAAAATCACTCTGAAGGAATCGTGATGGCACCTACTCATCAAAATTAGGCAGCCTAACATTAACATAAATAACGATAATATTTACTAACTATGAACAATTTCAAAATAGAATTCTCTGTTCAGTTTACAATCCCAACATCGATAGTGGAGAGTCATAAATCTTTCTAGGAGTAGTTATACATAATGAATACGTCACTATTCCTGAACATAAGGAAACAATAGAAATAAATACAATTGAAGGTGACTCCCGAGGCCTACGAACGCAGCAACATGTTCTTGACTCTCCACAACCACAAACGATCCGCACATCTACTAACGATCAAATAACGAAAATGTACAAAAGTTAGAATGAACACACCATGGCGGTGCCCAGTAAGTATCAAGACTGCTCTCGGTGGAGTGGTAACGAGAAATAGTCAAGACACCTACTGGTCTAATAATCTGAATAGGATATTGTGAGCACGTGATTTTTGCCCTATAAGAGAAATACTCCCAAAGATTCAAAATAAAATAATTTTAGTTTTCTTGCAATTGTTGTGAATTTTGTGTTATTTTTCTTGTATTATTTGCATTTTTATCCGTGCATATTTGCTTGTTTAAATAAATAAAATATACAAAAAATATGTTGCATATGTATATAAAATTCAAGTTTACAATTAAATTTATTTTACAGAAATGAAAAGTCATAAAAAATATGTATTTTTGCATTTTTTAAGCATTTAATGTCCAAATCGTGCAATTTTATTTTTATTAATGTTTAATTTTGTGTGATAATTATTATTATGAGTTAATTAGTATTTCAAGATAATTTTTAGTTTTTATAAATTAATCTTAGTATTTTTGGGCTTTATTAATTAGGATGTTGAATAATGGAGAAGAACAAAATAGAAAAAATTTGGATTGGGCCATCTTGCAAATTATGTTACAAGCCCAATCCTAAGCACCCTTACCAACCCAAAACCCCTTGGCCCAAAAAGAAAATTTCAGATTTTTATCCAAAAATAATCATAATCACATAACATAAAGTAGTGGGGGCAAGGAAATAAAGGAAGAAAACATGGAGAGGAAAACATGGAGAGAAAACATGGATTAGTGGGTTTTCTTTAAATTAAAAAATATATTCTTTTTAATAAAAAGATCTGAAAATTTTCGAAATTTTTGCCTATAAATAGAAGAGAAGATTTATGAAAAAGGGGTAGAGAAAAAAAGAGAGAAAAAATCGGAAGAGAAGAAAAAATAAAAAAACATTCCCTGCTGTGGTATACACTCGATATACACTCTGGATACAGAAGTATACACGAAAAAAAATGCAATTTTTGAGAGTTTCTTTTGAGAAGTGAAAAGAGTTCAAAGCTAGAAAGCCAAAACAAAGAAAAAATCTGGAATAGATTTTTCTTTTCTATTTTTTACTGGTTTTTTTTATGTTTTTCTCCGTATTGCTGGGATTTTCGGGATTGAGGTGTTGAAGCTACTGCTGGTTGTTACTGTTGTTGTTGTTGTTGTATTTTCACCGCCCTGTTGATTTGCCATTTTCCCATTCCTTTCAAAACCAGGTACACATTCTAAAAACCATGTGTTGATGTAAGCTCGAATTGGAAGTTGAAGTTTTGAAATGAAATAGAAAAGCAAGTTGTTGATCAATATTTGTTGTTATTTTCTATTTTTATTAGTTTTTGTCAAATTGTAGTTAGCTTTATAATTTGAAGAATAAATTTGTCATTCAAGGGAACACCTTTTGTATTAATATAGAGTAGCCTTTTAAGCATGTAATTGTTTAGGACTTTTCTTTTCTTTTAGAGACAAACTAAATAGAAAAATGTAGTCACTTTAGGATTATCATTTTTTTTTAATAAAAAATGTTACGAGCCTAGCTAAATAGAAGAAATAAAATTGCGGGGCCCCTCAGTAACAATGTTCATTTTTTTTCTTTCTTAAAAATAACCAAACACGGTAAATAATTTAAAATTGCATTATAGTATTGAATATTTTTTAAAAATCAGATATTTAGCCATTACAATAATTTAAGCGACCGTGGTAGAACCACGGGATCCGGGGGTGCCTAACACCTTCCCTCGGGTCAACAGAATTCCTTACTTAGAATTTCCGGTTCGCAGACTTCATTTGGAAAGTCGAAAATTTCCTCGATTTGGGATTTAAATAAATTGGTGACTTGGGACACCATAATTTATTCCAAGTGGCGACTCTGAAATAAATAAATAATCCCATTTCGAATATTGTCACTTAAATTGGAAAAACTCCCTCGTACGTTTATCCCTCGGGGTAAGCGCGCAAAAGGAGGTGTGACACCCGGTGAAGGATTTTTTTTCTAGTCACACATGTTTAGGCGGGGAGTATTGTCAATTAAGCCGGAAAGCTATGCTACTGGTGCACTGACACTCCTCGGCTCGAATTAAATATGCTAAATGTTGCTTTACCGCTTTGATATTTTGTGAACTGTATATAAATTGTGCCGATACCCGTTTTTTCTCTTCTGAGTCTTTTGAAATATAATACCGGGCATTTGTTGGACATAGCCCATTTTTCTCAAGATAGCCGTGGTGCTTGGCACCCGGTGAAGGATTTTGTAGTCACACATGTTTAGGCGGAGAGTTTGTCAATTAAGCCGGAAAGCCATGCTACCGGTGCACTGACACTCTTCGGCTCGAGTTGTCCGCTCGAGTTAAAGCCAGTCTAGACACTTTTTCCAACAGGATGATGACTTAGAATAACAAAACCTTATGTCGGATCCCCGATAGGAACGTTTATTTGCATCATGTGCATATTTGAATTAGGAGGCTCAACACAGGGGTTGGGCCTGTCTAGGACAGGTGTACCTGAAACAAAGAGACCAACTTGTGGCATCTTTTTGTGTGCATTTATTTGTTTCGATCTTACATGCCGACCGGTTTGTTAAAAAGAGAGGAAGAAGTGGAAAACGTCGGGGTATATAGTCAAAATAGTTTTATGGAAAATAGTTAGTTCTTTGAAAATAAATTCTGAAAAAAAAATGCAAAAAAAATTCCAAATAAATTTTCTTAGTTCCTTTGAAAATAATTTGTTTTAGAAATGCTGTTTAAAAATAGTTTGTTTTCTTTTCTTAAAATGATTTAGTCCTTTTATGACCGAACTACGCAGGTTTGATTCTCCCCATTAGGTGGGATACGTAGGCAACCCTCATCGGATCCAACCACCCCTTTAAAAAATAAAAAAATAAAAAAATGTCTAAGTTTTAGTTTTTCAATAAAATTAAAGTAACGCTGTTTTTGAAAATAGCCGAATGTTCCGAAAGGACGCCGGAAGGCTGTTTTGCAAAAATGGCCACTTTGAAATCTTTCCTTTTTCTTTTAATAATCGCCTTGAAATATTCCATGTGAAAATGTTGAAAGGCCGTAGCCTCAAAATCAAGTTTGAGTTTACCACCCTTTTAAAAAAATTAAAAAAAAATGTCGAAGTTTTAGTTTTCAATAAAATCAAAGTGATGCTGTTTTTAAAATAGCCGAATGTTCCGAAAGGACGCCGGAAGGCTGTTTTTTGCAAAAATGGCCACTTTGAAATTTTTCCTTTTTCTTTTTGAATAATAGCCTTGAAATATTCCATGTGGAAATGTTGAAAGGTCATAGCCTCAAAATCAAGTTTGAGTTTACCACCCTTTTTCAAAAAAAAAATGTGTGTTTAGTTTTGATGCCGTTTTCAAAAACAGTCGAATGTACCCAATAGGGACGCCGGAAGGGTGACTTTGCATAAACGGCCACTTTTGGGTCATTTTGTAGATTTTAGTCAATTGAACCTCACAGCCTTATAATCTTCGTCCCCGAGGCGCTGAAAGTCCGGTTTGTAAAAACAAGGTTTTTTTTATATTCCAGTTTAAAAAAAAATGAAAAAAAGAGGTTAATAACGAGAGAGGTTTTCAAGGATAATGGAAAAAGAAAAGCTGGAATGATGCATGCAGTGAATACATATATGGTTAACTGACTAGGTGCATTGCATCCAACGTGCGATAACATATCCGTTAAACTCTGTGAGCTTACAAGTTTGTTGCATTTCCAGAAAGTTTAGCGGTTGGCTTGACAGAATATTCTGGCCAATCACCATTACCATACTAGATCAAAAGGGCCAATTCTAGCAAGCATGTCTAGTTCAGGCAAAAGTCTCGATGGAGAGAAAACAGAGATACAGATCATGAAAGATGAGGTGGACCGGTTGAGACAGCAAATAACAGAGATGCACCTAGCCTGGGCTAGGGGACAATCATCACCAAACCTTCCTACTCTTCCACCAGCACCAGAGCGTCCGCCCGTTGACCCCTCGACAAGTGCACCGATCTATCCATATTATCAAGGGGAAAACCCTTATACATCCCAGGTTCCACCAGCTAGACAAAATACTCCTCCTCCGGTCACCCCTGTTTTTGTGGCACCTCCACCTGCTACTTTACAGAAGTCGTCCAGTGAACCGCTTTTTCAAATACATGACAATCATTGTTATGCTCCCGAGCCTACCTTTAAGGCTCCTGAACCGCATTCACACACCCCTCACTGGGATAACCCGGCAGAACCGGAAAAGCACTTCAAAAGTTTGGAGCAGGAGGAAGTTATTCGGAAAGTTAAAAGCTTGGAGCAATCCTTCAGGAATATGCATGGTTTAGGCAACCAAGTCAGTGTTGCTTACAAAGATCTGTGCCCATTTCCAGATGTCCAGTTGCCCGCTGGGTTCAAAATGCCCAAGTTTGATATATACGAGGGGCATGGTGACCCAGTAGCCCATCTCCGAGGTTTCTGCAGCAAAATGCGAGGAGCCGGAGGGCGAGATGAAATTCGATAGCTTACTTCGGTCAGAGTTTGGGAGAGTCCGCATTAGAATGGTACACCAGGCAGGATCCCAGCAGATGGTTTACATGGGATGACCTGGCCCAAGCATTCATCGGCCAGTTTCAATATAATATTGAAATAATCCCTGATCGGTTATCATTGCTAAAGCTAGAGAAGAAACCCGCCGAAAGCTTCAGAGAATTTGGGTTCCGTTGGAGGGAACAGGCAGCAAGGGTAGATCCCCCGATGAGAGAGAACGAGATGGTGGATTACTTCCTGCAGACACTGGAGCCAACTTACTTTAGTCACCTGGTGACATCGGTTGGTAAATCTTTCAATGAGGTGGTCAAAATGGGCGGAATGATAGAAGAGGGACTTAAGTCCAATAAGATCTTGAGCTATTCCGCGTTGAAAGCAACAACTCAAGCTATTCAGAATGGCACAGGGGTTGCATTCGGGAAAAAGAGAAGAGAAGAAGTTGCAACGGTAGAGGAGGGTACTTGGTCCAGATCGAAAGGTCCTTCACCTCATTACCAAGCCAGACCCTACTACCCAAATCACCCTAATCACCCTCCCCGAAACACATATCCACCACCAAGGGCTTACAATAACCCTCCACGACCAGGTTTCCGAGGGAATCATGCCTTCAGAAAGGAAAAGACACAAAGAACATTCACCGAGTTGGGAGAAACTTATACTGCTCTGTTCCACAAATTGAAGCAGATAGGTTTGTTGAGTCCTATTGAGACAAGATTGCCAAATCCCCTACCCCCAAATGTGGATCGCTCAGTAAGCTGTGAGTATTGTTCAGGGGCTCTCGGACATGATACCGAGAAATGTTGGAAGCTGAAACATGCAGTACAAAATCTTATTGACACCAATAAGATCGAGGTGCAGACACCAGAGGCACCCAACATTAATCAGAATCCATTGCCAACTCACCCTTAGACCCATATGATCAAATTGATACACAAGGGAAGGGAGAATTAAGAAGCTCGATCTGTATTCCAAAGCAAAACCAATCGGCAAAAGTTGGTATATGAGAAGTCATGCTTGGTAATCAGGAGGAGTTTTCGGTGGTTTGTTTTGTTGTCATTTCTTTTGTCCGAGTTTTTTCCAGGGTTGTGACCTAGATTTTGTCTTGTAGTGAAACCCTCTTATATTTCCATTTTGGTCATTTCAGTTTGCCTAGTCTTATCAAGTCTCGTTTCAGGTTTGTGTTTTTGGTTTGCTTGTTTGTAGTTGAACCGATTCTCCGTTTAGTGAAACTTTTGGTCTTTTATTACCCAGTTCGTCTTTTTGTTTAGTTTTTCTATCTTTAAATTTGTCATTCGTTCGAACGTGACTCTAATGACATGACATCGCACATAATTTTGGCCTAATATTAAGGGTTAATCATGAAGCAATTGGAAGATAATCGGGTCATTTTAAAAGAAATAAAAGCGATTTGAGATTATTTGGAGCCCGAATCATGTGAGACTGGGGTAGGTAAAACATGAAGAAACCCTTAAAGGAAAATTGGCCATGCTAAGACGGGGTTCGCTCGTGATACTGAAATAAAAGTATCGTCCAGCAGTACTTTAAAATGATAGATGAAAAGGCGAATGGACGATATGGTTATCAATCAGGGTACAAACAGAAGATGTCGTGAATATGTTGTTTGAACTTGGCATGTTTTGAAGATTGGAATGACGAAGGCATTTTGTTCCGCTATCCAAACACTTTATCCATCGTCAACCCTTTGAGCCTTAATTTTAAAATCTTTCATACTCCTCCTTCGGAATTAGTTGCAAAGACTAGAAACACAAGTTTGAAAGACAAGAGAAGAAATGGATAAAGAAAAAGAAAAGAAAAGAAAAGAACAAAAAGAGATAAAAAAAAACAAAAAGAAAAATGAAAAAAAGGGAATTGGGAACTACGTTTGACCTGATTCCTTAAAGAGGATACGTAGGCGCTTCACAGCTCGGTCATAGCGTAAATAAAGAAATAAAAAAAAATTCCCAAGTAAGAAACTGGGGCAAAGAAAAATTGTGGTGATTATAAATAAATTTAGGTCCGAAGGTTGTAAATTTTGAACCTAGAATTAATTTGTTTTGAGCCTTTAATACCCTTTCTTTCTAGCCCTATCCGTATCCCACATTACGGTCCAAAGAAAGACCTTCCGATCAGTCTTCAAAATAGGCCAAGTCAAACAAACACGAGAGTCTCATCAGAATATGACACTTCGATTCTCAGCAGAAAAGACTCTGATTCCCAGCAGGAAGGAAACACGAGAGAGTCTTAGTAGTGACACCCTAATCCCCAGCTAAAAGTAATACCAACGAGAGAGTCTTACCGGTGAAAACCTTCACAGGCACCATAAGGCGACGAAAGCTGAGAGAAAATTAAAATGAGAGAGGCTTGAAAGTGAAAACCCTTCGGGCACTACAAGTCGAATAAAGGTGATAATCAGATGGAAATCACGAGATAGAAATCGTGAAAGGAAATTAACGACGGAGGATAGGCCATATGTGCATGTCATGACCAGTAGAGTTGGTATCCGCGTTTGATAAGTTTTTATAGTTGTTTCTGGTTAGAGAGTCAGTCCTCCTTGTCTTCTATTTGTTGTTTCTTTTTATCTTTCTCCTTTTGTCAAAATTCTCCATCAAAGTGAGTCTAGTCAAAACATAGTGAGAAATGACTTCAAAACTTGCCACCAACTTTCCAATTATTATGCAAGGCAAGGAAATGCCATTGACGGCAAAGAAGTATGGTGCAAAGAAGATTATTAAACTGGGGCAGAAAATTTTCTTTTCAGTTTGAAAATTTTCTGGAAGTCAAGTTGCACTTGGGGAAAAGGGAAGAAAGAAGGCCTTAAGGGAAGCAATATTTAAACCAATATCATCTCCAACAGCCTCCATAAGAGTGAAACACCAATTTTGAGGAAATGAAAATCCACCGACAGTGTTATCTTCAGCAAGTTCCGAGATGGTCGGACAACACAGAGTGGTAAAGGAAGAAAGGAAATCTCATAACCCCCAGCAAGTTGAGAAACACGGAACGAGGAAGGGATAAATGGAAAAACCCATCCCCAGCAGGAATATCATCTCCAGCAAATGAAATCATTCCCCAACAAGTTTTGGGAACCCCGAGCGAGGGAGAGGGGAAAAGGAATAACCACCCTACAGGAGCGGCACAACCGCTCACAATATTTTGAACTAACAAATTTTCTTTGATTTGAAACAGGGAAAGAAAGTGCTATTGATAGCAGAAAGTCATGCCACAAGGAAGAACACCAATACTGGGGCAGAAAATTTTCTGCCGTTGTTGAAAATTTTCTCGGAGAAACGAGGAAGGCAATTCAAGATGACGTGTCAGGTTTGTCCACCTTCAAATAGGATGTTTTAGGTTTATCCACCTTCGAACAGGACGTCTCAGGTTTGTTCACTTTCAAACATTGATACAATGGGAGTATTCGCCCTCGAATAGGATACAATGGGAGTATTCGCCCTCGAATAGGATACAATGGGAGTATTCGCCCTCGAATAGGATACAATGGGAGTATTCGCCCTCGAATAGGATACAATGGGAGTATTCGCCCTCGAATAGGATACAATGGGAGTATTCGCCCTCGAATAGGATACAATGGGAGTATTCGCCCTCGAATAGGATACAATGGGAGTATTCGCCCTCGAATAGGATACAATGGGAGTATTCGCCCTCGAATAGGATACAATGGGAGTAATCGCCCTCGAATAGGATACAATGGGAGTATTCGCCCTCGAATAGGATATAATAGGAGTATTCGCCCTCGAATAGGATACAATGGGAGTATTCGCCCTCGAATAGGATACAATGGGAGTATTCGCCCTCGAATAGGATACAATGGGAGTATTCGCCCTCGAATAGGATACAATGGGAGTATTCGCCCTCGAATAGGATACAATGGGAGTATTCGCCCTCGAATAGGATATAATAGGAGTATTCGCCCTCGAATAGGATACAATGGGAGTATTCGCCCTCGAATAGGATACAATGGGAGTATTCGCCCTCGAATAGGATACAATGGGAGTATTCACCCTCGAATAGGATACAATGGGAGTATTCACCCTCGAATAGGATACAATGGGAGTATTAGCCCTCGAATAGGATACAATGGGAGTATTCGCCCTCGAATGGAATACAATGGGAGTATTCGCCCTTAAATAGAATGCGATGGGACTATTCGCCCTCGAATAGGATATTTTACGTTTGATTTATTTTACATTGTCCTTTGCATATTTCGTAAATTATTGCCGGAATGCATTTTTAATTCAAAAGTTGCTACTAAAAGCAGGCGCCTACCTGTATAACAAAAGGCAAGTCTTCTGTCTTTACATTGCAGGTCTTGAAACCAGTAACCCACCAAAAAGCAGAGGGTTACAACAAGAGTTCCCGACGCAAATTCAAGCACCTGAGTCAAAGGAAGGGAGGGAATGAAGGAAAATTTTCCCAGCATCATTATCCTCAACAGGCAAGTAAACAGTTCTAAAGATATCCCCAGCAGTCAGGAGGTAAAACAACACGATCCAGGAGGAAAGTAGTTCCAGAACAAGGTAATTTCGGAGAAAGGATGGTTTAATAGGTGATGCAGGAAGAAGAAAGTGATGCAGGAAGCAAAGGAAGTCGATATTTTAAATAGGAGTTGTGGTTGAAGTCAGGGAGCCCGCCTGAAAAATGGAGTGGCGATTTAGTTTTGAAGTTATAGTTGAAGTCAGGGAGCCCGCCTGAAGAATGGAGGGGCGATTTAGTTTTGAGTTGTAGTTGAAGTCAGGGAGCCCGCCTGCAGAATGGAGTGGCGATTTATTTTGAAGTTGTTGTTGAAGTCAGGGAGCCCACCTGAAGAATGGAATGGCGATTTAATCTTGAAGTTATAGTTGAAGTCAGGGAGCCCGCCTGAAGAATGGAGTGGCGATTTAGTTTTGAAGTTATAATTGAAGTCAGGGAGCCCGCCTGAAGAATGGAGTGGCGATTTAGTTTTGAGTTGTAGTGGAAGTCAGGGAGCCCGCCTGAATAATGGAGTGGCGATTTATTTTGAAGTTGTTGTTGAAATCAGGTGCCCGCCTGAAGAATGGAATGGCGATTTTTTTTATTAGAGTTTGTCGATGAAGTCAGAAGCCCGCCGGAAAAGCAGAACGGCGTCTCAATTTCCACGATTTGATAAGGATAGTGAAGAATCGGAAAGTGACAGAGTGTAACGGAAATCCCCAGCATAAACCCAAGTTCATAATCGGAAGAAAGGCAACAAGGATCAGAAAGATAGATTCAGACTTCGAAGGAGAATAGTTCGAAGATCACAAGGACGAGACCAATGGTCGGAGTTCGACAATCAAGATAGGCCGAAATAACAATTGTTAGAAGAGAAGAAGCATGTGAAGAAACATCAGAGCCAGCAGGATGGCAATGAACATGACAAGATCAAGCCGAAAAGATAGATAAGAATTTGCAATACTATAACTTAGTCTAGCTTCTTATTTTTCGTTTAGCACGATGTAATAAAGGGGATCAGTTAAGTAGTGGCATCAGCAGCAACAACAGTAACAGCAAGATTACAGCAGTCATGGTAGTCCCAGCTACCAAAATTTCCCGAACTACATTGACCTGATTCTTGTTTAGCCCAGGATATGTAGGAGGCCTCTCGAAGCAAAGGCTCGGTCAAGTCTTTCAAAAAATGCTTCACACGGAGTACTCCAACGGGCAAAAATCGCTCGTATCCGCTCACTTATCTTTGCATGAAAACTCTTCGTGTTTCCGAGTAAAGAGGGGCAGCTGTGAGCACGTGATTTTTGCCCTATAAGAGAAATACTCCCAAAGATTCAAAATAAAATAATTTTAGTTTTCTTGCAATTGTTGTGAATTTGGTGTTATTTTTCTTGTATTATTTGCATTTTTATCTCGTGCATATTTGCTTGTTTAAATAAATAAAATATACAAAAAATATGTTGCATATGTATATAAAATTCAAGTTTACAATTAAGTTTATTTTACAGAAATGAAAAGTCATAAAAAATATGTATTTTTGCATTTTTTAAGCATTTAATGTCCAAATCGTGCAATTTTATTTTTATTAATGTTTAATTTTGTGTGATAATTATTATTATGAATTAATTAGTATTTCAAGATAATTTTTAGTTTTTATAAATTAATCTTAGTATTTTTGGGCTTTATTAATTAGGATGTTGAATAATGGAGAAGAACAAAATAGAAAAAATTTGGATTGGGCCATCTTGCAAATTAAGTTACAAGCCCAATCCTAAGCACCCTTACCCAACCCAAAACCCCTTGGCCCAAAAAGAAAATTTCAGATTTTTAGCCAAAAATAATCATAATCACATAACATAAAGTAGTGGGGGCAAGGAAATAAAGGAAGAAAACATGGAGAGGAAAACATGGATTAGTGGGTTTTCTTTAAATTAAAAAATATATTCTTTTTAATAAAAAGATCTGAAAATTTTCGAAATTCTTGCCTATAAATAGAAGAGAAGATTTATGAAAAAGGGATAGAGAAAAAAAGAGATAAAAAATCGGAAGAGAAGAAAAAATAAAAAAAAAATTCCCTGCTGTGGTATACACTCGATATACACTCTGGATACAGAAGTATACACGAAAAAAATACAATTTTTGAGAGTTTCTTTTGAGAAGTGAAAAGCGTTCAAAGCTAGAAAGCCTAAACAAAGAAAAAATCTGGAATATATTTTTTTTTCTATTTTTTACTATTTTTTTTTTGTTTTTCTCCGTATTGCTGGGATTTTCGGGATTGAGGTGTTGAAGCTACTGCTGGTTGTTACTGTTGTTGTTGTTGCTGTATTTTCACCGCCCTGTTGATTTGCCATTTTCCCATTCCTTTCAAAACCAGGTACACATTCTAAAAACCATGTGTTGATGTAAGCTCGAATTGGAAGTTGAAGTTTTGAAATGAAATAGAAAAGCAAGTTGTTGATCAATATTTGTTGTTATTTTCTATTTTTATTAGTTTTTGTCAAATTGTAGTTAGCTTTATAATTTGAAGAATAAATTTGTCATTCAAGGGAACACCTTTTGTATTAATATAGAGTAGCCTTTTAAGCATGTAATTGTTTAGGACTTTTCTTTTCTTTTAGAGACAAACTAAATAGAAAAAATGTAGTCACTTTAGGATTATCTTTTTTTTTTAATAAAAAATGTTACGAGCCTAGCTAAATAGAAGAAATAAAATTGCGGGGCCCCTCAATAACAATGTTCATTTTTTTTTCTTTCTTAAAAATAACCAAACACGGTAAATGATTTAAAATTGCATTATAGTATTGAACATTTTTTAAAAATCAGATATTTAGCCATTACAATAATTTAAGCGACCGTGCTAGAACCACGGGATCCGGGGGTGCCTAACACCTTCCCTCGGGTCAACAGAATTCCTTACTTAGAATTTCTGGTTCGCAGACTTCATTTGAAAAGTCGAAAATTTCCTCGATTTGGGATTTAAATAAATTGGTGACATGGGACACCATAATTTATTCCAAGTGGCGACTCTAAAATAAATAAATAATCCCATTTCAAATATTGTCATTTAAATTGGAAAAACTCCCTTGTACGTTTATCCCTCGGGGTAAGCGCGCAAAAAGGAGGTGTGACAGATATGACATAAAGCTAACAAAATAGGGATATCAAAGTAGTACTAATAGCAAGAAGAATTCAAATTAAAAAGGTGAAATGGCTTCCTGGCCACTTAAACTTGCATCAGTTTGTAAAGCCGATATATAAACTTTTGGGTTTCTCATTTGAACACTTTTACTTGAAAAAATGGATAGTAATAAATACTTTGACCGTTGACTATGCTTATATGGCAATATTAAAGCTGATGTGGTCAATTGCGTGTTAAATACGGGTATAAAGCGTGTGAATACATACAACTTAATAAATAAATAAAAACCTACCTATATCTATTCCTCTTTGTACCCTTACCCTTCCTTTTCTTCACCCATTGTCGCCACCTCTATAATCCCCTGTTTCTCTTATTTCTCCTTTATTTTCAATTAAGCCCATAACATAAAAATTTGATAAATCACACTTCAAAGCTCCATATTAAACCGTTATCTTTGTTTATTCTTAAATTTTTCACCATCAATCATACTCCAATATATGTGTACCCTAAAATTATTTTCTAATTTGTTCTAGTTCGTTGGAATTTCAGTTTGATAAGGAAGATAAGAGAGAATCGGGTCCACCAGAGCGAATATTATTGCTTCAAAGAGCTTGAATCTCACATTGAACTTCACACGGTCGTTGACTTGGCTTTGAATTATTTTACGTCGTGCTCTGTCGATTACACCTATATATATATATATATATATATATATATATATATATATATATATATATATATCGTGCTAAAATTATTTTTTGATTTGTTGGAAAAAATGGGTTTGATTTCGATCATGGTCGTTGCTTTGATTTGTTAAAATTATTTATTTATTTGTTGGAAAAAATTGGGTCTGATTCAATCATGGTAAAAGTTATTCACTGCTTCATAATTTTTCTTTTTGAACTTTGGAAGTGCTAATTTCAGTCATTTATTTTTGGTGTTATATTTCCTATAATTTTTTTGTGGTAAAATGTTTTGTAAATGGTTCATATTTTCTTGCTGAGAAGATGATAAACAATGAAAGTAAAAGGTATTGTGTGGGATAAGAAACACATAATCGTCAAAGCCGGTGCCGATGATAAAATCTAAAGTTTTTAAAATTGATTCCTAGTTTGGTAAGGTTTTTTCCGGCAAGTTTTGAGAGAGTGAAAGGGATATGTGTAGAAAAAATTAATTTATTTTTTTTTTAAAAAATGGGACCTTGAATGTTCAGGTGTCAACAAAATGTGAATGAATGGATGATGTGACTATACAATATATTAAATAAATTCTATGTCAGCAGCAATTGAACAACACGCACCATCACAAGTATTTATTAGTAGCCATTTACTCAAGTAAAAATATTTAAATGGGAAACCCAAAAGTTCATATATCGACTTTACAAATCGATGCAAGTTTAAGTGGCTAGGAAGCCATTTCGCCAATTAGAAAATAGTAGTGACAATAAGGGGAAGCACGAATGGCAACGAGAAATAACCAAGTAATTAAACGACAAGATAGTTAGGATACAAATACGTATAATTGTGCTCTAGTAGGGAAAATGATGTCAACTCAACCAAACTAATCTTTTCTAATACACGATCTCAATAATTCCATCTCTCGTATCCCATACCATAAACCACGACTTACAACCCTTTAACACACACGACACCTTATGCCCATATTTTTCTATCTCACTTTACACGGCGTAATCCAAGTGCTACTCAATACATAATATCTATGTCAATTGCCAATTAAGATGTTCAAGAGGTTCCATTTATATATCAAAAAGTAAATTTATAGTTTCTAGAACAAATAGGAAATCAGCGAGAAAGATGAGTTATGTTTTAGAAATTATTTGAGTGAAGAAAATAATATTTTCAAATAAAATTCAACATCGAATAGCTATTGCATTTGATATAGAATTTATTTAGCTAAAACATAAGAACAATTCCTTTTTAAGTAAAATAAAAACCTCAGACATGTTAAAAAATTAAGCTGGGAAAATAATTAAAATAAAATATAACGATTATTAGAAATAGTAGATACTGAAATATATGGCATGTTCTAACTTAAAATCATACAAGGTAGCATGATATTAGTTCTTTCATTTTATATCACTATATTACTAATGACTAAGCAGGACAGAAGGAAATGACTCAACGTAGTAAGTTTACTTTAAAATTCTATTCACCAGAATAATAGTATTAGGAAAAGAGCACAAGAAATGACGACATGGTAATAAGTCAATGACAATGGCTCGATCCTCATAACTCAGTGAAATCCAAAAATACAGAATTAATTCGGATACCATTTGGTCCTTCAAATCATCATTTTACCTTTCTGAAAGATTTTACAATTTTTTCTTTAGGTTCTCACGAGTTTGATGTTAAATCTAAGAAATAATCACAAAATATAGTTGGAAATTGATTAAAGACACTTACTTAATGATTTGGTATGAAAATCTTAGCTCAAAATCGCTTACTCTCGGACCTAGAGTTCAAAATATGTAAAATGAAGCTAAGATTCGGAATGCCTAGCTTTTAGTAGGTTGCAAATGTCACATTTGCGACACTGGGTTCGCATGCGCGAACTCGCAAAAGTGAATCCTGAAGAATCCTACCTCTATCACATTGCGATGAAACAGTTCGCAAATGCAAAGTAGGGCCTTCGCAAAATGTTCGCAAATGTGAACTTTCCCTGCCCAGTTCATCATCTCATTTGCAAAACTGGCTTTGCAAATGTGAAGTCTGCCAGTACCCAGCCAAGATCGCAAATGGGGTTCCATGTTTACAAAAGCGATGGTCGAAAATGTGACCCATAACTCGCAATTGTGAGATCAGACTCCAGCAATTTTCTGGCATTTTTTCAAATATTTTAAACGCGTACGAAACTCATCCGAGCCCTCGAAGCTCCACGCCAAACACCCACGCAAGTATGAAAATATAACACGAACTCACTCGCGTGGTCGGTACACCAAAATAACCTCTAGAACCACAAATTAGATGCCAAAATGCATGAATATCACAATGAAATTCAAGAACTTCTACAATTACAATCAAGCGTACGAATCACCTATAAACAACTCTAAACGATACCAAATTATGCAGCTAAGTCCCAAATGACGTAATGGAGTTGTTCCAAATTTGGGAATCACGTTCCAACATCGATATCACCATATTCACCTATCGGTCAAACCTCTCAATCTTTCTAAACTTCAACTTTTCAATTTTCACAAAAATGCTTCAAATTACCCTACGGACCTTCAAATTCAAATCCGAACATATGCCTAAGTCCAAAATTACCACCCGAGCCTATTGGAACCATCAAAACTCCAATCCAAGGTGAAATACTCAGAAGTCAAATTTTGGTCCATTCTTTCAACTTTAAGCTTCTCAAATAGAAGTCACTTCTAAATCCTTTCCGAACTTCTCAAAAACCCGAAAGGATGACGCACGCAAGTCATAATATATCGTGTGAAGCTACTCGTGACCTCAAACTGTCGAATTAGACGCAAACAGTCAAAACGATCCGTTGGATTATTACATTAAATTGGGAATCTTAAAGTAAAAAATCTTTTTGAAATATTTGAGAAAAGCATAGTCAAAGAGAAAATAACGAGAAGCATTCTTTCTTCCAACTTCATACTATGACTCTAATCTTAATGGCCGTCCTTTGGCCAATCATTATTTTAAACATAATATTCTCTTTTTTTATTTCTCTTAGAAGGGTAAACTTATTTTATGGCTCTATCATTTTATTAAAAATCAAAATTCCTTCCTTTGAGACATATATTCTTCTGCTCCTATATATTTTAATGTCCAGCCTTTGTCCGATATACTTTTGTAAACATGACTATTCAAACATTTTCTTGCAAATAACTGTTTACATTTGTTGCTAGAAAGGATAATTGATAGATTAAAGTTTTTTATAACGCAAGTCAAAAAATAATTTTAGAAGAATATGGAAATTTATGCAAACAAAGAAATTGCAGTCACTAAAGTTAATTTCATGGCATGTAAATAAAGTGACATATATACTATTTTAGGGTATTTTCATAATTATTATAAGTATATAACAGACAGAATGTGCTTGTTAGGTCAAAAGAAGACTTTACTTTAAAGCAATCACGTCATTAAGTTCACATTCAACCTTATTCTATAAGATTTGTTTATTTTAGTCTCATTCCAACCACCAAAACGTTGGCCTCTTATCATTTCTTTGAAAAAAATTTAAAGAAAAAATAAGCAAAAGAGATTCACTATTTTTTATTTTATATAAAAATAAATAAATAGTCCATTGGTCGGCATACGTCTACGTATTTTTTTTATGTATTTATTTTGGTTCGTTTCATGTGATACCTTTCGGTTGTTTCTAGAACTAACTTCAATAATAGAAAAAATAAAGTGAATCAACTTCACATATTTCAGTGGATGAATATTTATGTTTTACTCAAAAAGTTATCGGTTACTTTATGAGATATAGATAATCGAAAACATAGAAAAGGGGTAAATCGTAATCAACTATAATAAACTCCAAAGCATAATCAGTGTCGTTATAATATTATGAATACTAATGAAAATGAAGAAGTTATGAATATAATCAATGATCACAATTGAGAGGATAATAGAGGTAGAGAGAGAATAATAGAGGTTGTATTATTAGAGAAATAACACATGATTCATTACAACAAGGAAAACCCCCCTTTATATAGAGTAGGGGTTTTCTCACTAAAAGTACAATTCGTCGATGAGCCACTGGCGCCCTCGAAAAAGAGGAGGGGATGGGGCGTCTACGTATGCACGTCGACGCCACGCCTTTGCTGTCAAAGACGTGAGTGGGGGTCGTACCATCGATATTACATGGGCGTGGGGCGAAATGCACTCGGCCCTTGTCAGTTAAATTTGATTCGACCCCATATAGTTAATCCATCCGCTTGTTGGAGACGGTGTACGTCTGCAATGGGTGGAAAAGTGGATTCGCCGTGGCGCCGTTCATGTATTGACACTTGGCCCGCTTTTTGAATTGACGCCACTGACAGCATGCATCATAATTATAACTACTCCCAAGACAGATCAGGGGGCGATTTGGCGTTTCAGTTTCCCTTCCCTTTTCTGACACTCACCTTTTCGATTCCCGTGTATTGGGGTACTATAAATAGGAAGAGGGTTTGATTTTTACTATCTTTTGGACTTCTCATAAAAGTTCTTCATATCTTCGTCTCTCACTAGGGCTTTCGGTAACTTTTGTGTTTGACCTCTTCGAGTTTTCTTTATAGTTTTCCGAGCTGTTGATGTGTCTATTTATTGGTCAAATACTGACTATGGCAAGACGGGGTCGACAACGTGAAGAAAATGGAGATGAGTCTACATCTGGGGTTCCCCCATCTTCGGAGGGTGGGAAAAAGGCCCGAAGGTCTCATATTTCTCTTTCCATCGATAATGTGCTTCCCCGATAGTTGTATGGTCGAAGGGATTTTCCCTCACGAGGCATAGCTCCAGCATGGGAAAAGTCTATGTTTTTTGACTCACAGTTGGACGATCTACGTGGGTCCTGCCAAATTCCGTACATAGTGGATATGGCGGTGGCCAAAGGGGATTTCGTTAATGTGCACAGACCGGGGTTCTGTGTTTTTTATGAATATCCCATCTTGATTGGGTGTAGTTTTCCCATATACTCATTGGCGGAGGAACTCTGTCGGTTCTACAACGTGTGTCCGGCTCAACTCACCTCGTATACGTGGAAGATATATCGTATACTGACTACTTATGCTGAGCAGACCGGACTTGATGTTACGATACGCCATCTGCTGCAATTGTTCAGTCCTGGGTTCATTAGGGGGACGATGTTGTAGCTGAAAAACCGCGGCACGAAGGGTTTGGTTGTCGAAACGGACGATATGCCCAACCGCCAATTTTGGTTAAAGTTTTTCTTTATCCGAACTTTGAATTTGGTGGCTGCCCGGGAAGGGTTCCCAGAAGTACGGAATCCTGAACGTAAGTGTCGTTTTATGCACTCAACGCTTTCAGTTGCTTATGCATGTTCAATCTTCATGACTTTTCTTATTTTTCTGTCTTTGCAGCTAGGGTTTCTACTCCCCGACCTGTGCCAAATATAAGAGCGTGGGTGAGGAGAGTGATCCCACTTACGGAAGAGTGCCGGACGTGGGCGGCATTCATCACGAAATACGGTCTTCCAGGTTATTGTACCAACTTTTTGGTTTGGCGATTTTATTTTCTCGCGTTGCCTCTTGACCTACCTTCCTTTGGTTTATGTTTTGGTAGCCCGAAGTGTCCCACGAAGGAGGAGAGGATGCAAAGCTTCCACTTCCTCGTTGGTGGACTCCGACCACGAGCACGTAGCTCAGAAGCATTTAGATGATGGTGTTCCTGAGGTTACCTAGTCTGAGGGCGAGTGTGCGACCGTGGAGGCCTCTAGTGAGGATGCTTTCGACGCTGCTCATTCCGAGGGCGAGGATACGATCCGAGAACCCTCTGTCGAGGAGGTTCCTGAGGCTAGAGACTTTATTTTATTAAGTCACTGTAAAATACTTATATCTACTTGGTCAATTCAATACATATAAAAGTACAAGCATAAGTAGTTAGAATTAAACCATTCTCATAATCAAGATAAATTATATTTAATCTTGTGCTACAAACATTTCTGATGGTTTATCCAATTCCATTATTAGATTGTAAATTTAAACTTTATACTTATAAGAACCGATGATTTAATCTTTCGTGTATACATTAAATTTTTTACACTAAATCATCTATTATATAAGCAAATGACACAGACTAATATATAATTTATTTAAAAGTTACTATAACAGAATAAACTACTTTAAACTATATCAAAACCAAACTCATAGTTAATAGGATATATCTCACCAATGAGCAAGTAAACTAGCAAGAAAATAAATTTTACTTAAATAATCAGAAATTAAAGTGAGAATCTAATTATTTAAGCTAATAAAAATTATATATGAGAAATGACGTGCAGCCACTGGTAGTCAAGTTGTACAAAACCGGCCCAACGAAATGGAGTGCATGTTCTGTGCGTCACAGTCAGTACTCATACAAATAATCAATTGTACTGGTAGGCCCCACTCTCCACCTCTCGAAAGAGCGCGTGAATGTACAACTCTAGCCGTGTGGACGCTTTATATACGTCCTACTAGTTAACATTGGGCCATTTAGATTTTGCTGAATTTTTACATAAATAGACGGTCAATTCAATATTTGTTTTTGTAAATATATGTTTGACTCAAAAGTTATAATTATTGATTAAGTTGATGAAGAATAATAGAGAGAGAATGATAGAACGAGAGAATAAGAGAAATTGTATTATTAGATAATAATACATGGTCCTTTACAACAGGGAAGCCTCCCTTTAAATAGAGGTGAGACTTCCTTACAAAAATTATAAATCGTCGAGATGTCGTTGACGCCCTTTCAGAGGAGACGTCTAAATACACTCGCCGTCGTTTGTGTCCTTACGTCTACATTACACCCTTGCTGTAAGAGACGTAGGGAAGGGATCGCACCCTTATCATTTTGTGGACGTATAGAGAGTTGCGCTCGACCCCTTATGGTCAAGTCATATTTGGTCCTATACAGTTAGTCCCTCCGTCCATTGGAGGCGTACTCGACGTACGTCTGTAACGGTTGGAAAAGTCAATCCGACGTGGCATCGTGAATGCATTGACACGTGGTCTACTTTTTGAATTGACGTCACTACCCGCATGCGTCATGATTATAACTGCTCCCAAGACAGATTAGGGGGCGATTTGACGTTTTGGTTTGCCTCCCTTTTCTCACGCCTTCCTCTTCGATTCCCGTGTATCAAGGCTCTATAAATGGGTGGAGGGTTTGATTTCTTCTAGCTTTCGAACTTCTCAGATTGTCTCTTCCTATTTTCATCTTTTGTTAGGGATTGTAGTATCTTTTGTATTGAATCCTTCGAGTCTTCTTCGACGTTAATTTTCCTAGTTGTTGACGTGTTTATTCATAGACAAACTCTGATTATGGCAAGACGAGGCTAACAAAGTAGATGAGACAGAGACGAGTTTCCGTCTAGGGTTCCGCCATCTTCGGGTTGTGGGAAAAAGACTCAAAGACCCATTGTTCCTCTCACTGTAAACAATGTACTTCCCCGAGAGCTTCATGCTCAAAGGGATTTTCCCACACGATGCCCAACTCCTTCATGGAACCATTTTGAGTTACTTGAGTCACATTTAGGCATTTTGCGGGAAGCATGACAAATTCCATATACAATGGTCATGAAGGCGGTCAGAGTGGATTTTGCCAACGTGCACAGACCAAGGTTCTATGATTTTTATGAATACCCATTTTTGATTGGGTGCGGCCTCCCCATGTACCCTTTGGCGGAGGAACTTTGCCGTTTCTACAATGTATGTCCGGCCCAGCTCACTCCGTACACATGGAAAATGTGTCATATATTGACCACTTACGCTGATCGGGCCGGACTCGACATCTCGATACACCACATGCTGCAACTATTTAGCCCTGGTTTTATGAGGGGAACGATGTTGCAGTTGAAGAACCGTGGTGCGAAAGGCCTGGTTGTCCAGGAGGACGACAAGCCCAATCGCCGTTGTTGGCTTAAATGTTTCTTTTGTCCAAACAACGGACTTGGTTACGGTCCTAGAAGGGTTCCCAGAAATGTGGAATCTAGAACATGAGTGTCACTATACATACTTAATATTCTTCATCACTTACGCCGGTTCAGTCTTTGTGACTTCCTTATTTTCCCTTTTTGTGCAGCTATAGTTTCTCTACGCCGACTTGTACCAGATATAAGGCCGTGGGTAAGGAGAGTGATCCCCTTCGCGGAGGAATGCCGGACGTGGGCGGCATTCATCACACGATATGGCCCTTTAGGTATTGCACTGGCTTCTGATTTGGAAATTTTATTTTTAAGCGTCGTCGCTTGACTTACTTTATTTTGGCAATTCAGAACGCCCCCAGAAGGAGGAGAAGACGGAATGTCGCAGTTCCCTCGGCACCAATGACTCATTATGAAGATGAGTATATTCTTCAGGAGCCTTCAGACGAGGATGTTCCTGAAGTTGCTCAGCCTGAGGGCGAGTATGCGACTGTAGAGACCTCTAGCGAGGATGCTCCCGAAGTTGCTCGGCCCGAGGGCAAAAATACAACCCAGGAACCCTCTAGCGAGGACGTTCCTAAGGCTACTCGGCATGAGGTCATGCCGATTGTCAAATCCACAAGTGGGACGACTCCTTTGCCTCCATCTTCTTGTGCCAAAGAGGAGGCTTCCGAACGCGAAGAGCCGCCAGAGCGGAAGAGGCGTCGATTGCTTCTTGGCAAAGGAATAGCCGTAGAGTGCAAGAGGGTAACTATACACCATCTAGAGTCGAGGTCGGTCTTGATGGGCGATGCCATTCGCTCGGAGAGGCCAGCCCTTCACAGGGGAGTCGTACATGATATTACCTCCCCAAGAGTTGAAGGAGACGACACGTCGGCTGCTGCCAAGGCGGTTGCTGATGAGAGAAGGGAGGGTTCTGAGCAGGCTCCCACATATGCGGACATGCCGCATGGGGATCACGCTCGAGTGGAGATGGCGGCGGTTAGGCCCAACCGTCGAATCGTGACCTCGACTGGATATAACCTGTTGCTGGAGAGTGAGTAGGCCGCGACGGACATGTCTTTGCTTTTCACGGCTGCCGAGAGGGAGACTCTAAAGAACGTTAGCGATAGAGTTTTATCTCAATGAGTCGCCGGTGCAACTTTGCATGTATGCTTTGCTTTGTTTTTTTTTTTTGTTTCTTAGGATGAACCTTAGTGGTGTGCTGACTTGTGTTGTGTTTTCCACTTCAGACTGTCATTTTGGAAGTGGAGAGGGGCCGGCGTGCTCAGAGGAAGACCTCCACCCTTAAAAGGGTAGTAAGAAAGTATAAAGAGTGTCGATATAAGCACCAGATATTAGCACACATATATCCAGGACCCGCAGTTTCATGTATTTCGCGAGGGCTTAGAGCAGTCAGAAGCTCGGCTGCGGGAGCGTGTGACTCAGTTGGAGCAAGCAGAAGCAAACTAAATTACCGCTGTGGCTCCAAATATAGAGCTGGAAAACCTCATTCAGTCGAAAAAGGATGAGTTGGAGATTTGCCGTGGGGCAATAGCGGAGGCCACTAAATTGAGTGCTAAAGTCGATGGCCTTACTGCTGAGCTCAATGCCAAGGCGGTTGAAGCTTATGCTATTAAGCATGCATCAACGACCGAGTCGGTTGACGACGTGTCTAGCGAAGCACACGACATGTGGGTGTACGCCGAGGCAAAGTTGACGGTTTTCCAAGATTTACATGCCACTGGTCGGGCTACTGAGGCAGAGGTTGAGGACCAATACCGTTTGGTTTGGGTTCCCCGAGAAGCTTGTGGGTATAACCCTGATTCCCCAGGCCCATCGGGCTTCACTTTTGTAGTTGTGAACCAACTAGCTGTAGGGTCCTGGATTTCTGCGTTATTTCGGGCCAAGGGAGGCGGTGAGCAAGGCGACAGGCCGACTGGCAACTGTGAACAGGGTGGCGATGGCTAGGGTGTGTGTTTATTTTATTGTTGTAATTTGTAGCCGTGTGAATAGGATTTTTCTGTAAATATATACTTTTCTTTTTTGGAGAAAATAGAAGTCATTCTTTTGGTATTCGTATATACCTTTTATTTTGCACGTTTGTCGTAGCAGCATGCATAGTATCGATTGTTGTCGAGTTGATTTGTCGTAGTCGAGCTGAGTCAACTTAGTATGACAATGTCCTTATCTATTTTCTTATCTTGGAATGATTGTGATAGTTTAGTGATTTCGGTCGTGTCGAATCGATTTATCATAATTGAGCCGAGTCGATTACTATGATACTGACCTTAGCCATTTATTCATTATAGACGGCCTTAGCCTTTTGCTTGTTGTCGGTGGCCTTAGCCTTTTACACACTATGGATGGCCTTAGACTTTTATTCATTGTAGACGGTCTTAGCATTTTATTCGTTGTAGGCGGCCTTAGACTTTTACACACTATGGACGACCTTACCCTTTTATTCGTTGTAGATGGCCTTAGCCTTTTATTTGTTATAGGCTGTCTTAGCCTTTTATTCATTGTAGACGGACTTAGAATTTTATTCGTTGTAGATGGCCTTAGCCTTTTATTCACTATAGACGGTCGTAGTTATTCATACATTGGAGATGGCCGTAGCCTTTCATACATTGGAGATGGCCATAGCCTTTCGTATATTGGAGATGGTCGTAGCCTTTCATATTTCGGAGATGGTCGTAGCCTTTCATACATTGGATATGACCGTGGCCTTTCATACATTGGAAATGGTCGTAGCCTTTCATACATTGGAGATGATCGTAGCCTTTCATATATCGGAGATGCCGTAGCCTTTCATATATCAGAGATGGCCATAGTTTTTCATACATTGGAGATTGCAGTTGGTTTAGTCCCTTTGGCATGCTTGTTGTGCTGGCTTGCAGAGTATCTGGCATGTCAAACTTGCCTCGTGAGTATTTCCGAGCATCTCCTTCGTCGCCTCGTTAAAAACCTTTCCAAGAAAATCCGATTGGGACAAAACTTGGATAAGGGAAAAAGAGTACGACTCGGGGGGTGCTTTTCAGAAATGGAAATACTTGAGGTGAGAGATGTTCTAGTTGTTTTGGAGTGTCATCTGTCTCAAGTTGAAATGACCCTTTATTTGTTGTCGCAGTAATTTTGCATGGTCTATCCCAATTGGTACTTAGTTTTCCTTCGTTTGGATCCTTAGATGCCAAGGTCTTGGCTTTGAGGACATAGTCACCTACTTTGAGCGGTCGGATTTTGGCCCTCTTGTTGTAGTATCTTTCGATTTGCTGTTTTTGGGTCTCCATCCTAATGTGGACCATTTCCCACCTTTCCTCGGCTTTATCGAGGTACTGGAGTCGGTTCGCATCATTTTCTGCTTCTCTCGTATGTGAGTACCTCAAACTTAGTTTCTCTTATTTCAACTGTTATGATGGCGTCAGTACCGTAAACCAGTGAGTATGGCATTTCTCCCGTGGAAGATTTAGGGGTGGTCCTCTGTTCCCATAATACCTCTGGTAACAGTTCCGGCCATAGCCCTTTGGCGTCTTCAAGCTTCCTTTTCAATATATTCAGTATGATCTTGTTAGATAACCCCGCTTGACTGTTAACGGAAGGATGATATGGTGTGGAGAGTATCCATTTAATGTGCCATTTGTCGAAGAATTCGATCATTTTATAACCGATGAACTGTCACCCGTTGTCGCATGTGATTTCTTTTTGGATACTGAAGCGACCGATGATGTTCTTCCATATGAAGGCGATGACCTCTTATTTGCGTATTTGAGCATATGCACCTGCTTCCACCCACTTGGAGAAATAGTCAGTTAAAAATAATAGAAAACGTACCTTTCCTCGTCCGGCGGGTAGAGGTCCGATTATGTCCATTCCTCATTTGATGAAGGGCCAAGGAGAAGTGACCGAATGAAGGGCTTTTCCATGTTGGTGTATCATGGGGGCGAACTTTTTGGCATCTTTCGCATCGATGGACATATTCGGCAGCATCTTTTTCATTGTAGACCAGTAATATCTGGCTCATATCAGACATCGTACGAGTGCGCAGTTGCTTGTATGGGCGCCGCAATGGCATTCGTGTACCTCTTCCAGTACTGGCGTTATTTGATTAGAGCCCAGGCATTTGACCAGGGGTCCTCCAAAGGTTCTTTTGTAGAGCTTGTATTTTATCATGCAGTATCCGCGCGGCCTGTACACGGTGCCCCTTTGCCTTTTTTTTATCAGACGGGAGTGTTCCTTCCTGCAAATACGATAAAACCTGGTTGCGACAGTCCTAGGTTAAATTTAAAGAGAGTTCCTCTGCATGATCAACTGCCTAATGGAGGAGAGTGACAACGCTTTATTTGTCGAGGCTTGTATTGGCTGCAACTAGTTTTGCTAGACCATATACGAAATCACAAAATGCCAAAGCGGATACGTATCAATGCCTCGTTGGGATACGAGAAACCCTAGAAATTTTCCCGACGCTACACTGAAAGCACATTTCTCGGGATTCAGCTTCATCCCATACTTTTTTAGTATTTCAAAGGCCTCTTGTAAATGGTCGATGTGATCCTCCCTTTCTGCGAATTTCGCTAGTATGTCGTCGACGTAAACTTCCATGGTCTTGCTGAGTTGTTCTTTGAACATCTTGGTAACCTGTCTTTGATATGTGGCCCCTGCATTTTTGAGCCCAAAGGGTATCACTTTGTAAAAGTAGGTTCCTTGATGCGTGATGAATGTTGTTTTCTCTTGGTCTTCCTTAGCCATCAAGATCTGATTATAACAAGAATATGCATCTAATAAACTCAGAAGTTTGTGTCGGGCGGTGGAGTCGATCAACTGGTCGATGTGTGGCAGGGGGAAGGAGTCCTTAGGGAACGCTTTATTCAGGTCAGTGAAGTCCGTGCACATTCTCCACATCCCGTTTTTCCTTTTGACCATTACGACGTTGGCGACCCACTGAGGATATTTTGACTCCCTGATAGAGTCGTTGACGAGCAGTTTGTCGACTTCCCCGTGAACTGCTTCATTGATGGCGGCGTTGAACTTCTTCTGATATGTCGTACTGGTGGGTGTAGCGGGTCGACGTTTAGCTTATGGGTAGCGATATTTGGCGAAATGCCCGACATATCTGCATGGGAAAAGGTAAACAAGCCTTTATGGTTAGTTAAGAATTCACGATACTTACTTAGGTTGGCAAGTCCGTGTCCGATTTAGGCTTTCTTTACGGGGTTGTTACTATCCAGTTGGATCGGGTCACGATCTTCGATCGTTGCTTTACAAGCTTCTACAATGTCAGGATCTTTGATGGTGTCTGCCGTCGGGTCAGTTTTAGTCCCTGACACGGCTAATTGCTATGCTTCTGCACTCGCTCCGCTTAGTTATCGGGTGTGAGCGCGGTCTTGATTTATCTTGTAATACTCTTACGTGGTGCGCGGTTTTCCCTTGATGCTTAATATTTCCTACGGGGTAGGGAACTTGACCTCTTAGTACAGGTTCGAGGGGACTACTCGCATGGCATATATCCATGGGCGGCCTATGATAAAATTGTATGTCATCTCTTGATCCATCACGTGAAAAGTTGTTTCAAACGTGACCCCTCCCACGAGGACAGGCAAGGTCACTTCTCCGGACGTATGTTCCACTGCATTGTTAAAACCGATTAGTGTTATGCAGCAGGGTATTATCATGTCCTCGAGTCCCATCTATGAAAGGACTCTCGGGTGGATGATACAGGCGCCACTTCCGTCATCGATCATGACTCTCTTGACATCCGTATCAATAATATGTGAATTAATAACTAAAGCATCGTAATGAGGAAAACACAAACCGTCGGCATCAGACTTATCGAAGGTGATACTTCTTTCGAAGTCATCATATCGTTCGTGGGAAATAGTCCGTTTCAACCTATGTATGTTGGTGAATTTGACGTGGTAGATTGTAGAGTCATTGCAGTCACCAACTATCATATTTACCGTCCACGCCGGGGAAGGCGTCTTTGGTGGTCCGCATGATTGTTCTCGCCCGCGTGCGAAGTTGGCCTATCCCTTGTTTCTGAGCAGCTCTTTCAGGTATCCTTGGCTTAACATTCTGACGACCTCCTGTCGCAGGCCTATGTAATATTCGGTCCTTTGTCCCCGTTCCTAATGGAATTCGCATAGAACGTTTGACTTCCTTGTAGCAGGATCCGACTTTATCTTTTGAGGCCATTACACCTTGGTGCCAATCTTCTCTAGTGCGTACACTATTTCTGAAAGAGAAACACAAAAATTATGTAATGATAATAAAGGGGCTGTACCTCTTTCATTCCGAAGTGGGGCGATGTGCCGCTGTAGTCCGTCCGCGTGTTGGGGATGCGGATGGGAATATCTCGTATATGGATGATGTCGTTACCTATTGGAACGAATGGAATTCTCCAGACGTCCCTCGTAGCGTTAACTGTTGGGTTAGCCGGTTCAGATCATCCTCGTATGCTCGTACTTCGGTGTAGTAAGCGTTTTGGATTTCCTCCCATGTCGTTGGGAATACTTCATGAGGCGGTTCAACAGCTTCTTAGTCGCTCTTAAACCTTTCCTACTTAGTATGTTCTGGAAGGCGGCGACCGACATCCCTTCCGACACGTTTGGCAAGCTCATTCTTACCCTGTTGAATCTAGCGAAGAAGTTTCCGAGCCCTTCGCCTGTGGCTTGCCTAAAGTCGAAGATGTCATTCACCCTTGCCTCTGCTTTCTTCGCACCCACATGGACGGTGACGAACTTATCCGCCATTTCTTTGAAGGTTGATATTGCCTTGGCAGGCAGTTGGGAGTACCATGCCAGGGCCCCTCCGGTTAGCATCTCGCCGAACTTTTTCAGCAACACTGATGTTACCTGCTTTTTTGATAGGTCATTACCTTTCACGGCGGTAACATAATAAATGAGATGCTCTTCGAGATCGGTGGTCCCATCGTATACCCTCAAGTAAGGGAGCATCTTGAAAGTTTTTGGGATGGAGTAGGGGGAAGCTTCTTCGAAGTATGGTTGCTCCACGAACCTCCCCACGTCGTGTTTTGGTAACAACTTAGGGGCTCCGGTAATTTTGTCGACCCTTTCCTGGTGTTCCTTCATCTGGTCGTGGAGAGCCTTATTTTCGCTCTCCATTTCTTGCATCTTCCTCAGGATGGCGGTCATCAAGGGTCTGTATTTCGACGGGTTGGTTGTTTGCTTGCGTCTCTTCTTACTCGTCCGTGGTAGTGGTGATACTCATCGTTGGTGATCTTTCGACTAAACCACTCAGGGTGTTTGTTAGCCACTCTTCCAGTAATTTTTTGACCACTGGAGGTACTTCTTTTGCAGCGGATGTGGAAGCTTTTTTGTGATGCAAGGTGGTTGGATCTTCGGAGGGGGAATGTGAGGTTTGTGCTTCTGATGCAGTGCCGGGGTTTGCGTTGGTGACAACAACGTCGCCGGTCTCATTGAGAGAGACAAGGAGATTAGTTGTGACCCCCATTATGGCTCTGGATCTGGTGTTGCTTTCGGCCATTTTTGGGTTTTCGTGTAATATAGATGAGATGGTTGCCTGATCTTTAGGTGGACTATGATTTTGATTCTCAAAATCCCGGCAGACAGCGCCAAATTATTTGACTCAAAAGTTATAGGTTACTTTATGAGCTATTAACAATAAAAAATAAGAGAGGGGTAAATCGTAATCAAAGATAATAAACCTAAAAATGGAATCAATATGATTATAATATAAAAATATTTGCAAGGATGAAGAACTTATAAAGATAATTGTTGATCACAGTTGAGGAAGAATAATAGAGAGAGAATGATGGAGAAAGAGAATAAGAGAAATTGTATTATTAGATAATAACACCTGGTCCTTTACAACAGGGAAGCCTCCATTTATATAGAGGTGATGCTTCCTTACAAAAATTATAAACCGTCGAGGCATCGTTGACCCCCTTTCAGAGGAGACGTCTAAATACACTCATCGTCGTTTGTGCCCTTATTGCACCCTCGCTGTAAGAAATGTAGGGAAGGGGTCGTGCCCTTATCATTTTGTTGACGTGGAGAGAGAGATACGCTCGACTCCTTATGATCAAGTCATATTTGGCCCCATACAATATATATAAATTATACATTACATATACATAAATATATAAATTATATATGAATAATAAATACGGAAAATGGCCAAAACTATCTCTATCGTTTGCTAAATGGTTTATAAATACCCTCTGTCTACCTATTTGTTCAAAAAATAGACTCCGTCCATCTATTAGTTCAAAAAACATATGAAGTTAATTCTATTTATAAAAATACCGGCGCAACGAATAGCAGAACTGATTGAGAGTATTTATAAACCATTTAGGAAACGATAGGGATGAGTCTTTCATTTAATGACGTGGCAATTTTTATTTGGGCCATGTGGAAATTTTTGATTGAAATAAAAAAATGGATATTATTTCAAATCATTTACCTTATACGAACCATTTACAAAAATGGGTAGTATCTATCACACTCATTCCCACTGCATATACACAATAACAAATTAATTAAAGAACGGATAAAATCTAAAATCAAATAACCCAAAATTCAAACCAAATTCTAAAATTTCTCCAATCAAACTCAACATAAGTATGAAACTCTTAATTGAAAAATCAACATATACAGTAGGGTTGTTAAGTAAGAAGATAAGGATTAAACAAAACAAAATGTGGAAAAAAAATTGAGTCCAAATGCTAAAATTGTCCAAATATCTCAATCAAATCTAGGAGAAATATTGAAACTTCTAAAGGGATAAGTAATAAAAATCTTTGGATTGTTCACAAGAAAACAAAAGAGCCACGAAATAACAAAGAAAAAATAACTACATATAATTAATACAAGCACACAAGAAAATTGAAACCAAGGTGCTAAAAAGCTTGAAATTATCACATTCTAGGATAAAGATTGAATCTATTAAAGGTAAAAAAAAAAAAAAAAAAAAAAAACACCGCGACACTAAATAAAAGACTCATCCCTATCATCTGCTAAATGGTTTATAAATACCCTCCGTCCATCTATCTGTTCAAAATTACATACTCCATTAGTTCTGCTGTTAGTCGCCAGGGTATTTTTGGTTAATAGAATTAACTTCATGTATTTTTTTGAACGGATAGGTAGACGGGGGTATTTATAAACCATTTAGCAAACGATAGGGATAGTTTTGGCCCTTTATAAGTTATTTTTATTTAAGAGATCAAGTGAGTGACTATTTGGATTAATTTCTCCTTTGCAAAAATTTACACATTTGACCCAATTTAATTAATTTAAGTTTGTGATATAATCATTTTTTTATAACAATTATCGTTATAGTAACACTTCACTCTAACAATTAAGTATTTTTTTGAATTAACTTTTCATGTTATGTTATAATATATATTCTCTAAACAACACTTTATTATAAAAATTAATAAATATCAGAGCAAACGAGATAGTTATAACAAGGTTTAACTATGAGTACACACTAAAATTAAGAATGTTACAAAAAATAATTTTATGATAATTCATCATATTACCTTTGGGTCAAGTAAATTCATAGAGCATACTAGAAAGCAAATGAATTTTTGTATGAAACTTTATTTATTGATATTCATCTCTTCTTTACCATATTTATGCAAATCAAGTTATCATAAAGACGACAAATATTGAAATCATCATTAAAATAACACCAATTTGGCATATATGAACAAACACATTACGTGTAACACTAGAATTCATTTAATTTATGGAAATTCAATAGTTCTTTGATGGAAGCAAGAGACAATTTGATAATTAAAATGCCATATAAAACAAGGTCAATTATTTACTTTCACTTAATACAACATACTTATTGACAATAACCCTTCATAAACATAGTGGCCGGGCAGAACTTTATACGTTCGAGATTTTAGAATGATAACTGCAAATACAAATAAATTAATTTTAAGATCCTGCGAAATCCTTAATTTAGCTTTTAGCTACGCCCCTGGACATTAGTAGTTACTAATCAAATAAAGATGAAAGAAGTAAAATTAAAGAATATTAATGTGAATGGAATTTAAAAAGAATAATAATATTTTAATGATTTAATTTCCACACTTTTAGAATCAGAAAATTATTCATAGATTTTGAGAGGAAAGCAGGGGGAGCACATTGTCAGGGTTGACTCCAACTATATGCAATTTAATTTTTTTTTTTACAAAATTTCCGAATAATTAAAAAAAATTCGGCACATGATTTACTAGCAGAATTAAATTGGCAATTATTATTTACTTTTAAAAAAATTCTTATCAAACGTTAATTCTGTACACTCCTAATAAGTTCGATTTTGTTGCTTTTTTATGTAGTTACAAATGTGTAATTCTATATAGATAAGGAAATCACATGTTTTTCACTTTTATTTTAAGAATTAACACAATCAACGGTCAGAAAAAACTTATTCATGTTTTGACATATTACTTTTTTACTGCTCAATCGCAACTATTTCAAAGTACTTTTAAAAAAAAAAGTATACATATTATATCAATTTTACTTAATTATGACAAATTAATATGTGTCGTATATAAGCATAGAGTACCAAACTACGTATAAGCTTTTACCCAAAAAATCCATACATGAAACATGATAGTAAAGTATTAGTAGGAGTAACTATACATAGTAAATATAAAAAACGACAAAAACGTACTTATTTAAGAACATTATGATTGAAACAAAGATTCGCTAGAATATTGAATCAGTAATTAAGATCTACAAAACAAATTTACTCCATCTTCCAAAATCCTTAAGCAAACTTACGACAACATACCCAATATTATCTCATACCATAAAGTCCGGTAATAGTTGTGTGTATGCAAACTTTCGGATGAGGAAACCATAATGGAAATATAGACAATAAGGAAGATTGCGTGTCAGCACATCCATAAAAATCTACTACCAACAGAAAGGGAGATTGCGTGCCAATACTACTGTTATACTACTATCCTATTTCTCGACCTTCATACCTTCCTATTAAGGGTCATGTCCTGGTCAGCTGAACCTGCGTCATGTCTTGTCTAATCACCCCTCCTCGCATCTTTTTTTATCTACCTCTACTTCTCCATATAGACCCTCCAATGTCAACCTCTTGCACCTACTACGAGGACATCTGTGCTCCTCCTCCTCACATGACCAAACCACCTAAGTCGCGCTTCTCGCATCTTGTCGTCAATAGGGGTCACATCTACCTTTTCTCAAATAACCTCATTTCTGATCATATCTAACCTGGTGTGCCCGCACATCCATCTCAACATCCTCATCCCTACTACCTTCATTTTCTAGACATGAACGTTTTTGGCTAGCCAACACTGAAACCCTTACAATATCATTGGTCTAACCACTACTTTGTAGAACTTATCCTTAAGTTTCGATGGTACCTTCTTATTACACATAATACCTTAAGCAAGTCTCCATTTTGAAAATAATTTTAACACAATCCAAAAATTTCACACCACATATAGACCAATTTAAACCATTTTCCAATAACAAATCTTAGTACATTTTTTCTCTACTAATATAGTCCTATTAGTTATTAAATTGAATATCAAGAAATTGTGACGAAATAAATAAGATTATGCTATCTTACTTAGAGTAAGGGGTTTCAAATTCAAACATGAGAATAAAGTTCTCCTTGATAATGAACGTCAAAAATTTATATAGTGGATTTTTATGCTGCGGATTTGGATTAATCAGATGTTACCTTTGTCTTATATAAGGTAAAGAAGTATCAGCTTAAGAAAAATATTTGATGTTAAAAAAATAAGTAAACTTGCTACTAACAATCTGAATTAATCAGACTAGTAATTTCGAACGGAACAATTAAAGAAAAAAGGTTATTAAATGAATCAAATACTCGTATAAGTTAGTATTACTGATCACTTTTTCTCCTAAAAAGGGAAAATGCCATTTCATTTTCAAACTCTTACTTTTTTAAAGATTTGTACTGCTTGGCATTGGCTGTCTCCTTATTTCTCGTCAGAATTTTCTTTTTTAATCTAAACATATTAAATACTTTTCCTATTTTCTTCTCTCTATCTCTCTGTTCTTTTAACGCGTTCACGCGTTTACAATTGTCTCTTATTTGTGGTCATCTACTATATATATTCCTCCTCCTTCCTTCTCTCTTCCGCAGGTGCAGACTCCAATTTAACAAAAAATTGTTCTCTGCATCTGCTTCTTCTTATATAAAAAAATTCCCCATTTTCCAAAAATCCCAAAAAAAACTTAAACCCAGTCTTTTTCTTGCTACCATATTGAGAGAAAAAAAAGTGGGTAGTCGAAAACAATACATTCTTGATTTTCCGGTGGAAAGATGCCGTCATTAGAGGAAGAATTGTTTCCGTCAACACCGGGAAAGTTCAAGGACAGGAACCGTCATTTCCACAGATGTTTTGCTTCAACAAGTACAATGTTTCTTTGGGCATTATTCTTGATTGCTATAACGGCGTCGTATTTGTGTTTCCAATCATTTATGGATACCGGCAATCGGTATTTCTCTTCCACGTGGGGCGGTCATCATTGGGAGAAACAAGTACGTACTTCTGCTCAGATCCACCGTTCTAACGGTATGTCCGTACTTGTTACCGGCGCAGCCGGTTTTGTCGGAAGCCACGTCTCCCTCGCCTTGAAAAAACGAGGCGATGGAGTCGTAGGACTTGACAACTTCAATAATTACTATGACCCGACCTTAAAAAAGGCGCGAAAAAACCTCCTCAATGACCACAATATTTTCATAATCGAAGGTGACATAAACGACATGCGTATGCTAGCAAAGCTATTTGAAATTGTTCGTTTTACACACGTGATGCATTTAGCGGCTCAAGCGGGTGTGCGATACGCGATGGAAAATCCGGGTTCTTATGTTCATAGTAACATTGCCGGTCTTGTAACTCTTCTAGAAGCTTGTAAAAATGCCAACCCGCAACCCGCTGTTGTATGGGCCAGCTCCAGTTCTGTTTACGGGTTGAACGAAAAGGTTCCATTTTCTGAATCGGATCGAACCGATCAACCCGCTTCCTTATATGCTGCAACGAAGAAAGCCGGTGAGGAAATTACACACACGTATAATCATATTTACGGGTTGTCAATTACCGGGTTACGATTCTTTACAGTCTATGGCCCGTGGGGCAGACCTGACATGGCTTATTTCAGTTTTACGAGGAATATTTTACAAGGGAAACCGATCACGGTTTATCGGGGCAAGAATCGTGTTGATTTGGCCCGGGATTTTACTTACATTGATGATGTTGTGAAAGGGTGTATCGGGTCACTTGATACCTCGGGTAAAAGTACCGGGTCAGGTGGGAAGAAACGAGGACCCGCTCCATACCGGATTTTTAATCTGGGTAATACGTCGCCGGTGACCGTTCCAATGATGGTTGGGATTTTGGAGAAGCATTTGAAGGTTAAAGCAAAGAAGAATTTCGTCGAAATGCCCGGAAACGGCGATGTTCCGTTCACACATGCAAATATTAGTTCGGCCCGAAAAGAATTCGGGTATAAACCGACAACCGATTTGCAAACCGGGTTGAAGAAGTTTGTTAGGTGGTATCTCTCTTATTACGGCTACAATCAAGGAAAGTCTGTGTAAAGTGATAATATCCTCTTTTTTTTTTCTTTTTCTTAGATTTTTTTTCTAAATTACGAGTAAAAAAGAATTTGGAGGAAGAAAAAAAAGGAGAAAAAAAGGAAAAGAAAAGGTGAATACCAATTCTTTTTTTTAATTAGGGTGAAAGAGGAGAGAAGAAGAATTGATAAACTCCCTTTCCCCTTTGTTAGAAGATATTGTTGTTGCTTTCCTTGTAAAGGATAAAAAAGTTTCTCATTCTTTGTCTCATATTATGTCTTTTACCTTTTGTGTAAACTTCTATGTACTATCATATTCTTTTTTTTCCTCTTCTTTATAACAAAGTATAATTATAAGATCAAATGGTACAACACATTTATAGTGTAAAAACTATTGCTACTACCTACTATTAATAAAATAATTAGCAAAATGTTACTAGTATAATGATGGAATAGTGTTAAGGTCAATAGAATTTGCACCCAGTATGAAGCATTTTTCATCCAATTTCAATAGTTAAGGTGGTAGAATTGAGTTTGTAATTTACAATAATGTTTTCATTAAGAGTCTGATTAACTACTGAACTCATCGTATAGCTAGTATTTGCATTAATTCATATGAGCTTACTATAGCTAGTATAAAGTGAAGTTAAAGTTTACTAATTAAAGTGTAGTTGGGTAATAATTAAACATATCTACTTTATCATGTATTCATAAAATTTGTGTTACACCAATTTCAGTAACATTTTCAATTTTATATTAGTATTTTCTTGAATAAATGTAGTTACAATATAGAGTGCCATATGGTTTTTTCTACATATTGGTATTTTTATTAAGGATACACTTAAATCTTATAATAACTTCGTTTGTTTTAATATCTTTTAGTATGTATAGTAAAATATTATTATACATAACATATATTATAACATAACAAGTGATTCCACAATAAACTTGGTCGTTCTAGTGAGCTGTTAAAGAGCAACCTGATGTACAAATCTCTCACGAGAATATGCGGAGGATTGTATCCCAACATATGTGATGTAGGAAATCTATTTTAATGCAAGTATTAGTGATTTTTTTACTGCCCGAATAACTTGGTCGTTCTAATGAACTGTTAAAGGGCAACTTGATGTACAAAACATCCCGCGCCCATGGAGGATATGTGGAAGGACATGTATCTCAACAGATGTGATGTAGGGAATTTACTTTAATACAAGTATTAGTGATTGTTTTTACTGCTCAAATAACTTGGTTGTTCTAGTGAACTTCTAAATGACAACTTAATGCACAAAATATTTTGCGTTCATTAAGGATCTATGGAAGGACTTGTATGATGTGATATAGAGAATCTACTTTAATATAAGTATTATTGATTATTTTAATTGCTTAAACACGTAACCTATAAGTCTCAAAAAAGATAATTTTATCGTTATTTCAAAATAATTATTATTAGGGAGAATAACAATTATAGATTATTTTGGTAAAATATTTAGTACTTGACTGAATTTGTAGGCAAATGGGACTTTTTAAAGGTTAGGATAATCACTATAGAGAGACAGCTAAGTTGAGCAATAAATAGTGGAAAGAGGACAGCTAAGCTTGACTGAAATACGGCTGTAGAGGATTTTTCTTAAATTTAGGGGCCCACAACCATGTGAATGATGTAATTGCTCTTATTAAAGTTTTTATTTTAAGCCGTTGGATTGGATTGGTCTGAATCCTGCGGATGTGATGCAACTGTAAAGCGTCAATCTAAGTTCTATACTCCTATTTCTTGGTTTTTTCCTACCGACACTTCGTACAACTTGATTTCTTGGAACTTTTTTCTTTCAAAATTGGGCTTTTGTGGGCCTATGTTATTTTTAGAGAATTTTTCACAAAAAATATTCATTAAGACCTAATTAATAATAAATAAAAATTCTTTCTTATATTATGTGATATAGATATATTTTATGTTATTTTATGATGTATATAGTGTATTAAACGAACTGTATTCAATAATACAACATGAAATGACGCTGCCTTGAGTTTTCGATCCGGCGAAAACTCAAGGCCGCGATACCTTTGCTCCTCAACCGGCCTCCACACGCGTCGAAACTAGTCAAAATCAGTACAGATATATTAAAATAGGCTAATGAAACAATACCCAATCGAAAACAATCAAAATACATGAAAAATCTCGAAACTAGCAAAACTCGAGCCCTGGGCCCGCTTCTAGAAAAAATATAAAATCCACATTTTTAGAATCCTCGTCTCGCCACGAGTCCATACATATAAAATTTATCAAAATCGGAGTTCATTTGCCCATTCAAATAATCAATTTTCTATTTCTTAGGCTTCAATCAAAATCCTCCATTTTTACATCTTAATTCCTCCATTTTTAGAGATTAAATCCATGTTTTATCAATATAATGACATAATTTAGGTTCAAGACTCCTTACCTGATTATACTCCATGAATTCCTCTTCAAAATCAAACGTACCCGAGTCCCATATTTTTCTACGGACCTTCTGGGACCATACAATCTCGGGTCCGGGTCCGTTTACCCACAAATGTTGACCAAAATCAACTATAATCATATTATTGTCAAAATTCTTCAAACTTTTTACAGAATTCACACATTCCAACATAAAAATTTTCCGACTACGCGCCCGAATTGCACACGTAAATCAAGGTAATATAAAATGAGATTTTCAAGGCTTCGGAAGTACGGAACAGATGAGGAAAACATGTGTGACCCTTTGGGATCACATTCTTACGCTCGCATTGGAGTCTTACTAATTCAGACGTACAAAATTCAATAAAAGAAAAATACTCCCTACCATAGTATTTTCATTCGCAAAGCTTGATACCAATTCCCGATACTTTTAATTAAGGTGGAGGAATTCAATCTATCTCACGCTAATCCTTGGTGATACTCCCTCCAATTTATACTTTAATTGATTAATTAAAGTGGATCATAGTGAATATTGTAATGTCCTTTTCTATAATTAACTGATTAATTAATTCCACCTATGGATATGATGTTCTTTTTTGTATCCATCTTTAATACTCTCTAGTCCAACATAAGCGTGGTTTAGTTTCGTCAAAATAGTATAATACAAAATAAGTATCATTTATAGAAAACTAAGGATGTATTTATTGTTATTTTTTTCAAATCTATCATCACTCCCATAAATAGGTAATTTAATTTTCTAAAAAATTTTTATTCTAGATAGAAGATTAGTTAAGAAAATTCTTATGATTAATACTTTTAAATATTTTTTAATAATTTTACTAAATGTTAAACATTACTTATTTTGGACCTAAGCTTAGGGAGTATGAAGCAGAGTGAGTTGTCTCTTGCAAAAGGGTAGGGAAAAAAAATCTGTTTTGCAATTTTTTATGATTAAAAAAATTTGAAAAATATTTTTCAACCAAACTCCAACTGGGATATACTTTCTAGTTTCCCCAAAAATGGAAAAACTAGTTCAGATATGTTTATCAAATTTCGTGGAAAATGAAATATAGTTTGTGTTTAGTTGACAAAAGTTTTAACAAAAATATGTGAAAAGGATTTCAAAGAAAATTTAAATACCTTTTGAATACAAACACCAATATATTCTTATTCTTTTGAAAATAAGACACCAATATGATTTAGAAAAGGACTAGACATCCACCGACATATGTGGACCTTAATGTGTACTAATAATCTATAATTCTGATTTTTAAGTTTTTTATAATGTTGACAGATTGTCATGTTTTGATTTTCATGATTGGTCCAACACTAAAGTATTGAATGTTAAAAGAAGATTTTATTTTAATGTCATAATAACTCCTGTGGGAGATTTTTTTTCTTTGTCTTCATTGAAAGGAAATTACAAAAGATAGTGAGTAATAGGATCTTATGTTAGTGTACTTAAGGGGCAGGTAAAAGTATTATACAGTCAGACCAGTGTATAGTAGTTTTATTTGTTTAGATTTGGACCGTTATAGTAAAGTGTTATGATAGTAAATACGCAAAATACATAAACAACTCCTTTAAGTTGTCGTCAATGACCAGCTGAACATCTTAACTGAGCCCTTTATTAGTTAGACACTTCAAGTTACTATTACTCAGATCAAATAAATACAGGTCGCTGATGTGGTATATGCGTGACTACTAACCAAATTTTAAGCGCGTGACCCAGTTTTTGAAGCCTATTTTTTTTTTAAGAAAAAACATGAAATACCTCTCTTCTTCTTTGGCGTAATTTATATACCAAGTGTCTAAATGAAACACCTAAAATACCAATCAGAAAATGACATTTTCAAAAAGAAAAAGAAAAACTTTAATTTATACCCAATCAGAAAATGACACATTATTAACAAAAGAAAAGAAAAAAGGGCACATTGGTGTTCTTAGTGTTCTTGGTGTTCTTCACTATCTTTATGTCTATTATTGTTCAAACCATGATTTTAATCCAAAATTTTAAGAGAAACTTTTCCAAATTTTGTTATAACTTGAACTAAATAATCTCTACAAAGACTTGAAGACAACCCCAATATTAATTTCTCAATTTTTCATCAAATCAAGTAACCTATTTTAAACTTTCAAGCATTCTTAAAGACCTCATTAATGGTGTTCTTGATGTTCTTGGTGTTCTTCACTATCTTTATGTCTATTATTGTTTCAACCACGATTTTAATCCAAAATTTCAAGAGAAACTTCTCCAAATTTGTTATAACTTCAACTAAAGATCCCTACCAAGACTTGAAGACAACACTAATATTAATTTCTCAATTTTTCATCAAATCTAGTAACCCATTTTAAACTTTCAAGCTTTCTTAAAGACCCCATTAATGGTGTTCTTGGTGTTCTTCACTATCTTTATGTCTATTATTGTTCCAACCATAATTTTAATTCAAAATTTTAAAAGAAGCCGATGGACAGCTGCTTTGGGGTTAGTTTTGTTTTTTATTTAATTTTTTTGTTAATTATAAGTGTTAACTTTTAATTATAAATTTTACGTGTCGTTCACTGATTGGCTTCATTGGAAAATGTAATTCACGTATCTAGTCTGTTCCACTCGGGTGTCTATTTGATATGAGTAATAGTCACTTAAAGTGTCTAACTGATAAAGTATTCAATTGAGTTATTCAACTAATCGTTAAGGACAACTTCAACGGGATTTTGCCTAGAAAATATAATACTCCTATGAAAAGTTGGTGCAATGAAAATTTGAATGTGACATTGTTGTTATAAAAATGAATGTGTGACTTTTTACTTTTTCACTTTCGCAAAATTTATAAAACTCATCATGATTAGTTAGTATGGAAAAGGATCAAATATATCCTTATATATATATATATATATATATATATATATATATATATATATATATATATATATATATATATATATATATATTATATTTGTTATTCTTTCGGTCGTAATATATGACTGCTGTAATTCAATTGGTTTAAATATATCCTTATTACTTTAAGTTTGTACAAACTGGACATCCAATCCTATGTGGCACTAATATTTGATGAGGCGGATGCCACATGACATGTCATCTGAGCATCCCTAACCCATTTTATCCCTCCCCTATATTTGTTTTTTCACTACTAAAATTTTCTTGAAAGGAGAAGGAAAGTTAAGTGATGGAAAAAAAAAATAGAAGGGATGGGTTAGGAGCATTGAGGTGGCATGCCACATGATGTCCACCTCATCAAATGTTGTTGCCAGGTATGATTAAATATTCCATTTGCACTAACTTAACAGACAAGGAGTATAATTAAACCAATAGTATTACGAAAGAGATATATTTGGACTGAAACTTTTATGATATTCACAGTTTATAATAGGTTCTATTTATTTCAAGTTCTAAAGTTTTACCGCAAGTCGCATAAAATAAAAGATTTTAGGCAGATTGCATATTACAGAAGCGACTTACAGTTTCGTCTACAGTATTCAACTTAGCTTTGGCCCTTGTGATAGTTTATTAAAACTATATAATATTAGGTTTACATAAGAAATTATTTCGAAATTTTGTGTAAATTCCAAACTCTCATTCAACAGTTCGGATGACTAACATGTCATTGATCTGCATACCAAAATAAAATGTTGAATCCGAGGATTTTTTTTTTTTAATATATCAATAAGTTGGAGTTGAGTTTTACTCGTGTTAATTGGTACGTTTGTTTTGGTTCAAAATCTGCAAACTAGTAATTGTACAAATTTTTTGATATGGCAAAAGACAATATAGAAAACTTTTGATATTAGAAAAACTAAAATTTTAAATATTTAATATCAATAGTAGTGAAAGGATTTGAGTTGTTATTGAAATCTCTTTCCTTTTCAATCTATAGTATTTGCCAATTGGAAACTAAGTCATTGTTATTGAGTATTGACTAGGCAAGAGCCGAACAAAATAGAATATGTGTTTTAGAATTGTAGTTTCTAATTAATGGAGTATTATGTATGAAAGAGAAAAATTATTACTCTTATGTCCATAGTCAATATTTCGACGAAAAATGACCTAAGTTATAAATTTATATTAATTTTAAAGTTAGAAAAAAAATTCAAGAAACTTCTAAATGATAATATATATTCATTTTTCTTAAAAGAGAGCTCACATCATTAAGTGTGTAACTACATAATATACATAGCAGTGGCGGATGCAGCGTATAACCTACGGGTTGTCACACCTTCTTTTGGCGCGCACCCGCGTGGGCGCGAGTGAGTTGTTCCAATTAAAGACAATTGAAACGGGATTTATTTAATTAATTCAGAGTCGCCACTTGGGAGATTTATGGTGTCCCACGCCACCGGTTTGAATCCCGAATCGAGGAAAAGATTGACTCTGTTAAACAGTCTGCGTACCAGAAATCCGGATAAGGAATTCTGTTAACCCAGAAGAAGGTGTTAGGCATTCCCGAGTTCCGTAGTTCTAGCACGGTCGCTCAACTGTTATATTTGGCTTGATTATCTGATTTTTTTAACAAATATAAACTAATGTGCAAATTACTACTCCGAACCGTTTTTATTGTTTAGAGGAAAATTATAATGTCGTGAGAATATATCTCGAATTTCGTCACATAAATGTGTCCGAAATTTTTGATATATTCCAAGTTCATTGGGATTTGGATTGGGGTCACATAAATGTGTACCCGAGTTTAAGGAGGTATTATTATTAAATACGCACCTAAAGATGCTAGCGTATTATTATTTTGGGAATGCCGTAAAATTTGCTAAACGACGTATCCCGAAATCTAAGCATTTTTAACACATGTATATCTAGGAAGATCCCCTAATTTTATATTGAAGCTCGTCCTATTTTTGTTAAAAATAAATAAATCTAAAATGACTATATACATTATTTTACCTTTAAATATACACAAAAATATCCTATTTTAAACAAATACTTATAAATGCAAGCCTTTTATTAGTTAATACCTCGTTTCATGCCATATTTTATAAATATGCATTACGAAAGCCTGAAATGATATATAGCATGACATATATATATAAAATAAACTAACCACTTTCTAATTAATTAAATTAATCAATTTTAAAACTCATGGAATTAACTATTAAAAGAATGTCACTAACTGAATTAAAAAAAACTGGCCTACATATTGCCAAATAAAAATTTGATACAAAGGAATCGTATAAGAAAAATTAAATACATAATTATATATGTATATATATATATATATATATATATATATATATATATATATATATATATATATATATGTATTCTACTAAGGCTTAATTTGTAATTATACAAAATATGTTACTAATAACAGTTAAAGCCATGAATGAATTCATTGAAACTTACTGTTAACCTTGTTTTTTAATAATTTATAAAACTAAAATTAATTAATAACCCGCAACCTATTTTTATTATTAAGAAAATTTTGATCAAATTTGCGCGAACGCATATTCCAAATTAATTCTTTAGAATTAGATTTACAATTATATTACGCGAAACGTATATATAATTGTAGTACTAATCTAAATCGGGCGTAAAGCATAACGATGAGTATTTATCAAATTGTTAGATCTAAATTACTAATCCAATACGAGGGTAATGAAATTTGCTAAATGACACGCCTCGAGTTCTAAGGATCAATTCAAGATTAAATAAAGCGAAGGCCACGCAATTGTCATTTTTTGTTTGGCGCGGCGCACCTCAAAGCAACAAAAAAAAAATGATAGAAAACTAAAATAAAGACAAGAGCAAGATTGGGGTTTTAGTTAACTTGTTCAACATAGACAAATAAAATACCAGTAGCGTCAAAGTCATCCGAATGATAAACAAATAAGCCAATCATAAAAACACATAGGAAAAAAGAAAACAATACACACCCAGTAGTTCTCCTAATTCCTTTTGACCATTTCTTGTACCACTGCCACTTCAATGTTCACGCCAATAACAAGATTTTGTACAAACTATATTCAAAATGTCAAAACAGTTTCTTCTAGTGATTTAGCCAACGCCCACTTCACTTTTTTAGCAACCTTTAATTTTCTCAACTTGGAATGTCTGTTAACAAAAATATGTTCTCCACGAGAAGAAAATGGTATTGCACCACTCCAATCTTAAAATGACTCTCCAAATGTTTATTCTTTATCAACAACTGTTATCAAATAAGATATATATATATATATATATATATATATATATATATATATATATATAATTTATAACTCTAAGAAATGCTCAAATACAAGAAGGAACAGATTCATACAAAATTTTGCTTCTATATGCTACTTTTTAATTGTTCTCGTAAACTAGTAATCTAAAGAAGAAGCACAAGCGATAAAGGAGAAACGGGAAAGGTTGGCGACGTGGAAAACACATGAAAAATCAGATTGTTAACTAAATTAGATCGAACTAAACTTGAATTAACTAAAGCCAAAGTGTATGGATTTCAGAACATCATGTAAGACTTTGAGGGAGTAAACTTTGAAAACTGAGAAAATAATCACAACTTCTAAAAAAATTCAATCAGACAAAAAAAAAAAGATTATTGAATTCAAACCCTGTTCAAAATTCACTAAATGTAACTAAACATGCTCGATTTCCATTGTACATTCAGCCATGTAACAGTTTCCATTAAGTGTAACAAAACAAGGAAATAAATAGGATTCTCAAAGCTCACAGTCATTTCAGGCACCAACAGATCCCAGGAAGTAGATAAACAATATCAACATCTTCTACATAAGAGTCCTACTACTGGTTTGACGTAAATTCTAAAATAGATTAGGAAGGAAACATGTAGAGCTTAAATTTAGCAACTAAACCAATTAAAACTAAGAAGAAAACGACATTTGATTAGGAGGAAAGATCTCCATTTTTCTTCAACCAAAACACTTCACAAGTGGTGTTACATGCTTAGCTCAAGGATGTATACCTCGAATTGAAAGTAGAAGGGTGATATTCAGTAGTAATAACAGCACATCGTATCAGCAGTGTACCAGTAATAACAACTTGAAACCCAGTACACTTCAAAACCCAACTTTAGACAAAAATAGAACTTGACCGCAACCCAACACCGGTTTGTAAACCAACAGAAGACACAAATGATCTCCACAGAGCCTTTCAAACAACTTGAATACTCAAGATTCAAAATAGAAAAATAGAGAATAACTTGAATATTCTGATTTTTTACAATGTAATAGTGTTCTCCTTTTTCAGATTGTATCTCTCCTAGTGTATGAAAGTCTCTTTAAGATTTCTCCTAAGACCTCTATGTGTTTGTGAAAGTCTTATGAAAGTATGTGTTTTTTTCTTTTCAAAGGCCAAGTTTTCTTCTTATAGACTAGAAAACAGAACCAGCATCTCTTTTAATCAGTAAAAGTCCTGATTGTTGTCTAATTTTAACCCTTAAAGTCCAACTAGCATCTCTTTTTTTCAACTCTAAAAAAGATCTACCATTTCATTAATATTAAAAGTATCCCCTATTCAAAACTAGCCAATTCCTAACAGCAGCCCCCTAACTATTCAGCTATAACCAATTCGTTTTCCTAATTTAGAATCACAAAATCAGCCAACAAACCAATACCAATCAAAATCAACAAAACAATACAATTCAAACAGTGATGATCACTGTCCGGGATTTCAAACAACAACCTAGCAATTAAACGACGATCTTCATTAAATCGATCACAACACGTGACAATCGACAAACAACGATCGATAATACTAGTAATTCATAGATTTTCGGCCAAAAACAAAGAAATACGAATTTAATTATTCGACGACGTTAATCAATCGAATATGTACACTAATAACAAACATATTCAACCAATCAATCAGAAACAAATAAATTGACCAAACAAAAGATCTTGAGGAGGAGAAGAATAGAATCGACAGAAAATTGAGAATTATCACACGAATAAAAAATAAAATAGAAATAAAGACAAAATAGAATTACCTCGAACAGTGAAAAATTGAGAATCAAAACAGTCTTCGGGCCGTTCGAACTTGGACTTGAATCTTTGAGTCGAATGGACCTTAATTGAGATGTTTTCAACAATGAAAACTATCACACTTCCTTTTTCCGCAGCCCGCGAGGGCGCGAGGAGTTTTTTCCAATTAAAGGACAATCGAAACAGGATTTATTTATTAATTCGGAGTCGCCACTTAGGAGATTTAAGGTGTCCCAAGTCACCGGTTGAATCCCGAATCGAGGAAAAGAATGACTCTGTTTAACAGTCCGCGAACCAGAAATCCGGCTAAGGAATTCTGTTAACCCGAGAGAAGGTGGCATTCCCGAGTTCCGTGGTTCTAGCACGGTCGCTCAACTGTCATATTTGGCTAAAGTTCTTGATTCTAATACATATTATCCTATTTTGTGCATTTTTTAGAATTAATTACCGCTTTTCGTCAAATTAGTTTTATTTTAAGAAAATGAACGTCGTTTAAGGATATGTTTTTAGATCACGTCACATGAAATGCACCCGGATCCTCGACACATTCTTATTCGACATTTTTGTATTTGGATTTGGGTTGCATGAAATGCACACCCGTAATAGGAAGGTAAGATTATTAAGAAAAATTGCGTCTAAAGCAACTAGCGCAATATATCTTTTGGGAAGGCCATGAAATTCACTAAATGGCATGTTCCGTAATCTAAGTAATATTTATTAAACAAGTACGAAGACCTCACAATTTATAATTATTTTTTGGCGAGGCATGCCTTATTTATTTTTAAAAGGACAACGCTAAAGCGACTACATTTTTCCTATTAAGCCTGTCTCTAAATTTAAAAAAAAAAATTAATTATGAGTTTAATAATATGTAATACATTAGTTGCTAGATTAATACCAATATTGATGGAAGAAAACTAATTAAAAAAAACAAATAAAAAAACGAAAAATAAACAAATTCGAAATTAAAAATAAAAATAAAATTTCGAAATTATAAATATGATAAAAAATAAAATTTCGAAATTATAAATAAAAGATAAAAGTGAAATTTCGAAAATTGTAAATATAATAAAAATAAGATTTCAAAATTATAAATAAAAGATAAAATTTGACAACTAAATACTCAAAAGAAATTAAATATATTTGTTTCATTGACTTTCATGACTGAAGAGTAAAAAAAATGCTATTAATTGAATTTTAAACAAACTGAGTATCAATGCAAAAACTACCCGTATTCGAAGTTATTGAAAACACGTGGTAAACCATCTTACATAAAACGCATTCACGGTTCACGATATATTACATTTAACCTTGTTGAAAATTTAGAGCCGGAACACTTGAAACGCACCCTGAATTTTTACAGTAGCGGTCACTCTTAAAGAAAATTATATACACAGCAATTCGTGCATCGAAAGATGGATCAAAGCCATTCCCCACATTCATTTCTCAATCACTATTATGGCTCACTTCATACTCTCAATGGAATCTAATTCAAAATTATTAACCCAACACAACTATGTATTCATCACTATATAATGTCAGATCTATATTAAACAACTAGTTAACTAATTCATTTGTATTCTTTAATGTCAGATCTGTATTAGATAGAAAAAAAAAACAAAGTTTGACAAAACAACGAAACATGAATAGGAAATGTTCCAATTATTTACAAAGCAAATAAAATATTCAAATGTTCACTTAGTCAAAAAAGAAAACAGCAAGTGGAAGAGGAATCTTCAATTATAAATGAAAAGGAATATTTAAATCAAAAGCTATCTAGGTCCTAATGTTTAGGCGTGCAGAAATATTGTTCAATCAAATTTCCTTCATTGAACTCAGTATCCATGAATTGAACAGCTTATGACATGGATTTGAACAGCTTATGACATGAATTTGAACAGTCTAAATATCAACTAACATTTTAAATAACTAATATTTAATGAAAGATAGACAACAAACAACATTCAAAGTACAAAGATCCGGTAATCACTTTCATTCGGCTTCGGTTGTAAGCTATACATATGCAATTAAGGAAGTGTACCTGAGGTTTAACCAGAGAAACGAAACAAAAGAGAAGGTCAGTAGCAACTCCAAACACAGTAAACAACAGCAACAGTAACACCAGCAGCAACAACGGATCAGCAATTTGAATTCAGCATCAATTACAGAAACCAGTTGAAATTTCCAGCAATACCAAATAGCAACCAAAGCAGAACTAGAATCAAACCAGACTTAAACCCAAAATATTAACCAGACAAAATTCCATTCCACACTCCGAAAGACCGATTTAAATCTATCCCTGTATTTCTATATATATTTTTTTAAATCTCTTTTCAGAATGAATTTCTTTACCTCTCTTTTTTTTTCGTGAATCAGTCTCCCCCGAATATCTGTCCGTTCTCCTCTTTTATATGCTTTATTTCTTGATTTAAGCCTTAGTGGATAATTAATTAGTCTATTCTTTAACCCTTAAAATTAGAAAGGTGTTCCCCACTAACCTTTATCTCTTAACCTTTTAAAATCCACTTAGAATTATCTCCAATCAGTTCATTAGCAGCCCTTAATCAACCAGCAAACCTTTATTCCTAAAGTTGATATTATTATGCTATGCTACCTAATTTGACCCCTTCAAATAACACTCACATTCGTCCAACAACAGACAAATTAAAGATTCTGACAGTAACCAATAACTTTCCAACTTAAACAAACTAACAAATTAAAACATTCATTCAAAAACAAAGGTCACATATATCACAAAATAGATAAACTAACTAAATATACCTAATGGAAGCTAAGATATGCTAGTAAAAAATAGAATAAAGAAAATCACAATTCATGCCAAGCACTCTTCAAGCTACTGTGACGAGATGAGAGCATAATGAACACATTAAGAAAACCAATCTCATTGTACTAACTTTGTTACTTTCTCATTTAATCCATAAAACAACACATATAGAGCTAATTTTCACTTCTTTAATTGCTAACAAAACTGATATGCAGAAAGCAAACAAAATTACATAATAAAATATTTAAACCAAAAACTAAAGACAACAGAAACTTTCATGTAAGGAAAATGATGAATTAAAGGAAATGAAGGAAAAGAAAAAAAAACTTTGATATGGAAATTCTGTCGATAAATTGAGAGACAAATTTTTCATGAAATGGATACATCTCATATTCGTTCTTCCAGATCACAACGAAACCAAAAACAAACGGACCAGAAGAAAATTCCAATGAAACTTCGATCGAGCTCGACCGGACCATGGTTATCTTACTCGACTATCTTGACTCGAACTCGGCTCGCTCCGTAGCAGATGAAACAGTATAGAGGACTGCTTGTTAGGGTGAAGGGCGAGTTGTCCTTTGGTATGGCTGTTCGAGTTGGAGGCCGCTCGAGCTGGAGGAGCGACTGGTCGGTGCAGCAGTGTTCACGACGTGGGGGGGTGTTTGGTCGTCGATTTTTTGGAGTTCCGACGATTTCTGGCGGAGACGAGGGGGAGCGGCGGTGTTGTTGTTCAACGACGAGGTTGATTTCTTCAGCGACGGCTGCAGCGAGGAAGGGGACTGGTCGACGGCTTCTGTGGTGGTGAAAATAGATTTCCGGCGAGTGAGGTCGCTAGCGGCGGCGGCTGTGTGTTCGGAGGCACGAGTGGCTGTTATTCTCAAGCGGTCGGTCTTAGATGGGGTGGGGCTGGCCGGCTGGGTGGCTGTGGGTGGCTGGAGGAAGGGCGACGGCTGTGGGTGAAGGTGGGGTGGTCGGCGGCTGGAGAAGATGAAGGGGGTGAAGTGATTTAGGTTTAGGGTTAAGAAAAATGAAGATAAAAATTAAAGAGGGGGGTTCATTTGGGTTGTGTCTGAAACGGGTCGGGGCGGACGGAATTGGGCTGGGTAGTGGGTGAATTGGGATGGGTTTTAAGGATTGGGCTTAGGGATTTAATTAAAAATAGCCCAATCCAAATTTCTCCTTGCTATTTTTTGATCTCTCTTGTTTTATTTTCTAATTTCAAAAATCAAAAATCCTAGATTAAATTATAGAAATCAAAAAGTATCTTTAAAAGAATACTAGTTGAATCTCGATAATAGTTATCACACATAATTAACATACCAAAAAATTAAAAACAAGAATTACACAATTGGACATTAAATGGAAAAAAAAATGCAAAAAATATATTATTTTGTGATTTTTCAATTTCTTAAAACAAACTTAATTACTCTTAATTATAAGCTTGAATTTATATGCAAATGCAACATATTTTTGTATTTTTTATTTATTTAAACAAATAAACATGTACACTCAAACGCAAACAATAAGAGAAATAACATAAAATCCACAAGTATTGCAAACAACACAAAACTTCTTTTATTTTGAATTTTTTGGGAGTAATTCTCATATAGGGCAAAAATCACGTGCTCACAAAAACATCCCAATTAGGTCTATTAGACCTCAATTAAACAAAAGAATTTCGGAATTTAGGGTTCATGGCCAAAATTTGGGGCTTTTGGATTTCCGGTCGGATTTGGACCAAACCAACGATGGATTGGTGTTTAGGGGGTTAAGGAGATTATTTGGTGTTAATTTGGTGGTATTTGGTGTAGGTTGGTTTTGGGTCGAATCTTCGATCTAAAATTCGAAGAGTCCGGGGATGATTTGAGTTAGATGGTTAGCGGAGTTGGAACGAGGAGGTTGAGGGGAAGAGATGGTGTAAAAATGGAGGTCATTGGCTTACTTCCGCCGGCGGCAGCTATTTCCGGCGGGCGGATTTGGGTGGCTAGGCGGCGGCGGCCTGTGGGAAGAATGAGAGAAGAAGAAGAAGAAGATAATTTAGGGTGTGTTTGGTATGAAGGAAAATGTTTTCCTAGAAAATATTTTCATGGAAAATGAGTGATTTTATCACTTATTTTCTCTTGTTTAGTTGGTAAGTGGAAAACATTTTCCGGAAAATATTTTCTATGTTTGGTTAGAGAGTAAAAAATAGTTTTTTTTAGAAAAAATAGTTTTTTTAGAAAATATTTTCGAATCGGTAAATTTATAATTTCTAAACCCGTAAACTTCCGAACTCATAATTTTGGAACTTGTAAAATATTGAGCCTTTAAATGATAAATAATAAAATTAAAAACTGAAAAATATATTTTAAAATTTTTTCGGGGGGGTGGGGGCGGGGGGCAGTAAATCGAAAAAAAATAAATATTTAAATTACAAAAAAAAAGTAATTTTTTTTGTGCGGGGGGGGGTATGGGGTGAGGGGTGGTTCAGAAAAATAAGAAAACAGAAATTTTAAAATTTTAGAAAAAAAATTAAGGTAAAAGAAATTTTTTTTGCGGGGTGGTGTGAAGGGGTAGTAGGGTGGATGGTAACGGAAAAACTGAAATTTTTCTAAAAAAAACTGTTTTTTGGAGAGGGGGTGGGGAGGGTTGGTGAGCGTGAGAATGGTTGAGGAGGAGCTTTGGAAAATATTTTTCCTTCTTTTGATAAGGAAAACATTTTTCTTGGAGGAAAATGAATTGATAAGGAAAATGTTTTCCAAAACATTTAAGCCAACCAAACACGGGAAAATTGGAAAAACATTTTCCAGAAAATGTTTTCCTTCATACCAAACACACCCTTAGGGTTTTGGGGAACGAAACGTTTTGGGCATTTGGGGGGTTTTGGGGTATTAAAATGGTTCAATTGATCTAGGCCGTTAGATCAATTGATCTCAATGGCTTAGATTGAAGCTGGAGACGGACCGGGTAAAAATGGGTTGGATGGGTAATGGGTTGGGTGAGGGGTTATTTGGACTGGGTTGGGGCATTTTGGGCCCGGATTTCGGGTAGATTGGCCCAATTCTTTTGTTCTTTGCCCTTGTTTCTTCTTTTCTTTTGGTTTATTTCCATAAATCATTCCAAACAAAATTTTAAACTCCTAAATTAAATTGTAAAACAAAAATTAACTTATCAAAAATATTAATTAACCTCTAATAACGATTAAGCACACATAATTAAACACAAAAACAATAAAGTAAAATCACACAATTACATATTAAGTCACACAATTTTGATACTAAACACTAAAGATACAAAAATATATTATTTTTATGATTTTTATGATTTTTCTTTTCGTAAAGCCAACCTAATTATTCCTAGTTAAAAAATTAAATTCTAAATGCAAATGCAATATATTGTTGTATATTTTTTATTTATTTAACAAATAAATGTGCATAGACACATACAAACAATAAAATAAAAATATCACAAAAATCCACAATAATTGCAAATGATACAAAAATCATTTTATTTTGATTTTTTGGGAGTAATTCTCATATAGGGCAAAAATCACGTGCTCACACGGGTTCAACTAAACACATAACTTTCGATGTAGAGTAAACATTTATATGTAAAAATTCATTAAAATTAAAAAAAATAGTAGCTATGAACCCATAAATTTAAACATATGATGGGTTCAATATTAAAAGCCTTAAAATTGAACCCATAAAATTTAAATTCTGGATCCGCCTCTGATACACAACATATACAGGGCCTGTTTGGATGGGCTTAAAAGCTGGTTTGACTAGCTTCTAAGCCATTTTTTAACGAAAATTTTATACCCTATAGAAAACCTTAGTACTCTATTTATCTTAAATAAATCCATTTTAAAATATTACATCCTATAAATATCTTTTATCTTTTATAGCAAAATATCTAATTATAGTTACATCCTGCATTTAAGGCACCATATACGCTAAAAAATATTTTCTCTCTCCTTTTTAGTATTTTCTCTCACATAATCGCTGTATAACTCCTCTAAACGCATTCTCTCTTTTTTACATTGTGAAATATGCAATGTATTCAACTATATTTTCGTTTGCAACTGTTCAATTTTCTAGTAAGTTTTCAAGTGTATTCATATGTATTCTGCTTGCTTATTTTTTATGTCATGTATATAGTATCTAATTTTTTAATATGTATTTGGCCTTGTCACTATATTTAGTGTTCTGTAAGTGTTTATAGTTGTATTGATATGTATTCAAATATGATTTGCTATGAAATATGCAATGTATTCAATTGTATTAACGGTATTCAATGGCGGATTCAATGCCACACAACATGTTCAATTTTCCAGTAAGTTTTGCTGGAAGATTTACTGTAAAGCCATGATATGTATAGAGCAACTATACCTTATTTTGTATATAATTTGTATCAATCGAAAAAAGGAGAAGAGAATTAAAGAATTTGGATGTTCCGTTTTTGCGTCTTTTCGCGAAAAAAGGGAGAAGATTATTCTGCTTTCTTTGAGCAGATTAATGTGTACTCGTATTATTTCTTTGAGTTAAATTAGGAGACTATCATGTGAATTTATTCCTTCCATTTTTAACAAGTTTCACTTCCCAGAATTTGCACAAAAACGTTACTGTATTTTATCTGTATTCAGCTTGAATACAGATAAATATAGATACCCCTTAGCTGGAGTCCCGTTTTTACGCCTATTTTTTTTTGTTTGTATCAATGAATACAACTGCTTAAATACATGAAATGGATTGTATAAAACATAATAGGTATCTATAACAAGTAATATAGCAAATGATATCTATAAATAGCTAATTAACGCTAAAAGATGGTGCTTTATGAAAAAAATTTTTTTTTTTAAACTTATTGAGGTGTTTGGCAAACTTAAAATTTGCTTAAAGGTCAAATGCTTTTAAGACAAAAGGTTCAAATTAAGCCAAAAGTGATAAGTTGTGTAATCCCAACTTTTTTTTCTAGCTTAAAAGCAATCACTTTTTGACCATGTAATTTTCATTGCTATCTCTAATACTTATGTGTAATTTTCGAAATACCTCAATTTTTTCTTTTTCTCATTTCCTCCATCATTTTCAATCTCTGTTGTTATTCCCCAAACTTTTATCAATTTGTTGAAGTTGTAAACGTAAATCTACCTATAACTTTGTACATGTTTGATACATCTAACATTTTATATACATTATTTTGTTTTAGTTTCTTTTTCCATAATATTTTTTAAAAAGATTGTTGTTGATTTGCCCCTCGTTTTTTTTAAATTGGTGAAACTATATTCCAAATCAAAATTTTCAACGAGTCTACATGTTAACAAAGAATTTGAAGCAATGAGCCGAAAAAATATTTTTTGGTGAAATAATAGATTATTGCATGTTATTTAAATAAATAATTTATATTTAGGCAATCAGTTTAAATTGAAAATGAATTAAATTAATTTTTTGTATATGTATTAATTTAGAATAAAATATTATCGTAATCATTTTCTTTATAGTGTTAATAACTTTAAGGATATTTCGATCATTTTAACAGAAATAATTGCTTACCACCACTTATTTACAAACACTTCAAACAAATTTTTTTGAGTTCCAACACTTTTATCCAAGCACTTAACTGCTTAATTATAAAACAAGCTTGAGCAGTTAAAAGTGCTTTTAAGCACTTATACTTAAAAGCCATTTTTTTTAAGTCAATCCAAACGGGCTCACAATATGATTTTTGGGCTTATATGAAGATTTTCTGTGTGTCACCTACATCGGTTGAATGTTTATGGTCACCACAACCCATATTATTTTGTGCGTGCTTGCATCTTCAAATTAGGTAAAAATAGCACGGTATAGCCAGTTTTCGGACTAGTCAATTAATAATAACCAATGTTTATCAAGTCAATGAAAAATAGCCATTATTTTGCTGCAATAGAGATCGCTCCAACATAATATACTGGAGTTCGGTGCACTTGTGTATGAACTCCAGCATATTATGTTGGACCGGTATACTTTGCTGACTCCAGTATAATATACTGGAGACTGGAGCACCGGTGCTCCAAACTCCAATATATTATACTGGACCAATATATAAATATACTTGTTGGAACTCCAGTATAATATGCTGGAGTTCTAGTGTACTTATGCTGGAGTTCCAACATACTTATTCTGAAATTCCAGTATAATATGTTGGAGTTCAAGTATACTTATGCTGGAACTCGAGCATAATATACTGGGATATTTTTTGGGTTTTAAACAGTGTTTTCGCTCAAATTTATCTTTATATAAAAAGTGGCTAAATTTCGATTACTTTTAAAATTTGGCTATTTTTGAATGACGAGTTGTAAATCTGACTATTTTTTAAATTTACTCAAATTAGGGGTAGAGGTAATAAATTTGTCCGAGGCAAGCAAAGTCACTGAGTCGGGCTCCAGGCCATCATTCAGCTCCTCCATACTCGCCTCTGAGAATCATATGCTCAATTATCAGTTGTTGGGCTAAATTAGTCACATTGTCAAAGTATAAATACAAATCACATTATGCATAAATCCCAACTTTTGATTCACGTTTTTATAGGGTGACTGGACTAGGGATGACAAATGGGACGATGAACGTGAAGGTGGGGTAATGCAGGTTTTATACTATGGGGACGGTGTGGGTTCAACGCTTTGTGGTGCAGGGGCGGTTGTGGGTCTATGCATATTTATGCGAGCTTAAAATTTTGCAGGTTTAGACTTAACCCGCACCGATTTCTGCCCATTGCCATCCCTAGACTGAAGAAATACTTTTGGTTATAACTCCTTTTATTTATGTTGCTATTTGGTGGGTGATTATTTTTGTTTATGAATCCTAAGATTTAAGGGGTTTGGATTTTCTATAATTTTTGGTAGGTTTGAATTTAGCAACTATCAAAGTTGTTACAGCAGTTTTATCATAGATATGGCAACTGATTAGGTCTTAGATCATATTCATTTAGCTTGTTTAAGAACAAAATGATTACCCTAATTATATTCAATATTCCCTTTGAATACAAGTCAAACCCTATAGGCTATAACTACACTTTTTTTTTTATTTGAACCTAACATATTACATTTTTTTTTTCTCGATTTATTCATCAGAAATTCATTAATTCGATTAATTCAAATTCTAGTTAAGTAGACCCACTAAGGGGATAAAATATTCTCTATCAAAGTCTTTCTTCTGCAATAGATATTTGATTAAAGATACACAATCCTAACCATGTCGTCATACATGAGAAAACTGGTGTTTTGGCTTCGAGTTCACCCGAACCTCTTATTTTTTACACGGAATATAGATTTTTAATGTGAAAATTCATAAAAAGTTTCAAACTCATGAAACTAAAATCTTATATCCGTCTCTGCCTCCGTACCCCTCAATGGTCAGAGTTTATTTTGTAATTGTACATTTTTTACGTTAATGAAATGGTATTAGTGTTGAATAAACTCAATGAAGTTAGTGAAGATAATTTAATTTTGTAACAATACTTGGAAAATGCAAATTCATATTGGTGGTAATTGTCCATTATTGTCTTTGTCATCGTTTCCGAATATCAAATTATTCTTTTAAAATAGGTGTGTAATTTGCTCATCTCAACATAAACATGCCAACTACTACTTACATTTAGAAAATCATTTTATACTATATTTTATTACATTTTCTTTATTGTTCAATCAATCAAAAATTAGCAGAACATTCTTTCCATCCAATAAATAATTATAGTACATTTTTATATGTTATTCTTAAATGAGGAAAGTACACAAAAGGATTTTCATGAAGAGGTCTAAGAAAAAATGACATGCCTGCAACTAGGATTGTTAGTGAATCTTAAAAACTGAATCGATTCAACCATATAATGCAAAGTATCTTATATGGTATTAAATTTTATAAAATAACCATTCGCACGGAATTATCAACCAACGACTAAATATTTTTAATTTTTTTTGGTCAATTATAAAAAAATTCTACCGACCACTCAATTTAAATAAGATACCGTGCAGGGCACAACATTTGATGTGGTTTTGACAATATTTTTTATGTTTAAAAGTTTCTCAAGTTTGGAAATTATAAGGGGCCAAAGAAAAACATGTTAAGTACTACTACTATTTATTTTTTCCCTTTGACCAAATAACGTCTCTATTGTTTTTGCTTCCTTTTGAGGGGATACTGCCAATGTGATGACTTTATGTAGCTTAAATTGATGTCTAATTTTTGCCTTATTTTGCAACATAATAAGAAGAATTAAGGAAAAACAAAAAATAACTATTACATGCCAAAAAAACTATAATATAGAAAAAAGGCAAAAGGTAGGCAAGTACGAATACTAAAGTCTCACCATAAATTTCAGCTTCACTCGTAAAAGTTGATTTTTTTTTTTTTTTTTTGTAATTAAATGCTTTTATTACTAAGTAAATATTTACAGCATATGTCAACTTACCAAGAGACTAAACTTCTCTATCCTCTTTTGTTGGACATGAAGCCAAGGTTTCTACGCTACCCCCTACTCAACTAGGTCCCTTTCTAGATGATAGTGGATACCAATTCATATTACTTAGGTAGGCATCCAGTTTCTTACAAGTTTGAGCTCGTATATAAATGTCTTGTACTATTATTTTCACTATACTCACTACATTGATTTTTTCCTTTTGAAATATGCTCTTATACTACTACAAATAAGACCTTTAGCGGCAATACAAAATGACTTTTGCCGCTGAAACTGGGGTCGGCAAAGCCTTTAGCGGCTATTCTCGCAAAAGCTGGTAAATAATATGTTTTATTGCCGCTAAAAGTTATTATCTTTAACGGCAATTATTTACGGCAATTATAATGGCTGCTAAATCCAATTCAAAATGGCTAATTATACTTCTTTAGCGTCCATTATCATAGCCACTATATTCAAAATAATTGCCGCTAAAGCAATTATTTGTGACAATTATAATGACTACTAAATTCAATCCAAACGGCTAATTATTCTTCTTTAGCATCTATTTTTTATAGCCGGTAAATTAAAAATAACAACCACTAAAAGTTCACATCTTTAGTGGCAATTATTTTGTAGCAATTAAAATAACCATAGTATTCCTTCTGAAAACATCTTAGTTTGCCCTTTTAGCTTCATTCTAATGGCTAATATGTTTAACTAAATTGCCGTTAAAAGTTAATATATTTAACGGCATTTGGTTTTACATCAATTATTAATTGTTTAGCCATAATTAATGACATTTACTATATTCGTATATAATATGACTCAAATAATAAAATATACTAATATTAATTCAAAGAAAACATAATGTATCTCATTAATCTTAACAAACAAAAGGAGGTACTAATCAAAAATATTAATATTATAGTTACTTAAAATATGAAAATATAATGTTTAGACTAAATAGCTAATGTCATTATATAACTACTCCAAATGATGGTCTTCAAATGATTTCCGCAACTTTTCATCATTTTAAAATCTTTCACCCGCTAAATTATCCAACATCAGACGGTATGACCTGAAATTATAAAATAATTATGTCAAAAGAATATCGAAAGAACAAAAATATTCCAATATGAAAACATTCAATATCTTGTATTGACATATGAACATCGATTATGTTGGATATCAAGTCCACATGTTAAAAAAATGTCCTTAACATTGAGTTCTTCTAACTTTTTGTTTACAAAATGACCATTAGGAATTTCTGGGTAACAGGCACTATAAATATTTTATTCCCTAGGTTGTAACATCACTGAAGCAGCTGAATGAAAAAAAATTGTGCAGATAAGTCTCACTAATTCAATATATTGAAATTCCCATACATTTGCATTACTGAATCTGGTGAGCTTTATGCATTTGGCGCAGGCGATAAATGACAGCTAGGTGTGGAGCTCAGTGATCCTACATATGGCTTTGGTCGTGTTTCCTTATCAAATTTGGAAATAAAATATTTGAGTATTTGGAAGCACGCTACCACATTATACCACACCTAAATACAAGAAAAAGAAACAAGATTCTATCTTTAAAAGATCAATGAAGTCACAACTTACAACTGCTGTAAAAGTACTGAATGTGGGCAAACCACCAATAACACAGTTCCATATCGTACGCCAACCTGTTTCAACCTGAAAATACAACCAATAGCTAAATCCTTAAACCAAAAAATAAATAGATTTGTGGGTTTAAACAAACTGATATACAGGATCAAAAAGAAAATTTATAAAACTATAACAAGGAGGTAACCATGAAGAATTACAAGATGCTCTTACAGGACACAAGATCCATAAGCTACAACACACACGCACACAAAGAAAAAAAAAAGAAGGCAAAGCATCCAAAACAAGGACTAGAAAACTAAGCTTTCAAAGCTTGCACATATACCTTCAAACCAATAGATCAACAAATCCTTCTTTATGCGACCATAATAATTGTGGATGAGGTAACAGAAAGCTGCATGCCTATTGCCAAAACATACAAAGTGAATAACTTTATAATTTAAGGAATGCCTCAAGAATAAGTTGATCGTTCAACCAATCAATTCACACGGATTTATGGCAACCATGTCAATTGGGTATCAATATCTTCAGAAATTGATGCTAACAGACATGTTTGAATTCCTAGTATAAATTCTATGGGAAGCGCTCAACAGTGTACCAAAAAAACAAGGGCATCACAAGAACAATAAGCTTCCTTCTCCTTATCCATGTGAAGACTCTTCCAACAATTGTACTTCTCCCCCCTACCGACAACCTCAACATGAGAGGAGGAAATGGCACAGACCACAACCCAAATTATAGAATAATTAAGTATCCGAGAGGCTTTCTCCAAAATATCAGCAGAATATACGTCTGATAATGTGTGATAAATGGATTATGCATATAGACAACAGCTAAAAGACTTCGAGGAAAAGTCAGAAGGTGGGTGTTGCTAACAAGCTTGTCTCATTAGATTCCCTTCAGTAACCGATATGATGAATCATGGAACAAATAATCAAATTTTGCTTTGATTATTAAACTATCAATATACCACAAAATCTCATGAGCAACTATAGCAAGGTCTCCTTCCAAATACTACATCTGCAAAGTTGTAATAGTGATGTATTTAAAATCACTATGTAGATAGCTAGAGGCAAAAACTAGGGACAACACACTGGATACATACCACCGGCCACTTTCCCCTTGAGAGCCTCTCCCTTATCTGGACTACAACATGCTCCCTTCTAAGTCGCTTCTCAGATTACGATGCTATAGGTGTGTTAAGACATACCTGATAATCATAATCACAGAGTTAGTACGCCATCCTAGTTACCTCTAGTTGCTTAAGAATGCTAAGAACTTTTTAAGGGGACAAAAAATGCGCATTAGATCCACAATCGAAGAATCTGATATACAGATTTCAACCTTCCAAAATCTATAATAATACCAAAATTATAGAAGTACCACGGGATATCAGACTCAATTTCATAGGAAATAGATTGAATAGTTAAAAGTTCACAGAGAGCGTCATCATCTAACCACGCTGTTGAACAAGAAATATTTAACAAACAACTACCCGGTAAAAGACAAGTGCCGCAAGCTCCATAAGACCTCATTGAGAGCTTGTCAAGTTTCCACATTTGTCATCCCTGGTTGTGTCTTTCCTGTACAGAAAGGAACATCATAGGCTATACAGATGTTATAGGCAATATATGCATGGAAGGATTAAAATCATATCTCGAGGCTTTGAAACTGGATCATAGAATATAAATTGGTGAGAATTTTTGCTAACTCTTTTGGTATGGAGAATTCAGAAAAGTAAGTTCAGTATATAAGTAATAATTTAGAAATCCTTTTATAATATATATATATATATATATATATATATATATATATATGTATGTATTTGAACATGGTTGAATGCATATCTCGACTGCCTGACACTTAGAAAATTTCTAGGAAAACACAAAAGTAACAGTAGCCTTGAAAACAGAGGAACCAATTCGAAAACAAGAGAGTAACAGAGGAGGAATCAATTCAATCAATCGACTATCAATCTAACAACAACTAGATATCACAAACGACTCAGTAAACACAGAAAAAGCTATACTTTCGCTAATCTGAAAAGGCCATAGTTGGATATCAAAATCAAAAATCAAAATTGGAACCTGGTAAGCAAAACTTCTGCCGATTAAGAGCCAAAATTGAAGGAGAAAAAGGCTTTCTGCAATAATTCTTGAAACCTACACAAAACAGAAGTTGAAGAAATTCAAGCGAAGATTGAAGGAGAAGATTGACAGGGAAACTGATAATAATCGAGTTAGCATCAACCCAAAATTATATATAACTCTACGACAATGACCTGAGATGGCCGGAGACTGTGCAAGCGGAGGTTTTTCAGCGATGGTTTTCCGCCGATCTCTCTAATTACAGGCGTCTTATATGATTCTAATTACTGGGTTTGGTCTTTCCTATTGTTTTTAAACTGTAGGGTTTTGTAATTGGGGAAATGTAATTTATTGTCCCAAACAATTAGAGGGAAAAATGGTAAGGAGGGAAAGTTAAAATAATAAAAATTATAATTCAATTAGAGATTTTTAGTGGCAATTATTTTTTATTGTCGTTAAAAATATATCTTTTAGTGGCTAATGGTCATGTGCCGCTAATATTTCAGATTAAATAATTTTTTAATTGCAATTACCTAATTGCCGCCAAAGATCTTTTTTGTAGTAGTGATTCCTAGCATGGCAGACATAGTAAACAACTGCAGCCAAAGCAGCACTCTTTCCCGTTGCTTTCTCCACTGCCCATTGCACTTCTTTATGCCATTGTTTCTTCCTTCTCAAGATCCTTTTCCAGTGTAACAATTTCTGCCATATTTTTTATGCTACTTCACACTCAAACAATAGATGTTGTACTGTTTAATTACTCCTCTCACATATTGAACATACTGTTTCATTAACTAAATTCCATCTTGCAAGTTTGTCCTTGGTATTCTATCTAGGATTGCTAGCCTTAGGATGAAAATCCATTTAGGCACCCCCTTGTTTTTTCGATATGGGGGCAATGTGAAAGGAATCTTTTGGACATGCCTTGTTCAGATCATCCACTTGCTATTTTCACCACATTAGCGACCTATTGGGGGTATTTCGATTCTCTGACGGAACCGTTGGCCAGCAACTTATCCACCTCTTCACTGACTGTCTCGTTAATTATTACATTTAATTTCCTACTCATCGGCTGTATGGGCAGATAGAGTGGATCGACATTCAACCTATGAGTAGCAATATCTTTTGGGATCCTCAACATATCTGAGTGTAAAAAGGCAAATAGGTTGGAATTGATAGTCAAAAATTCACGACACTTACCTGGCTCGGATTGGGTGTGTCAGATATAAGCCTTTTTTGTATCATCGACATCGTCTAGGTGTACCGGGTCGAGATCTTCGATAGTTGCTTTGCATGTTTCTACAACGTTGGGGTCTATGGTAACTTCTACTGGCTGGTCAGTTTTAGCTCCTAACATGGCTGATTGCTATGCTTCCGCGCTTGCCCATTTTAAGTGTTTGGTATGCGTGCAATCTTGGGCGATCCGGTAACATTCCTGGGCAGTACGCGGTTTGCCTCGAACACTGAGATTCCTCATGGGGTGGGAAACTTGATTACCCGGTAGAAGCTTGAGGGGATGGCTCACATGGCATGTATCCATGGGTGTCCTATGATGGCATTATAAGCGGTTTCCTAGTCCATGACATGGAATGTAGTTTCTAGCGTGACTCCACCTGCCAGGACCGGTAGTTCTATTTCCCTAAATGTCCGTTCTACTGCATTATTAAAATTTGTTAGTGTTATGCTACGCGGTACTATCTTATCATCAAGCTTCATCCGCATGAGAACTCTCGGATGGATAATACATGCGCCGCTTCCATCGTGTACCATGATTCTTTTCACATCTGTATCGGTGATGTGTAATGTTATGACTAAAGCATCATAGTGAGGGAAAGACAAACCATCGTCATCTGACTTTTCGAAAGTGATATTGTCTTCGAAGTCATCATACCATTTGTGAGCGATTGTGTGCTTCAGTTTATGTGTAGTGGTGAGCATTACGCGGTTGATCACTGAGTCGTCGCCATTAACGATAATAATTTGTATGGAACGTGCCAACGACGGTAGCCTCGGTGGTCATTGAGATGGGTCGCGTCCTCTAGCGAAGTTAGCCCTTCCTTTGTCGCTGAGCAGTTCTTTCAGGTATCCCTGGTTCAGCATTCTGACCACCTCTTTTCGTAAACCTATGCAATCTTCGGTCTTGTGTCCTCTTTCCTGATGGAACTCGTAGAGGACATTCGACCTTCTTGCATGTAACGACCCGGTCGGTCGTTTTAGAAAATTTCGCCCGAGTCCCTAATTTAACTGTTTCCCTAAGTACATTTCTGCTATTATGGTTTGCCGGGAGAGTCGGCCCTGAAATTTGAAGTATTTTGGGACACTTAGTCCCTAAATAAGAGCTTTAAAGATAGAAAATGATCCGTAACCGGAACAGTATTAAGACGATCTCGGAACGGAAATCCGATGGTTCCATTAGCTCCGTTGGGTGATTTCGGGGTTGGGAGCGCATTCGGAATGTATTTTGGAGGTCCTTAGCTCAATTAGGCTTGAAATGCCGAAGGTTGAAATTTTGGCGAATCCGAACGATAGGTGAGATTTTGATCCGGGGGTCGGAATGGAATTCCGACAATTTCTGTAGCTTCGTTATGTGAATTTGGATATGTCCGCAAAGTTTCGGGTCATTCGGACGTCGTTTGGTCGGGTTTTAGATCGAATGTGCAATTCGGAAAGTTTTAAGAAATTTAGGCTTGAATTCGATGTGAATTATGGGTTTTGATGTTGTTAGACGTGTTTTTATGATTTGAACGAGTTCATATCGTGTTTTGGAGTATGTTGGTGGTTTTTGTTGGGGTCCCGGGAGCCTCGGGATGAATTCGGGGGTCCAAATGGACCAATTTGTGCCAAAAGGCACTGTTGTTCTGCTGCAATAATTGCAGAGCAATTTTGCTCTCCGCGATCGCGGAGATGGCCATGCGATCGCGTAAGGGAGAAATCCCGAGCTCTGCGATCGCGAAGTAAAGCCTGCGATCGCGTAAGTCTGGAGGTTGAACCAGTGCGATCGCGTGAGGTTTCATGCGATCGCGTAGGGTATTGGTCGGAAGCAGTGCGATCGCGTGAGGGAGTATGCGATCGCGTAGGGTAGTTTGGGGAGCCGGACGAGTTTGTTCTTCGCGATCGCGTTGAGTACGTTTGCGATCGCGTAGGGTTGCTGAGTTGTTCACTGCGATCGCGTCTAGGGTCATGCGATCGCGTAGAGGAAAAATTAGGCCGCCCATATTTTGTGCATCGCGATCGCAAGCCCGGTGCTGCGATCGCGTAGAGTAAAATGGCCTGGCAGTGACTTTAAGTCCAGAACATTTCAGTCACGGCCTAACACACCAAAACCGCCATTGTTGAGCTCCAAGAGAGGATTTTGAAGGGGAAACGCCGGGATATCATCGGGAAATCATCGGGGGTAAGTTTCTTGACCTTAATTCGTTGGTTTATCATGAAATCCGTGATTATTTCACCGAAATTGGAAGATTAAAGGTGGGTTTGAGCCCTAGGCCTAAATGTTAGAAAATCTATGATTTGAGCGGGCAAATAGAGTCCGATTTTGGTAAATTTTATATGCCTAGACTCGTATTGAGATAAGGAACCCGAATATATAATTTTCGTGATTTTTCGATAAGCGTACCGAAAGTCGAGTTTTGGCAACTTGTGGGTTTGGTGTATTTTGAGTTATTTTGATTGGGTAATGCCCAACTGGCCTATTTTGATGTGATTCTATTGATTTTTTATCAGATACTACACTTGTGGAGGCCGACATTCGCGGCAAGAGGCTTATTTCTTAGCGGTTTTGTACCCGAATTGAGGTAAGTGGCTTGTCTAACCTCGTGTGGGGGAATTTTCACCCCTAGGATATTATGTGATAATTTAAATGCCTTGTACGCGAGGTGACGGGCGTGTACATGCGCTGGTTGTTGAACACATACTTTATTTAAAATGTTTGATGAGTGATATTCCTGTCTTTAGCTGTTAATTTGATATTTTACCGGTAGTAGTTAGAAAAGCATGATTAGGTAGTACCTAACTATCTAGTTGCCTAATTGTCTTATTTTTTATAATTATTGGCACTATTTTTCGGTGAAGTTATAGTTAAGCATAATTTATTCTCTCTGTGTATTCCTTTATTTGTTGTGCTTGTGGACTGCGGGTTCGATTCCCGGAGACCCAGGGCTGTGGGTTCGATTCCCAGAGACCCGGAGTGATATTGGTAGGGACTACGGGTTCGATTCCCGAGATCCTGAGTTATTGGTAGGGACTACGGGTTCGATTCCCGAGATCCCGAGTTATTGGTAGGGACTATGGGTTCAATTCCCGAGATCCCGAGTTATTGGTAGGGACTATGGGTTCGATTCCCGAGCTCCTAAGTTATTGGTAGGGACTACGGGTTCGATTCCCGAGATCCTAAGTTATTGGTAGGGACTACGGGTTCGATTCCCGAGATTCTGAGTTATTGGTAGGGACTACGGGTTCGATTCCCGGAGATCCTGAGTTATTGATTATTTATTGAGACATGGGCTGCGGGTTCGATTCCCGGAGACCCAGAGGTACTGTCAATGGGACTGTGGGTTCGATTCCCACAGGTTTTGGACTGGTTTTATTAAGTTGACTATTTGTTGTTAGCTTAATTGTAGACGATTGCAGTAATCATTTATTGTTGTTAATTTCGGAAATTATTATCATTTAAACTGCTTATTATTGTTATTATCATTATATTATTGTTTCTCAGTAGGGCCCTGACCTTCCTCGTCACTACTCCATCGAGGTTAGGCTTGGCACTTACTGAGTACCGCCGTGGTGTACTCATGCTACGCTTCTGCACACTTTTGCTGTGCAGATCCAGGTACATCAGAGCAGGGCCGTGCTAGGTGATTCCGCAGCTTTCTGGGAGACCTCGAGGTATGATCTGCTACGTCCGCGGATCCAGAGGCTTTCCTTCTATTCTAATAGTACTAGTTGGCATTTTTCCTTCATTTCGTAGTTAGACACTCTTTACACATAGAGCCACAGTTGTATATTCTCTTTTAGTTTGTGTTACCGTGGGATTCCGGATCTTGGTAGTGTTTTATTCATGGTGTTGACGGATGTATGTGCCAAGCGGCACGGATTACATATCTTTTATCCTATTTTTCCGCTGTTTTCTTATTTAAGTGTTCATAGCTTGTATATTCCGCAACGTGTTAGGCTTACCTAGTCGTGGGGATTGGGTGCCATCACGACATGTTCACGATTGGTGAACTAGGGTCGTGACAAGTTGGTATCAGAGCTCTAGGTTCATAGGAGTCACGGGACACAGACCGGTTACTTAGAGTCTCGCTGATCGATACGGAGACGTCTGTATTTATCTACCAGAGGCTATGTAACTGTTTAGGAAACTCTTCAATTCTTTGAATTCCTTATCGTGCGTCATTTATTTAGTTGAAGCCTATGTCATATGTTCTTTTGTATCCATTCGTGTATTGAAATTGCGCACTCGGTATCAAGTATGCACCGACGGTTCGTGACGCTGCAGAGAGATCTCAAGGGAGTCAAAAATTTACTCAACTATTGTTACCGCGTGTCGTCCATATCGATAATGCAAGAGAATTGAGAGATCTTCAATTGTGCACATGGGGGTGCACTAGGTTCTGGCATTCGGTTGATAGTATGGTCGTGACAAGGTTTACTTAACTGCCAAATCGTCACAGCAATGGTAGAATCACAAGGTGGATATAGATCTAAAAATAGTTGGTGGTAATAAAGACTATATGGTTCATATGAGATATCTATTTAGCGAAGGATTCAGCCAGCAGAGATACTGGGGAAAATGAGTTTAACTGTCTTAAGAAGGACATGTACCAAACGAATGCCTTGGGCTTGTTTTATGATGAAGACGTACGAATGTTAAGGGCTAGTATCATGCATTAGCAAGATGTATCTTAAGGCTTCGTGTCAAGTGAAAGGATTTCACTATCAACGATGTAATTATGGGTCATGTGTTGTGTCAGATTTGGCCTGCGATGTATTTAGGTGCTATTCCAAAGTTCTTGAAAACTTGCGGATGGGCAAGAGTTGAGGCTCGTATGGTATAATGTTGGGACTTTAGATGTTCATGTGTCCCTAATAAACTCTACATTTTATTATCAGCAGGGAAATATTTAACAAAGGCTACATGGTGCTTCGTAGGCGTGTGAGAATCATAGTATGTTTTAAGATGTTGTTGGTAGAGAATGCTCGGTGCATGGAGCGAGAAGATGTTTGGTTGTATTGGGATGAGGTCATACCCTATGATGTTAGAGTGCTAATAGAGCACATGTGGTTATATTCGTTGGATCAAGTGAGTTGCAGTTGAATAATAGTAAATGACTCGAGAGAATGGTTCTAATGTGTTCGAGAGTCGTGTAATAGTGTCTTTGGGCTAAGTCGGAGAGTCCCACCGCTTAAGATTGGGTCGCATGGTTAATTACTGGTGTGAATTCTGGATACTAGCGTATTATTGTGTTATTGCAGCCACGGGAAAGGACCATGTGTGGTAATTTGAGTATATGTACTGTTGAATGCATGTTATGGTTAGACTTACTGGCTCATGTTCAAACTTGAGGAAAGATTCATGACTTATGCCTCGTATAGGTGCTGGCTTCGCGGGAAGTGGTTCTGCTGGGTGCTTTATCGAGAGGGTATTCATATGTTATAAACATTGAGTAAAGTTGGTTGGGTACTGGGCCAAGTCAGGGCCGGATGGTTCTCAATAGCGGTCCTAGTGAATTCAAGAGGTAAAGTGTGGTTCCTGATAATTCTGAGTCTATAAGTACAGTTGAGGCTCAAGCTTTTGAAGCAACTTATGAAGAAAGGCACAAAATGATCTATGATGTTTTGACTTGTGGTGTAGTATTTGAGAGACATGAAATAGTCGTCGTTCTTAAGATAGCATGGCCTCATGATTTAAGGTCACTCGGGGTAAGTGTGGTTGGAATAAGTTAGGTATTGAAGGAAGATATTAACATTTCTAAGGCAATCAAGGATAACCTGGAAGGAAGTAGATTGATCAGCCATAGTTGAGTTGGCGTATTAGTGTCAATGATCGGTTCATGCAACGTGATCGAATTATGCATGTGATTTGTGGCGGTGCATTTGAGACTTGTCGGCCGCAATGATTGATGTTATTCTGAAGTATTCTTCTGTTAAGGGCTTGTTATGAGTAGGCAGATCTCGGGAAGGGTTATGGTGGCTTGGACCACTACTTATGGATTGGCATATTCGATGGTTATGAGAATTCGCCGTATGTTGTTATAGTTCTCCTGCAGTGAGCTTAATGAAAAGTCTTATGTGATGAAGTATTAGCCTATCGTCGGTTCTAGAGCTATGATGGAAATTGTGCCTATCGTATATCGGCACGTGGGGTGCAGTGAGTAGTATGAAAATTTGAAGTAAGGACCAAGGTCACAATTTGGTCAATGAATGTGATATAAAGAGCTCGGATGAGCAGGGAAAGGGTGTCACTGTTTTGAGTAAGATGGGTATTAACATCAGTATCATTTGAGATCGGTGTTCTATGAGAAAGGCTTTGCATCCCGGTTAGGGACTCCTGATCGCTTTTCAGTGTTAGTGCAGCCGGTGGGTTGAATGTGCAGGTCCGTTTAATTATTCGGAAGATGGTGGGAGCTTGACCCACAAGAAGATTGTATATGTGTGACTTGTAGTCACTTGATTGGTTAGAAATTTAAACCAAGTATGAGGATTTTGGTGATATCATCCATTTGAGAACTTATGCCCGGAGGGCACTCTGCTTAGTGGGTTATAGACCTGTGAAATATTATTGACTTAGCTTGGCACGACCAGGATAGACTTAAGGTCGGTGGATAGATTTAAATGTGAAAGTGAGCCTTGCGTCAGGCCAGTTATGTTTCTTCCAGCAATGCGCCCTTTATGGAGGGATAGTCGCGGTCTTATTTCGCGGGTGTCACACCTCCTTTTTACGCTTACCCGTGAGGGCGCAAAATATAAAAGAGAGTTTTTCCAATTAAGGGACAACCAAAACGGGATTCATTTATTGAGAGATTCGGAGTCGCCACTTGGGAGATTTATGGTGTCCCAAGTCACCGGTTTGAAACCCGAATTGAGGAAAGGTTTGACTCTATTTAACGGTCCGCGAACCAGAAATCCGGATAAGGAATTCTGTTAACCCGGGAGAAGGTGTTAGGCATTCCCGAATTCCGTGGTTCTAGCACGGTCGCTTAACTGTCATATTCGGCTTATTTATCTGATTTTTACAGTTATATACTTAATGCAAATTAATATCCCTTTACCGCTTTTATTATTATTATTATTTACGAAAGAGAATGTTGCCTAAAAATATGTTTCGAATCACATCACATGAAATGCACCCGGATCCTCAATATACTCTTATTCAACATTTTGGGATTTGGATTTGGGCCGCATGAAATGCACACCCGTATTTAAGAAGGTAAAATTATTAAAATACGCGCCTAGAGCGATTACTTATTTATATTTTTTTGAGAAGGCTAGGAAATTCGCTAAGAAACGGCACATCTCGAAATCTAAATATTTTACATATATATTTATGAGGGCCCCGCGATTTGTATAATTTTGTTAGGCGAGGCACATCTCTAATTCTAATTTAAAAGCAAACTACATTCCGCTATATTTATTTAAGAGTTAATTCAAGATTATTTAAAACATGTTGCAAGCCACACTACATGAAATACACTTGTGGTTCACGACACTCTTTATTTAACCTTGTTCAAATATGGAGTCGGGTCACATGAAATGCACCCCCGATTCCTTTAATCTAATTATGTCGTTTAAAGAATAACGAACCAATTTCCATAATGTGACAACATCGTGCTCAACTATAACCAATTCGAGTAAACATACGAGTAGCTAACTAAGTGAGCAAATTCAAGACTATGGTGAACAATTACATAAACAACGGAAGCATAACTAGTTGGCGAGCATATGAAGGATTAGTCATTTTCATTAGCTAACTTCGACATTGCATGTTCAACAAAATCATATATTTACAAAAATAGTCTGAACCATACGAAACTAAATCAAATACGAAACACTCCAAAATATTAGCGAGAAGAACAATATCGGAAAAGAACATGCACCTTTATTTCTGCATATTTTTTCAACGTACACAACGAGAAAACGAACCTTTTATGACGATCTCAAACCTCGACCTCTCCGGACAGAACTCGAATCAAACGACGACCTCGACTGAAGTTGTACCTCGTCGGACGACGAACATCGACGGAGGGAGCTGGTGGTTCGCTAGTGGGCGACGGGCTTGGACTGTGCGTATGGTTGCTGCTGGTTGGCGATGGAGAACGCAGCGGCTGTTGCTGGTCATTTGGATGATATCGACGAAGCTGTTGGCAGCTATGGCGTCGAGGTGGTCGACGGGGCGTCGCTGGTTCAGGTGGTCGACGGAAATGGAGGGATGTTTTGGACAGTGACGGATTGACGTTGGCTTGAAGAGGGAACTGCTGGTCCTGAAGTGTGTTGAAGGCACTACAACAATTTGTTTTTCATATTGCTGCCTACTCCAAGATGAGTTCTGCTTCTTCTTTTTTTAATTCCTTCTTGCTGCCGTTTTTTTTTTCTTCTTTGCTCTCTCTTCTTTCGTTTTTCTTCTTTGTTTTTGAATCCTTTTTTTTGTTTCGTTTTTCAATCCTTTGTTTTCAAATCCTTCTTCTTGCCGTTTTTCTCTTCTTCTTTTTAAAGAAGAAGAGTATAGTATGTGTATTGTATTTTTTTATTTTTTTATTTTTTTATTTTATTTTTTTAAAATAAGCTCCATGCCTTTTTTTGTTTTTTTCTTCTTGTTTTTATCCCTTTGTCTTTTTCTTCTTGTCTTTGTTCTTATTCCCCATCCATTATGTATTGTCCCCCTTAGTGTAGTGGACTCGGATTATTACGGGCTAGGTCCGAAAATTATAAAACCGGGTAGTTTGAACCCGAATATTATTCTTCGCCCGGAACCGAAAATGGTGTTATTTAATTAATCCTAGGTAATCAAAATAACTATAATACTTATAATAAAAATAAAACTATTTTTTTATATTTTTCAAGTTAAAAATAACTACAAAATATTTATGAAACTATTTTTTTATTATTTTCGTTTTATAAAAAGATAAAAATATAAAGTACTATTTTTATATTTTTCAAGTTTAAAATAACTACAAAATATTAATGAAACTATTTTTTTTTATTATTTTCGTTTTTTATAAAAAGATAAAAAATATAAAGTACTATTTTTGTATTTTTCAAGTTTAAAATGACTATGAAACATTAATAAAACCATATTTTTGTTATTTTTCATTTTGAGGTAAAAATAAAGTAAAAGAGTCAAATTTAGCTAAAATAGCTATATTAAAACTAAACTAAATATTTTACGCTAAAAATATAGAAAATCTCGGGAGGGTCAAAAATCACGCGTTTACAGCTGCCCCTCTTTGACTGAAAACACAAAGAGTTTTCAGACAAAGAACGATTAGACAAGTGTTTTTGACCCGACCCTTATTCGGAGGGACTAAACTAAAAGAAGAGGAATGTGACCGAGCCCTTGTATCTGAGCTGCCTACATATCCTTGTCTATAAAGGAATCAGGCCACGTGTAGTTCGAAAGTGAGTGAGGAAGGGGTATACCGAGGTGGAGAGCCAGTCGAGGTGTCGTTCCGTCGAGGTTCTGTTCCATCGAAGTTCCGATCCGTGATCCTGCTATTACATCAAAAATCAAAACATGAGAAAGACTAACTAAGCCTATCAGCTACTAGTTACAAGATTCCTATCTATAAGTCTTCTGAAGCTCGATATTGAGTATTGGTTGGTGCTTCATGCGGACTCTAAATTTGAACCTTGATACTTGCTAGTTGCAGGTGCTGCTTTTCGGATTAAGACCAGGTATACAGTGCTTGTGACCTCGGCCATGTCTTGAGCATGCCACATCTTTCATCAACTTCTGCACTTGAATTAACTCCTTGCTTTTCATTGTGACTCACTTCTGTTGATCCCCTCGGACTGTTGACTCGCATTCTGGTTGCAAGCTTCTTTGTTGCTATCTTGCATTGCACTCCGAAGTGAATTCCCTTACTTGTGATCTTCGAGCTAAACTTCTGTTGATCCCCTCGGACTGTTGACTCGTATTCTGGTTGCCTTCCTTCTGATTCGTGCTGGGGATTTCCATTACACTCCGCCGCTTTCCTTAAACAACTTCAAAATAAATCGCCACTCCATTCTTCAGGCGGGCTCCCTGACTTCAACTACAATTTCAAAATTAAATTGCCACTCCATTCTTCAGGCGGGCTCCCTGACTTCCACTACAACTTCAAAATAAATCGCCACTCCATTCTTCAGGCGGGCTCCCTGACTTCCACTACAACTTCAAAATAAATCGCCACTCCATTCTTCAGGCGGGCTCCCTGACTTCAACTACAACTTCAAAATAAATCGCCACTCCATTCTTCAGGCGGGCTCCCTGACTTCAACTACAACTTCAAAATAAAATCGCCACTCCATTCTTCAGGCGGGCTCCCTGACTTCAACTACAACTTCAAAATAAAATCGCCACTCCATTCTCCAGAGGCGGGCTCCCCGACTTCAACTACAACTTCAAAATAAATCGCCATTCCTCTCTTCAGGCGGGCTCCTGACTTCAACCTCTTTTGAAAATGAATCGCCATTCCTCTCTTCAGGCGGGCTCCTGACTTCAACTACAACTTCAAAATTAAATCGCCACTCCATTCTTCGGGTGGGCTCCCTGACTTCAATTACAACTCATCCCATCTTGATCGCCTTCCTTTGCTTCCTGTACCAATTTCTTCTTCCTGCATCGTCTCTTGAACCATCATTTCTCCTAAATTACCTTGTTTCGGAACTGCTTTTCTCCTGGGTCGTGTTGCTTTCCCTCCTGACTGCTGGGGATATCTTTAGAATTGTTTACTTACCTGCTGAGGATAATGATGCTGGGAAAATTTCCTTCATTCCCTCCTTTCCTTTGACTCATGCGCTTGAATTTGCATTGGGAACTCTTGTTGTAACTCTCTGCTTTATGGTGGGTTACTGGTTTCAAGACCTGCAATGTAAAGACTGAAGACTTGCCTTTTGTTATACAGGTAGGCGCCTGCTTTTAGTAGCAACTTTTGAATTAAAAATGCATTCTGGCAATAATTTATGAAATATGCAAAGGACAATGTAAAATAAAACAAACGTAAAATATCCTATTCGAGGGCGGATAGTCCCATCGTATTCTATTCGAGGGCGAATACTCCCATCGTATCCTATTCGAGGGCGAATACTCCCATTGTATCCTATTCGAGGGCGAATACTCCCATTGTATCCTATTCGAGGGCGAATACTCCCATTGTATCCTATTCGAGGGCGAATACTCCCATTGTATCCTATTCGAGGGCGAATACTCCCATTGTATCCTATTCGAGGGCGAATACTCCCATTGTATCCTATTCGAGGGCGAATACTCCCATTGTATCCTATTCGAGGGCGAATACTCCCATTGTATCCTATTCGAGGGCGAATACTCCCATTGTATCCTATTCGAGGGCGAATACCCCCATTGTATCCTATTCGAGGGCGAATACTCCCATTGTATCCTATTCGAGGGCAAATACTCCCATTGTATCCTATTCGAGGGCGAATACTCCCATTGTATCCTATTCGAGGGCGAATACTCCCATTGTATCCTATTCGAGGGCGAATACTCCCATCGTATCCTATTCGAGGGCGAATACTCCCATTGTATCAATGTATGAAAGTGAACAAACCTGAGACGTCCTGTTCGAAGGTGGACAAACCTGAAACATCCTATTTGAAGGTGGACAAACCCGACATGTCATCTTGAATTGCCTTCCTCGTTTCTCCGAGAAAATTTTCAACAACGGCAGAAAATTTTCTGCCCCAGTATTGGTGTTCTTCCTTGTGGCATGACTTTCCGCTATCAATAGCACTTTCCTTCCCTGTTTTAAATCAAAGAAAATTTGTTAGTTCAATACATTGTGAGCGGTTGTGCCGCTCATGTGGTGGTTTTTTCCTTTTCTCCTTTCCCTCGCTCGGGGTTCCCAAAACTTGTTGGGGAATGATTTCATTTGTTGGAGATGATATTCCTGTTGGGGATGTGTTTTTCCATTTATCCCTTCCCCGTTCTCAACTTGCTGGGGGGGTTATTTTGTTGAAGATGGGATTTCCTTTCTTCCTTTACCACTCTGTGTTGTCCGACCACCTCGGAACTTGTTGTAGATAACATTGTTGGTAGATTTTCATTTCCTCAAAATTTGGTGTTTCACTCTTCTTGAAGGCTGTTGAGGATGACACTGGTTCGAAGACCATTTCTCTTAAGACTTTCCTTCTTCCCCAAGTGGGGATTGACTTCCAGAAAATTTTCAAACTGAAAAGAAAATTTTCTGCCCCAGTTTAATAATCTTCTTTGCACCATACTTCTTTGCCGTCAATGGCATTTCCTTGCCTTGCATAATAATTGGAAAATTGGTGGCAAGTTTTGAAGTAATTTCTCACTATGTTTTGACTAGACTGACTTTGATGGAGAATTTTGACAAAAGGAGAAAGATAAAAAGAAACAACAAATAGAAGACAAGTGAGGACTGACTCTCTAACCAGAAACAACTATAAAACTTATCAAACGCGGATACCAACTCTACTGGTCATGACATGCACATATGGCCTATCCTCCGTCGTTAATTTCCTTTCACGATTTCTGTCTCGTGATTTCCATCTGATTATCACCTTTATTCGACTTGTAGTGCCCGAAGGGTTTTCACTTTCAAGCCTCTCTCATTTTGATTTTCTCTCGGCTTTCGTCGCTTTATGGTGCCTGTGAAGGTTTTCACCGGTAAGACTCTCTCGTTTGTATCACTTTTAGCCGGGGATTGGGGTGTCACTGCTAAGACTCTCTCGTATTTCCTTTCTGCTGAGAATCAGAATCTTTTCTGCTGAGAATCAGCGTGTTATATTATGATAGGACTCTATCCCTCGCCTGACGCGGCATCTTTTGAAGACTGATCGTGTAATGACCCGACCGGTCGTTTTAGAAAATTACACCCCAATCCCTAATTTAACTGTTCCCCTAAGTTCATTTCTGCTATTGTGGGTTGTCGGGAGAGTCGGTTCCGAAAATTTGAGCATTTTGGGACACTTACTCCCTAAATAAGAGCTTTGAAACTAGAAAACGGTCCGTAGCCGGAACAGTGTTAAGACGATCTCGGAACGGAAATCCGATGGTTCCATTAGCTCCGTTAGGTGATTTCGGGGTTAGGAGCGCATTCGGAATGTATTTTGGAGGTCCGTAGCTCAATTAGGCTTGAAATGCCGAAGGTTGAAATTTTGGCGAATCCGAACGATAGGTGAGATTTTGATCCATGGGTTGGAATGGAATTCTGACAATTCTCTGTAGCTTCGTTATGTGATTTTGGATATGTCCGCAAATTTTCAGGTCATTCGGACGTCGTTTGGTCGGGTTTTAGATCGAATATGCAATTCGGAAAGTTTTAAGAAATTTAGGCTTGAATTCGATGTGAATTATGGGTTTTGATGTTGTTAGACGTGTTTTGATGATTAGAATAAGTTCGTATCATGTTTTGGAATAGGTTGGTGGTTTTCGTTGGGATCCCGGGGGTCTCGGGATGAATCCGGGGTCCAATCGGGCTAATTCATGCATTTTGGAAATGCTGATAACTGCTGGTGTGCTGCAGACGAATGCTCTATGCGATCGCAATGGGCTAATGCGATCGCATAGAAGGTTTTGGAGAGGCCAAGAATTCGTTCTATGCGATCGCGGGAATGGATATGCGATCGCATAGTTCTGTAAAGTTGTTCTATGCGATCGCGTACAGTCCTATGCGATCGCATAGTGTATAGAGAAGAGGGGTCCCAGGTCCAGCTTTTGTTCTATGCGATCGCGGAGCAGGGCATGCGATCGCATAGTTATAGTTCGGTAAGCATTGCGATCGCATTGAAGTCTATGCGATCGCATAGAGTAGTTTGGCGAGGGTCAAAATTTGTTCTATGCGATCGCAACAGGGATCATGCGATCGCATAGAGTAAAAATGTCTGGCAGTGACTTAAGTCCAGAAATATTTCAGCCGCGACCCTCATTCGCAAAAACGCCATCTTTGAGCTCCAAGAGAGGTTTTTGAAGGGGAAACGTTGGGAAATCATCGGGAAATCATCGGGGGTAAGTTTCTTGACCTTAATTTGTTGGTTTATCATGAAATCCATGATTATTTCACTGAAATTGGAAGATTAAAGGTGAGTTTGAGCCCTAGGCCTAAATGTTAGAAAATCTTTGATTTGAACGGGCAAACGGAGTCCGATTTCGATAAATTTTATATGCACGGACTCGTATTGAGATAAGGAACCCGAATATATAATCTTCGTGATTTTTCGATAAGCGTACCGGAAGTCGGGTTTTGGCAACTTGTGGGTTTTGGTGAATTTTGAGTTATTTTGATTGGGTAATGCCCAATTGGCCTATTTTGACGTGATTCTATTGATTTTATCAGATTCTACTCTTGTGGAGGCCGACATTCGTGGCAAGAGGGTTATTACTTAGCGGTTTTGTACCGGAATTGAGGTAAGTGGCTTGTCTAACCTCGCGTGGGGGAACTTTCACCCCTAGGATATTATGTGATAGTTTAAATGCCTTGTACGCGAGGTGACGGGCGTGTACATGCGCTGGTTGTTGTAACACACTTTACTTGAATTGTCTGATTAGTGATATTCCCGCTCTTAGCTGATAAAAGCGTTACCATTACCCGGTATTACTTAGAAAAGCATGATTAGCTAGGATTCAACATGTTTAATTGCCTAGTTGATTTACTTGAACTCTTGATAAATTGTTGGCACTAATTTTGATGAAGTTGTAATTTAACATATTATATTCTCTCTGTGTGTTTTCTTTATTTGATGTGTTTGTGGACTGCGGGTTCAATTCCCGGAGATCCCAGGGCTGTGGGTTCGATTCCCAGAGACCCGGAGTGATATTGTTTGTGGACTGCGGGTTCGATTCCCGGAGACCCAGGGCTGTGGGTTCGATTCCCAGAGACCCGGCGTGATATTGGTAGGGACTACGGGTTCGATTCCCGAGATCCTAAGATATTGGTAGGGACTACGGGTTCGATTCCCGAGATCCTGAGTTATTGGTATGGACTACGGGTTCGATTCCCGAGATCCCGAGTTATTGGTAGGGATTGCGGGTTCGATTCCCAGAGATCCTAAGTTATTGATTATTTATTGAGACATGGGCTGCGGGTTCGATTCCCGGAGACCCAGAGGTACTGTCAAGGGGACTGTGGGTTCAATTCCCACAGATCCTGGATTTGTTTATTTGAGTTGGTTATTTGTTGTTAGCTTAATCGTAGACAGTTGCAGTAATTATCATAATGTTGTTATTTCGGAAATTATTATCACATAAACTGTTTATTTTGTTTTCATCATTATATTATTGTTTCTCAATAGGGCCCCGACCTACCTCGTCACTACTCCATCGAGGTTAGGCTTGGCACTTACTGAGTACCGCCGTGGTGTACTCATGCTACTCTTCTGCACACTTTTGTTGTGCAGATCCAGGTACATCAGAGCAGGCTCGTACTAGGTGATTCTGCAGTTTTCTGGGAGACTTCGAGGTATGATCTGCTACGTCCGCGGATCCGGAGGCTTCCTTCTATTCTAGTATTACTAGTTGACATTTTTCTTCATTTCGTTGTTAGATACTCTTTCACATAGAGCCACAGTTGTATTTCCCTTTTAGTCTGTGTTACCGTGAGGTTCCGGATCTTGGTAGTGTTTATTTATTGTGTGACGGATGTATGTGCCAAGTGGCACGGATTACATTCCTTTCATCTTATTTTCCGCTGTTTCTTATTTAAGTAAATTATAATTTATAGATTCCGCAACGTGTTAGGCTTACCCAGTCGTGGGGACTGGGTGCCATCACGACATGTTCACGATTGGTGAACTAGGGTCGTGACAAGTTGGTATCGGAGCTCTAGGTTCATAGGAGTCACGGGACACAGACCGGTTATTTAGAGTCTCGCCGATCGATACGGAGACGTCCGTATTTATCTACGAGGGGCTATGTAACCGTTTAGGAAACTCTTCATTTCTTTTGGATTCCTTGTCGTGCGACATTTTTGGCATCAAAAATCTAAACTATCGCTTTCTATTCTCTCGACGATGGTGAGGACACGAGCTAACCGCGATGATCGGGTACCCGCGCCCCGTTGCCGCCGTTCGAGGCCGGGGCCGAGGTAGAGGACGAGGACGCGCCCGAGGTGCAGCCACGACACCCGCGCGCGCCGCCGCCGAGGTGCCACCGGTAGACCGAGTCGGAGCGCAGTGCACCGGTACACCGACTACGACCGCTACTACTCCGAAGACTACGAGAGACCCCGGCTCGGCTCACGAGCATGTATACCACTTTAGCTCAGGCAGACTCTCGCAGCCGTTACACCTGAGCAGGTCGGGGGAGGGGCCCAGACTCCCGTAGCCGTTACACCGGAGCAGCGTGTGCCGGTGGGACATGTTCCGCATGTTTTGGTTATGCCTCCCGCCGCCCAACGACAACCGGTGAGGCGGACCGACCGCTCCGAGGACGAGCAACAGTAGATTGGAGAGGTTCGAAGAATATGACCCTCCGGTGTTTAGTGGTCTGGTTTCGTATGATGCATTGGGTTTTCTAGAGGAGTGTCATCGTATTCTTCGTACTATGGGGATTGTGGAGACCAGCGGGGTTTCCTTCATCGCTTTTCAGTTTCGTGGGGCCGCTTATGATTGGTGGCGCACGTACGAGTTGGATAGTCCGGAGGAGTCTGCTTCATTGACCTCTTGGACGCAGTTTTCAGATCTGTTTTTGAGGGAGTTTGTTCCACACAGCCTTAGGGATTCTTGGCGCTCGGAGTTTGAGCGGCTGCGACAGGGCTCCATGTCAGTATCGGAGTATGCCATCAGTTTCACCCGTCTGGCCATGCATGCACCGGCCTTGGTAGCCACGGTTCGGGAGAGAGTGCGGAGATTTATCGAGGGCCTTGATTCCGCCTATCCGATCTAGCATGGCCAGGAGAGTCGGAGACAGATATATCTTATCGGCAGGCAGTTAGCATCGCCGTGAGGATCGAGAGTACGCTCCCGCAGAGCGGGGAGATAGAGAGGCCGAGAGGTCTCGCGAGTCGGGCCATTTCTCCGGTGCCCGCACTTCGGCAGCCCGGTCGTTTTGGCAGGGATACTCTCGGTCGTCCGGCTCACTCGCACGATTGCCCGCACCGTAGCACTCCGTGTCTTCCAACGACCACGGAGCCTTATTATGCTCCCCGCTTCCGCACGCACCTCCCGAGCGGGGTCCTTCCGTGGGTCGGACTAGCGGGGTCGAGGCCGGTCGCTCACGCCCACCGCGTCCTCTCGCAGCTTGTTTTGAGTGCGGGGATACTCGCCACCCGGTTGGGAGTGCCCCGGCGTGAGGAGGAGCACCTCACCGCTCTCGCAACGATCGCCGTGGCTCTCGTGGTCGGCCAGCTATCATTCCGGCTCCGACCGCTATTCCACCCACCCGCGCCGGCGGGCGGGGGTCGTGGTTCTAGAGGCCGCCCTCGGGAGGGGGACAAGCCATATTCTATGCTATTCTTGATCACGCTGCGGCTGTTGCATCTGACTCTGTTATCACAGGTATTATTCTGGTTAGTCACAGGGAGGCATCGGCTCTATTCGACCCTGGTTCCACCTTTTCATATGTGTCTTCTTACTTTGCTTCTCATCCGGGTGTGCCTCGGGATTCTTTGAGTGCCCCCATTTATGTTTCCACTCCGGTGGGTGATTCTTTGGCTGTGGACCGCGTATATCGGTCGTATTTGATTACCATTTGTGATTTTGAGACCAGAGCGGATCTATTGCTGCTCGGGATGGTCGATTTTGATATTATTCTGGGCATGGACCGGTTGTCGCCCCATTATGCTATTCTTGATTGTCACGCCAAGACCGTGACGCTGGCTATGCCAGGCATTCCACGTATTGAGTGGAGTGGTACTCTAGATCACACCCCTAGCCGTGTTATTTCTTTTCTCAGAGCTCAGCGTATGGTTGAGAAGGGGTGTGCTGCTTATCTAGCCTATGTGCGGGACGTCAGTATTGACCCTCCCTCTATTGATTCTTTTCATGTGGTACGTGACTTTGCTGATGTATTTCCAGCTGATCTTCCGGGCATGCCGCCTGACAGAGACATTGACTTTGCTATTGACTTGTTGCCGGGCACTCAGCCCATTTATATTCCACCGTACCGTATGGCTCCTCCTGAATTAAAGGAGTTGAAGGATCAGTTACAGGAGTTATTAGGCAAGGGTTTTATTCAACCCAGTGTTTCGCCTTGGGGTGCTCCTGTATTGTTTGTGAAGAAAAAGGACGGTTCTATGCGTATGTGTATTGACTATCGTCAGCTGAATAAGGTTACAGTGAAGAACCAGTATCCTTTGCCCCGTATTGATGATTTATTTGACCAGTTACAGGGCGCACATGTGTTTTCTAAGATTGATTTGCGCTCCGGGTATCACCAGCTGAAGATTCGGGAGCCAGATATCCCGAAGACTGCCTTCAGGACCCGGTATGGTCACTATGAGTTCCTCGTGATGTCTTTTGGGTTGACTAATGCTCCAGCAGCATTTATGCATTTGATGCACAGTGTGTTCAGGCCTTATCCGGACTCGTTCGTGATTGTCTTCATTGATGATATTCTAGTATATTCTCGGAGCCGGGAAGAGCACGAGCAGCATTTGAGGATAGTGCTTCAGATCCTGAGGGAGAAGCAGCTTTATGCCAAGTTCTCTAAATGTTAATTCTGGTTGAGTTCAGTGGCATTTTTGGGCCACGTGGTGTCGAGTGATGGTATTCGAGTAGATCCGAGGAAGGTGGAGGCCGTGCGGAGTTGGCCCAGACCCTCCTCCGCTACTGAGATTCGCAGTTTCCTTGGTTTGGCGGGCTATTACCGTCGTTTTGTAGAGGGGTTCTCTTCGATTGCAGTACCTATGACCAGATTGACCCAAAAGGGTGCCCCTTTTCAGTGGACAGACGAGTGTGAGGCGAGCTTTCAGAAGCTCAAGACAGCTTTGACTTCGGCCCCTATATTGATGTTGCCTACAGGTTCGGGGTCCTATACTGTATATCGTGATGCCTCACGAGTTGGACTCGGTGCGGTATTGATGCAGGACGGTAGGGTGATTGCCTACGCGTCGAGACAGCTGAAGGTGCATGAGAAGAATTACCCTGTTCATGATTTGGAGCTAGCCGCCATTGTTCACGCCTTGAAAATTTGGCGTCATTATTTATATGGGGTTCCTTCTGAGATCTACACTGATCACCGGAGCTTGCAGCATTTGCTTAAGCAGAAGGACCTGAATATGCATTAGAGGAGATGGTTGGAGCTATCGAAGGACTATGATATTACTATTCTCTATCATCCGGGCAAGGCTAATGTAGTTGCCGATACCTTGAGTCATCGAGCAGAGAGTTTGGGGAGTTTGGCATATCTACCAGCTTCGGAGAGGCCTATGGCGATGGATGTTCAGGCTTTGGCCAGGCAGTTGGTTAGACTGGATCTTTCGGAGCCCAGCCGGGTTCTAGCTTGTGTGGTTTCTCGGTCTTCTCTATTTGACCGCATCGGGGAGCGTCAGTTCGACGACCCTCATTTGCTTGTCCTTCAGGATAGAGTTCGGCGTGGTGATGCTCGAGATGTTACCATCGGGGATGATGGAGTTACGAGGATGCAGGGGCGTATCTGTGTGCCCAATGTAGATGATCTTCGAGAGCTGATTCTAGCAGAGGCCCATAGTTCGCGGTATTCCATCCATCCGGGTGCCGCGAAGATGTATCAGGACTTGAAACAGCATTACTGGTGGAGGCGGATGAAGAGGGATATAGTTGATTATGTTTCTAGATGCCTCAACCGCCAGCAGGTGAAGTATGAGCATCAGCGCCCGGGTGGATTGATGCAGCGGATTGAGATTCCAGAGTGGAAATGGGAGCGCATCACCATGGACTTTGTATCTGGGCTTCCACGGACTATTAGGAAGTTTGATTCTATTTGGGTTATCGTGGATCGGCTGACCAAGTCCGCCCATTTTATACCGGTGAGCACTACTTATTCATCGGAGCGACTGGCGGAGATCTATATCAAGGAGATAGTTCGGCTGCATGGTATTCCAATTTCTATCATTTCAGATAGAGGCACTCAGTTCACTTCACGGTTCTGGAGAGCTGTACAGCAGGAGTTAGGTACTCGGGTGGAGCTAAGCACAGCATTTCACCCCCAGACTGATGGGCAGTCCGAGCGCACTATTCAGATTTTGGAGGATATGCTCCGCGCGTGCGTGATTGAGTTTGGAGGTTCATGGGATCACTTCTTGCCACTGGCGGAGTTTGCTTATAACAACAGCTACCAGTCTAGTATTCGGATGGCACCGTACGAGGCCCTATATGGTAGGAGGTGCAGGTCTCCCGTGGGTTGGTTTGAGCCGGGCGAGGCCAGGTTGCTAGGTACTGATATGGTTCAGGAGGCTATGGACAAGGTCAAGGTGATTCAGGACAAACTTCGTGCGGCCCAGTCCAGACAGAAGAGTTATGCGGACAAGAAGGTTCGCGATGTGGCTTTTATTGTTGGTGAGCGGGTTCTGCTCGAGTCTCGCCCATGAAGGGCGTTATGAGGTTTGGGAAGAAAGGAAAGCTGAGTCCTAGATTTATTGGCCGTTTTGAGATTTTGAGGCGTGTTGGGGAGGTTGCTTATGAGTTGGCCTTACCTCCCAGCCTAGCCGGAGTTCACCCCGTATTTCATGTCTCCATGCTCCGGAGATACCACGGTGACCCGTCGCACGTGTTGGATTTCACATCTGTTCAGCTAGACAAGGATCTTTCTTATGTTGAGGAGCCAGTAGCCATTCTAGACAGGCAAGTCAGAAAGCTAAGGTCAAAGAACATCGCTTCGGTAAAGGTTCAGTGGCGGGGCCAGCCGGTCGGAGAGGCGACTTGGGAGACCGAACAGGATATGCGTAGCCAGTACCCTCATCTTTTCATTACTCCAGGTATGTTTTCTATGCTCGTTCGAGGACGAACGAATCTTTAAGCGTGGGAAGATGTAACGACCCGACCGGTCGTTTTAGAAAATTACGCCCCAATCCCTAATTTAACTGTTCCCCTAAGTTCATTTCTGCTATTGTGGGTTGCCGGGAGAGTCGGTTTCGAAAATTTGAGCATTTTGGGACACTTAGTCCCTAAATAAGAGCTTTGAAACTAGAAAATGGTCCGTAGCCGGAACAGTGTTAAGACGATCTCGGAACGGAAATCCGATGGTTCCATTAGCTCCGTTAGGTGATTTCGGGGTTAGGAGCGCGTTCGGAATGTATTTTGGAGGTCCGTAGCTCAATTAGGCTTGAAATGCCGAAGGTTGAAATTTTGGCGAATCCGAACGATAGGTGAGATATTTGATCCGGGGTTCGGAATGGAATTCCGACAATTCCTGTAGCTTCGTTATGTGATTTTGGATATGTCCGCAAATTTTCAGGTCATTCGGACGTCGTTTGGTCGGGTTTTAGATCGAATATGCAATTCGGAAAGTTTTAAGAAATTTAGGCTTGAATTCGATGTGAATTATGGGTTTTGATGTTGTTAGACGTGTTTTGATGATTAGAATAAGTTCGTATCATGTTTTGGAATAGGTTGGTGGTTTTCGTTGGGATCCCGGGGTCTCGGGATGAATCCGGGGGTCCAATCGGGCTATTTCATGCATTTTAACTGCTGGTGTGTGCTGCAGACGAATGCTCTATGCGATCGCAATGGGCTAATGCGATCGCATAGAAGGTTTTGGAGAGGCCAAGAATTCGTTCTATGCGATCGCGGGAATGGATATGCGATCGCATAGTTCTGGAAAGTTGTTCTATGCGATCGCGTACAGTCCTATGCGATCGCATAGTGTATAGAGAAGAGGGGTCCCAGGTCCAGCTTTTGTTCTATGCGATCGCGGAGCAGGGCATGCGATCGCATAGTTATAGTTCGGTAAGCATTGCGATCGCATTGAAGTCTATGCGATCGTATAGAGTAGTTTGGCGAGGGTCAAAAATTTGTTCTATGCGATCGCAACAGGGATCATGCGATCGCATAGAGTAAAAATGTCTGGCAGTGACTTAAGTCCAGAAACATTTCAGTCGCGACCCTCATTCGCAAAAACGCCATCTTTGAGCTCCAAGAGAGGTTTTTGAAGGGGAAACGTTGGGAAATCATCGGGAAATCATCGGGGGTAAGTTTCATGACCTTAATTTGTTGGTTTATCATGAAATCCATGATTATTTCACTGAAATTGGAAGATTAAAGGTGGGTTTGAGCCCTAGGCCTAAATGTTAGAAAATCTTTGATTTGAACGGGCAAACGGAGTCCGATTTCGATAAATTTTATATGCACAAACTCGTATTGAGATAAGGAACCCGAATATATAATCTTCGTGATTTTTCGATAAGCGTACCGGAAGTCGGGTTTTGGCAACTTGTGGGTTTTGGTGAATTTTGAGTTATTTTGATTGGGTAATGCCCAATTGGCCTATTTTGACGCGATTCTATTGATTTTATCAGATACTACACTTGTGGAGGCCGACATTCGTGGCAAAAGGGTTATTACTTAGCGGTTTTGGCCGGATTTGGGGTCATGACATCTAACCTCGTGTAGGGGAACTTTCACCCCTAGGATATTATGTGATAGTTTAAATGCCTTGTACGCGAGGTGACGGGCATGTACATGCGCTGGTTGTTGTAACACACACTTTACTTGAATTGTCCGATTAGTGATATTCCTCCTCTTAGCTGATAAAAGCGTTACTTTACCCGGTATTACTTAGAAAAGCATGATTAGCTAGGATTCAACATGTTTAATTGCCTAGTTGATTTACTTGAACTCTTGATAAATTGTTGGCACTAATTTTGATGAAGTTGTAATTTAACATATTATATTCTCTCTGTGTGTTTTCTTTATTTGATGTGTTTGTGGATTGCGGGTTCAATTCCCGGAGATCCCAGGGCTGTGGGTTCGATTCCCAGAGACCCGGAGTGATATTGTTTGTGGACTGCGGGTTCGATTCCCGGAGACCTAGGGCTGTGGGTTCGATTCCCAAAGACCCGGCGTGATATTGGTAGGGACTACGGGTTCGATTCCCGAGATTCTGAGTTATTGGTAGGGACTACGGGTTCGATTCCCGAGATCCTAAGTTATTGGTAGGGACTACGGGTTCGATTCCCGAGATCCCGAGTTATTGGTAGGGACTGCGGGTTCGATTCCCGGAGATCCCGAGTTATTGAGATATTTTTGAGACATGGGCTGTGGGTTCGATTCCCGGAGACCCAGAGGTACTGAGAATGGGACTGTGGGTTCAATTCCCACAGATCCTGGATTTGTTTATTCGAGTTGGTTATTTGTTGTTAGCTTAATCGTAGACAGTTGCAGTAATTATCATAATGTTGTTATTTCGGAAATTATTATCACATAAACTGTTTATTTTGTTTTCATCATTATATTATTGTTTCTCAGTAGGGCCCTGACCTACCTCGTCACTACTCCATCGAGGTTAGGCTTGGCACTTACCGAGTACCGCCGTGGTGTACTCATGCTACTCTTCTGCACACTTTTGTTGTGCAGATCCAGGTACATCAGAGCAGGCTCGTACTAGGTGATTCTGCAGCTTTCTGGGAGACTTCGAGGTATGATCCGCTACGTCCGCGGATCCGGAGGCTTCCCTTCTATTCTAGTATTACTAGTTGACATTTTTCTTCATTTCGTTGTTAGATACTCTTTACACATAGAGCCACGGTTGTATTTCCCTTTTAGTCTGTGTTACCGTGGGGTTCCGGATCTTGGTAGTGTTTATTTATTGTGTGACGGATGTATGTGCCAAGTGGCACGGATTACATTCCTTTCATCTTATTTTCCGCTGTTTCTTATTTAAGTAAATTATAATTTATAGATTCCGCAACGTGTTAGGCTTACCCAGTCGTGGGGACTGGGTGCCATCACGACATGTTCACGATTGGTGAACTAGGGTCGTGACAGATCGGAAGGTCTTTCTTTGGACCGTAATGTGGGATTTGGATAGGGCTAGAAAGAAAGGGTATTGAAGGCTCAAAACAAAATCAATTTTGGGTTCAAAATTTACAACCTTCGGACCTAAATTTATTTACAATAAACACAATTTTTCTTTGCCCCAGCTTTTTACTTGGGGATTTTTATTTCTTTATTTACACTATGACCGAGCTGTGAAGCGCCTACGTATCCTCTTTAAGGAATCAGGTCAAACGTAGTTCCCAATTCCTTCTTTTCATTTTTTTTCATCATTTTTTCATTTTCTTTTCTTTTTCGTTCCTTTTTGGTTGTTTTTTTTTATCTTCCCCATTTGTGTTTCGAATTTTGGTACCGATTCCGAAGGAGGGGTATGAAAGAAATCAAAATAAGGCTCGAAGGGTTAATGAAGGATAAAGTGTTTGGGTAGCAGAACAAAATGCCTTCGTCATTCCAATCTTCAAAACATGTCAAGTACAAACAACATATTCACGACATCTTCTGGTTGTGCTAGGAGTGATAACCATATCGTCCATTCGCCTTTTTCATTCGCCATTTTAAAGTATTGTTGGACGACACTTCCATTTCAGTATCACGAGCGAACCCCATGTCAGCATGGTCATTTTGCCCTTAAGGCTTTCTTTGTATTTTATCCGCCCCAAATTTCACGTGACTCGGGTTTCAAATAATCTCAAATCATTATTTCTTTTAAAATGCCATGACTATCTTCCAATTCCTTCATGATTCACTTTTAAGATTAGGCCACAATTATGCGTGCATGTCATGTCACTAGAATCGGCGTTCGAACAGATGACAAATCTAAATACGGAAGAACTAACCAAAAGACGACTGGGTAATAAAAGACCGAACGTTCCATTAAACGGAGAAAAGGTTCAAATATAAACAAGCACGACCAAAAAATACAAACCTGAAACGAGACTTGATAAGACTAGGCAAACTGAAATGACCAAAAATGGAAAGATAAGAGGGTTTCACTACAAGACAAAATCTATGTCACAACCCTAGAAACAACTCGGACAAAAGAAATGACAACAAAAACAAACCACCGAAAACTCCTCCTGATTACCAAGCATGACTTCTCATATACCAACTTCCGCCGATTGGTTTTTCTTTAGAATACAGATCGGGCTTCTTAATTTTCCCTTCCCTTGTGTATCAATTTGATCATATGGGTTTAAGGGTGAGCTGGCAATGGATTCTGATTAATGTTGGGTGCCTCTGGTGTCCGAACCTCGATCTTATTGGTGTCAATAAGATTTTGCACTGCATGTTTCAGCTTCCAACATTTCTCGGTATCATGTCCGGGAGCTCCTGAACAATACTCACAGCTTACCGAGCGATCCACATTTGGGGGTAGGGGATTTGGCAATCTTGTCTCAACAGGACTCAACAAACCTATCTCCTTCAATTTGTGGAACAGAGCAGTATAAGTTTCTCCCAACTCAGTGAATGTTCTTTGTGTCTTTTCATTTCTGAAGGCATGATTCCCTCGGAAACCTGGTCCTGGAGGGTTATTGTAAGCCCTTGGTGGTGGATATGTGTTTCGGGGAGGGTGATTAGGGTGATTTGGGTAGTAGGGTTTGGCTTGGTAGTGAGGTGAAGGACCTTTCGATCTGGACCAAGTACCCTCCTCTACTGTTGCAACTTCTTCTTTTCTCTTCTTCCCGAATGCAACCCCTGTGCCATTCTGAATAGCTCGAGTTGTTGCTTTCAACGCGGCATAGCTCAAGATCTTATTGGACTTAAGTCGCTCTTCTATCATTCCGCCCATTTTGACCACCTCATTGAAAGATTTACCAACTGATGTCACCAGGTGACTAAAGTAGGTTGGCTCCAGTGTCTGCAAGAAGTAATCTACCATCTCGGTCTCTCTCATCGGTGGATCTACCCTTGCTGCTTGTTCCCTCCAGCGGAACCCAAATTCTCTGAAGCTTTCGGCGGGTTTCTTCTCTAGCTTTAGCAATGATAAGCGATCGGGGATTATTTCAAGATTATATTGAAACTGGCCGATGAATGCTTGGGCCAGGTCATCCCATGTAAACCATCTGCTGGGATCCTGCCTGGTGTACCACTCTAGTGCAGACCCTCCCAAACTCTGACCGAAGTAAGCTATCAGAATTTCATTTCGCCCTCCGGCTCCTCGCATTTTGCTGCAGAAACATCGGAGATGGGCTACTGGGTCACCATGCCCCTCGTATAGATCAAACTTGGGCATTTTGAACCCAGCGGGCAACTGGACATCTGGAAATGGGCATAGATCTTTGTAAGCAACGCTGACTTGGTTGCCTAAACCATGCATATTCCTGAAGGATTGCTCCATGCTTTTGACTTTCCGAATAACTTCCTCATGCTCCAAACTTTTGAAGTGCTTTTCCGGTTCTGCCGGGTTATCCCAGTGAGGGGTGTGTGAATGCGGTTCGGGAGCCTTAAAGGTAGGCTCGGGATCATAACAATAATTGTCATGTATTTGGAAAAGCGGTTCACTGGACGACTTCTGTAAAGTAGCCGGTGGAGGTGCCACGAAAACAGGGGTGACCGGAGGAGGAGTATTTTGTCTAGCTGGTGGAACCTGGGATGTATAAGGGTTTTCCCTTGATAATATGGATAGATTGGTGCACTTGTCGAGGGACCAATAGGCGGACGTTCTGGAGCTGGTGTAAGAGTAGGAAGATTTGGTGGTGACTGTCCCCTAGCCCAGGCTAGGTGCATCTCTGTTATTTGCTGTCTCAACCGGTCCACCTCATCTTTCATTATCTGTATCTCTGTTTTCTCTCCATCGAGACTTTTGCCGGAACTAGACATGCTTGCTAGAATTGGCCCTTTTGATCTAGTATGGTAATGGTGATTGGCCAGAATATTCTGTCAAGCCAACCGCTAAACTTTCTGGAAATGCAACAAACTTGTAAGCTCACAGAGTTTAACAGATATGTTATCACACATTGGATGTAATGCACCTAGTCAGTTAACCATATATGTATTCGCTACATGCATCATTCGAGCTTTTCCTTTTCCATTATCCTTGAAAACCTCTCTTGTCATTAACTTCCATTTTTTTTCATTTTTTTTATATACATATACAGTTGTGGTCGAATCTTATGGAGATTGCCTACGTATCATGACCCCGCATGAATCAGACCGAGCGTAGTTCTTGCAAATTAATGCAAGAAATAAAGAGATGAATATTTGATTTTTTTTTCTTTTTTTTTTGAAAAAAATTGTAAAAGCCGACTCCAACTACAAACTCTGATGAAAAACTTTCACACCTTGTGTCGGAGATTTCTACAAGAATAAAAATATTTTTGGTGTCACTTATGACTATTTCTACAAAATTGGCCACATAATGGCTTATTTGACAAAATGGCTATTTTTGCAAAATTTATTTAAGAAAGATAAAACTTGAATTTTTTTTTTTATCCTGTGGCTCATGGGGCATTGTTCGGCATCACCCTAAACCAACACAAAACTATTTTTTCATAAATTGGCCATGTAATGGCTTATTTAGACAAAGTGGCTCTTTTTGCAATATTTTATGTAAGAAGATGCAAATTCAAAATTTTATCCTAGGCCTATGGGGCATCGTTCAGCACCGACACATGCCAACACAAGACTGAGAAAGTTAAAATGCAAAAATGTGGCTATTTCAGTAAAATTTCGGCCATGTAATGGCTTGTTTGATAAAGTGATTATTTTTGAAAAGTTGAGTGATGACTCAAACTTAATTTTGCGGATACAACCTTTCAACTATTTTGAGCAAGAATAGCATCACCCGACTCATTTATAACAAAATCAAAAAATTTAACATTTTTTTTTTGGTTATTTTTTGCAAAAGGGGTGTGAACCCGGACTTGATTTTGCGGCTATGGCCTTGCAACATTTCCACAAGGAATATTTCAAGGCTGCGGCTGCAAATTATTAAAAATGATTCAAAGTGGCTATTTTTGCAAAAAACAGCCTTCCGACGTCCTTTCGGAACATTCGGTTATTTGCAAAAACGGCATCACTTTGATTTTATTGACAAAATTAAACACACATTTTTTTTTTGATTTTTTTAAAGGGGTGGTAATCCAAACTTAATTTTGCGGCTACGACCTTTCAACATTTCCGCAAGGAAATATTTTCAGGTTGTGCCCAAAAATTATTTACAATGATTCAAAGTGGCTATTTTTTGCAAAAACAGCCTTCCGGCGTCCTTTCGAAACATTCGGCTATTTTTCAAAATGGCATCATTTTGATTTTATTAACAAAATTAAACACACATTTTTTTTTTGATTTTTGAAAGGTGTGGTTGGACCCGATCAGGGTTGCCTACGTATCCCACCTAATGGCGAGAATCAAACCTGCGTAGTTCGGTCAAACAAACTACATCTTTAAAGGAAACAAACTATTTATTATTTTTTCACACATTATTTTTAAGTTTAAAACAAAATTTTTCTTTTTTTTTTAGTAAAAAAAACAAACTATTTTGAAATCACATATTTTTTATTTTACAACAAACGTTTTTTTCCTTTTTAAGTAAAAAAAACAAACTATTTTGAAACTATTTTTTTTTTATTTTGATCAAACATTTTTTATTTTACAACAAACGTTTTTTTTTCTTTTTAAGTAAGTAAAAAAAACAAACTATTTTGAGACTATTTTTTTCATTTTCCTCAATATAAAAAAAACGGTTAGCCTGCAAGTCTGAAGCAAATATATGCATAAAACAAACAGGATGCAGCAGGATGGTCTTTTCATTTCAGGTCACCTGTTCTAGACGGACCCAACCCCTGTGTTGAGTCCCCTAAGTCAAATGCAACATGATGCAAATAAACGTTCCTACTAGGGATCCGGCATGAAGCTTTGTTATTCTAGGTTTAAAAACCTGGGTTTATTGTTCTAGACCTGGCTTACCCGAGCGGACAGATCGAGCCGAGGAGGAGGCAGCAACCCGGGAATACAGAAGCTTCACCGGTTTTGCAACTTATCCAAACCTCGTTCTAAGGTGGGAATTAGACACTATACATAAAAGAAGTCACACGAAGTGCACCCTTCTTCATGATTTAGAAGACTCAGAGAGGAGATTGGTTTCGGCACAATTTATATGTACAGTTCAAAAAATATCAAAGCGATAAAAATATCATTTTGCACATTAATACAAACATATAATAAAATCGGATAATAAATAAGCCAAATACAACAATTATTCCAAGCTCGAATTCTTAAACCCTGAACCAGTGGTTCTGGGTTTCAGTCCCCAGCAGAGTCGCCAGAGCTGTCACACCTCCTTTTTACGCTTACCCGTGAGGGCGCAAAATATAAAAGAGAGTTTTTCCAATTAAGGGACAACCAAAACAGGATTCATTTATTGAGAGATTCGTAGTCGCCACTTGGGAGATTTATGGTGTCCCAAGTCACCGGTTTGAAACCCGAATTGAGGAAAGGTTTGACTCTATTTAACGGTCCGCGAACCAGAAATCCGGATAAGGAATTCTGTTAACCCGGAAGAAGGTGTTAGGCATTCCCGAATTCCGTGGTTCTAGCACGGTCGCTTAACCTGTCATATTCGGCTTATTTATCTGATTTTTACAGTTATATACTTAATGCAAATTAATATCCCTTTACCGCTTTTATTATTATTATTATATACGAAAGAGAATGTTGCCTAAAAATATGTTTCGAATCACGTCACATGAAATGCACCCGGATCCTCGACATACTCTTACTCAACATTTTGGGATTTGGATTTGGGCCGCATGAAATGCACACCAGTATTTAAGAAGGTAAAATTATTAAAATACGCGCCTAGAGCGATTACTTATTTACATTTTTTTGAGAAGGCTAGGAAATTCGCTAAGAAACGGCACATCTCGAAATCTAAATATTTTACATATATATATTTATGAGGGCCCCGCGATTTGTATAATTTTGTTAGGCGAGGCACACCTCTAATTCTAATTTAAAAGCAAACTACATTCCGCTATATTTATTTAAGAGTTAATTCAAGATTATTTAAAACATGTTGCAAGCCACACTACATGAAATGCACTTGTGGTTCACGACACTCTTTATTTAACCTTGTTCAAATATGGAGTCGGATCACATGAAATGCACCCTCGATTCCTTTAATCTAATTATGTCGTTTAAAGAATAACGAACCAATTTCCATAATGTGACAACATCGTGCTCAACTATAACCAATTCGAGTAAACATACGAGTAGCTAACTAAGTGAGCAAATTCAAGACTATGGTGAACAATTACATAAACAACGGAAGCATAACTAGTTGGCGAGCATATGAAGGATTAGTCATTTTCATTAGCTAACTTCGACATTGCATGTTCAACAAAATCATATATTTACAAAAATAGTCCGAACCATACGAAACTAAATCAAATACGAAACACTCCAAATTATTAGCGAGAAGAACAATATCGGAAAAGAACATGCACCTTTATTTTTGCATATTTTTTCAACGTACACAACGAGAAAACGAACCTTTTATGACGATCTCAAACCTCGACCTCTCCGGACAGAACTCGAATCAAACGACGACCTTGACTGAAGTTGTACCTCGTCGGACGACGAACATCGACGGAGGGAGCTGGTGGATTGGCGATGGAGAACGCAGCGGCTGTTGCTGATCGTTTGGATGATATCGACGAGGCTGTTGGCAGCTATGGCGTCGAGGTGGTCGACGGGGCGTCGCTGGTTCAGGTGGTCGACGGAAATGGAGGGATGTTTTGGACAGTGACGGATTGACGTTGGCTTGAAGAGGGAACTGCTGGTCCTGAAGTGTGTTGAAGGCACTACAGCAATTTGATTTTCATATTGCTGCCTACTCCAAGATGAGTTCTGCTTCTTCTTTTTTTTCTTCTTTGCTCTCTCTTCTTTCGTTTTTCTTCTTTGTTTTTGAATCCTTTTTTTTGTTTCTTTTTTCAATCCTTTGTTTTCAAATCCTTCTTCTTTCCATCCGTTCTCTCTTCTTCTTTTTAAAGAAGAAGAGTATAGTATTTTTTTGTTTTTTTTATTTATTTATTTATTATTATTTTTTTAAATAAGCTCCATGCCTTTTTTTTGTTTTTTTTCTTCTTGTTTTTATCCCTTTGTCTTTTTCTTCTTGTCTTTGTTCTTATTCCCCATCCATTATGTATTGTCCCCCTTAGTGTAGTGGACTCGGTTTATTACGAGCTAGGTCCGAAAATTATAAAACCGGGTAGTTTGAACCCGAATATTATTCTTCGCCCGGAACCGAGAATGGTGTTATTTAATTAATCCTAGGTAATCAAAATAACTATAATACTTATAATAAAAATAAAACTATTTTTTATATTTTTCAAGTTAAAAATAACTACAAAATATTTATGAAACTATTTTTTTATTATTTTCGTTTTATAAAAAGATAAAAATATAAAGTACTATTTTTATATTTTTCAAGTTTAGAATAACTACAAAATATTAATGAAACTATTTTTTTTTATTATTTTCATTTTTTATAAAAAGATAAAAAATAAAAAGTACTATTTTTGTATTTTTCAAGTTTAAAATGACTATGAAACATTAATAAAACCATATTTTTCTTATTTTTCATTTTGAGGTAAAAATAAAGTAAAAGAGTCAAATTTAGCTAAAATAGCTATATTAAAACTAAACTAAATATTTTACGCTAAAAATATAGAAAATCTCGGGGAGGGTCAAAAATCACGCGTTTACAGCGGGTAGTTAATTCAAGTAAAGATATATTGCGCCGTATGAGTGTGCGACGGCTTGGTAAGTTTCTTATGTGTTGAGGTTCTGCTCAGCGGTGATGTTATATGAGCATGATGGCTCTTGAGGCTCATATCTTATGTCGCACCTCAGTTGTGCTTGAGTTCATAGCCTATAGCGCTATATGTTTTCATTGAGTCTGATATCATGCACCTTAGTGTGCTTATGATCGATATTCAGTATTTTGATGTGATGAGCTATTCAACTCGACATATGACTCTTTGTGTGAGTCTATATTGTTGGGATCGGGTGGCACGCCGCCATGGTTATATTGTTGGGATCGGGTGGCACGCCGCCACGGTCATATTGTTGGGATCGGGTTGCACGCCGCAACAGTGTGATGTTTATTTCAGTGTCTATAATTGCTTTTATGTGTTCCGTTTCCTATTTTCTGAGGAGGTCCATGTTAATGTGAGAGTTGAATAGTTCTCTCTAGTGTTCGCCTTCCTTTTGTATCACGTACGAATTAGTAGCCTACTGGCACATTATGCCATCTTGTGGGACTTTTCATTATGTCTGATGTAACTTATTGCCTGAGGAGTTCGTACTGGGTGAGATGAGATTATGTGATTTGGGGTCAGTGCATATTGATTATATGAAGTATATTATAGAGGAAAGGATCATCCTCTGGTTTAGGACAAGGTAATGGATCTTGTCAGGAGTATAGACCCAATGAATTGTTGATTCGGTAGTTGGTTATGGATATCGACACATCTCTTCCATCGTATCAGTATTGTAAAAGTTGGAACGAGACCTATGTAGATAATGAGGTGTGATGGGAGCATCTGATTCGTTGAATTTTTGGCTAATTTGATCATAAAATATTATCGTGGTCCTGTGGATTTTGTGTTGCAAGGTAAGAATCCAGCAAGGTTATGCAGTCATGTTTGAGGATGGCGTTTGAGGAATATTGAGTGATCTCTTGATGAAAACAAGCCTGACACAGAATTCTGGATTTTATGGTTGCTGAGCGGGTTCTGCTTCGAGTCTCGCCCATGAAGGGCGTTATGAGGTTTGGGAAGAAAGGAAAGCTGAGTCCTAGGTTTATTAGCCCTTTTGAGATTTTGAGGCGTGTTGGGGAGGTTGCTTATGAGTTGCCCTTACCTCCCAGTCTGGCAGGAGTTCACCCCGTATTTCATGTCTCCATGCTCCGGAGGTACCATGGCGACCCGTCGCATGTGTTGGATTTCACTTCTGTTCAGCTAGACAAGGATTTGTCTTATGTTGAGGAGCCAGTAGCCATTCTAGACAGGCAGGTCAGAAAGCTAAGGTCAAAGAACATCGCTTCGGTAAAGGTTCAGTGGCGGGGTCAGCCGGTCGAGGAGGCGACTTGGGAGACCGAGCAGGATATGCGCAGCCAGTACCCTCATCTTTTCACTACTCCAGGTATGTTTTCTATGCTCGTTCGAGGACGAACGAATCTTTTAAGTGTGGGAAGATGTAACGACCCGACCGGTCGTTTTAGAAAATTTCGCCCCAATCCCTAATTTAACTGTTTCCCTAAGTACATTTCTGCTATTGTGGTTTGTCGGGAGAGTCGGCTCTGAAATTTGGAGCATTTTGGGACACTTAGTCCCTAAATGAGAGCTTTAAAGCTAGAAAATGGTCCGTAGCCGGAACAGTGTTAAAAAGATCTCGGAACGGAAATCCGATGGTTCCATTAGCTCCGTTGGGTGATTTCGGGGTCGGGAGCGCGTTCGGAATGTATTTTGGAGGTCCTTAGCTCAATTAGGCTTGAAATGCCGAAGGTTGAAATTTTGGCGAATCCGAACGATAGGCGAGATTTTGATCCGGGGGTCGGAATGGAATTCTGACAATTTTTGTAGCTTCGTTATGTGAATTTGGATATGTCCGCAAAGTTTCAGGTCATTCCGACGTCGTTTGGTCGGGTTTTAGATCGAATGTGCAATTCGGAAAGTTTTAAGAAATTTAGGCTTGAATTCGATGTGAATTATGGGTTTTGATATTGTTAGACGTGTTTTTATGATTTGAACGAGTTCATATCGTGTTTTGGAGTATGTTGGTGGTTTTCGTTGGGGTCCCGAGAGCCTCGGGATGAATTCGGGGGTCCAAACGGACCAATTTGTGCCAAAAGGCACTGCTGTTCTGCCGCAATAATTGCAGAGCAATTTTGCTCTCCGCGATCGCGGAGATGGCCATGCGATCGCGTAAGGGAGAAATCTTGAGCTCTGCGATCGCGAAGTAAAGCCTGCGATCGCGTAAGTCTGGAGGTTGAACCAGTGCGATCGCGTGAGATTTCATGCGAACGCGTAGGGTATTGGTCGGAAGCAGTGCGATCGCGTGAGGGAGTATGCGATCGCGTAGGGTAGTTTGGGGAGCCGGACGAGTTTGTTCTTCGCAATCGTGTTGAGTACGTTTGCGATCGCGTAGGGTTGCTCAGTTGTTCACTGCGATCGCGTCCAGGGTCACGCGATCGCGTAGAGGAAAATTAGGCCGCCCATATTTTGTGCATCGCGATCGCAAGCCCAGTGCTGCGATCGCGCAGAGTAAAATGGCCTGGCAGTGACTTTAAGTCCAGAACATTTCAGTCGCGGCCTAACACACCAAAACCGCCATTGTTGAGCTCCAAGAGAGGATTTTGAAGGGGAAACGCTGGGATATCATCGGGAAATCATCGGGGTAAGTTTCTTGACCTTAATTCGTTGGTTTATCATGAAATCCGTGATTATTTCACTGAAATTGGAAGATTAAAGGTGGGTTTGAGCCCTAGGCCTAAATGTTAGAAAATCTCTGATTTGAGTGGGCAAATAGAGTCCGATTTTGGTAAATTTTATATGCCTAGACTCGTATTGAGATAAGGAACCCGAATATATAATTTTCTTGATTTTTCGATAAGCGTACCGAAAGTCGGGTTTTGGCAACTTGTGGGTTTGGTGTATTTTGAGTTATTTTGATTGGGTAATGCCCAATTGGCCTATTTTGATGTGATTCTATTGATTTTTTATCAGATACTACACTTGTGGAGGCCGACATTCGCGGCAAGAGGGTTATTTCTTAGCGATTTTGTACCGGAATTGAGGTAAGTGGCTTGTCTAAACTCGTGTGGGAGAATTTTCACCCCTAAGATATTATGTGATAATTTAAATGCCTTGTACGCGAGGTGACGGGCGTGTACATGCGCTGGTTGTTGAACACATACTTTATTTAAAATGTTCGGTGAGTGATATTCCTGTCTTTATCTGTTAATTTGATATTTTACCGGTAGTAGTTAGAAAAGCATGATTAGGTAGTACCTAACTGTCTAGTTGCCTAATTGTTTTATTTTTGATAATTATTGGCACTATTTTTCGGTGAAGTCATAGTTAAGCATAATTTACTCTCTATGTGTATTCCTTTATTTGCTGTGCTTGTGGACTGCGGGTTCGATTCCCGGAGACCCAGGGCTGTGGATTCGATTCCCAGAGACCCGGAGTGATATTGCCAGGGCTGTGGGTTCGATTCCCAGAGACCCGGCGTGATATTGGTAGGGACTACGGGTTCGATTCCCGAGATCCTGAGTTATTGGTAGGGACTACGGGTTTGATTCCCGAGATCCCGAGTTATTGGTAGGGACTACGGGTTCGATTCCCGAGATCCTGAGTTATTGGTAGGGACTACGGGTTCGATTCCCGGAGATCCTGAGTTATTGGTAGGGACTACGGGTTCGATTCCCGAGATCCTGAGTTATTGGTAGGGACTACGGGTTCGATTCCCGGTGATCCTGAGTTATTGATTATTTATTGAGACATGGGCTGCGGGTTCGATTCCCGGAGACCCGGAGGTACTGTCAATGGGACTGTGGGTTCGATTCCCACAGGTCCTGGACTGGTTTTATTGAGTTGACTATTTGTTGTTAGCTTAATTGTAGACGATTGTAGTAATTATTTATTGTTGTTAATTTCGGAAATTATTATCATTTAAACTGCTTATTATTGTTATTATCATTATATTATTGTTTCTCAGTAGGGCCCTGACCTTCCTCGTCACTACTCCATCGAGGTTAGGCTTGGCACTTACCGAGTACCGCCGTGGTGTACTCATGCTACTTTTCTGCACACTTTTGTTGTGCAGATCCAGGTACATCAGAGCAGGCTCGTGCTAGGTGATTCCGCAGCTTTCTGGGAGACCTCGAGGTATGATCTGCTACGTCCGCGGATCCGGAGGCTTTCCTTCTATTCTAATAGTACTAGTTGGCATTTTTCCTTCATTTCGTTGTTAGACACTCTTTACACATAGAGCCACAGTTGTATATTCTCTTTTAGTCTGTGTTACCGTGGGATTCCGGATCTTGGTAGTGTTTTATTCATGGTGTTGACGGATGTATGTTCCAAGCGGCACGTATTACATATCTTTTATCCTATTTTTCCGCTGTTTTCTTATTTAAGTGTTCATAGCTTGTATATTCCGCAACGTGTTAGGCTTACCTAGTCGTGGGGACTGGGTGCCATCATGACATGTTCACGATTGGTGAACTAGGGTCGTGACATTGCACTTGGATCCGATTTCATCTTTTGTGGTTACTGTACCTTTGTGCCTAGCTTCTCTAGTGCGTACACTATTTTTGAAGGAGAAACACAAAGTTATGAGCAGATAATAATAGAGGCATGCCTCTTTCGTTTCGAAGGGGTGCGATGTTTCACAACTTGACATATGTATGCCTCGGGGGAGGTGGATTAGGAGTTCTGACATATGGCTGATGCCTTTCTCTTTTGAAGCGCGAGAGTTGATCTCTTCATCCGCCATTGCATCGATCCCTTCTTACCTCGAACTGTATTGACGTGAGTCGGTGGGTTGAACCATTGAGATTGTCTTCATCTGCTCTTATTCGGCGCAGTAGGCATTATGAATCTCCTCCCATGTGGTGGGAGGGTACTTCATGAGTTTGTTGAGTAATGTTTTTGTCGCTTTCGACCCGCTTCTGCTTAGCCCGTTTTGGAAGGCTGCGACTACCATTCCTTCTAACATGTTTGGTGGTCCCATTATTACTCGATTGAGCCGGGCCAGAAAGTCCTTCACCCGCCATTTGCCTGATGGTGAAGATGTCGTTGACCCTAGCTTCAGCCTTCTTTGCTCCTCCATGAGCGGTAGCAAAATTTTCTACCATCTCCTCGAATGTTGGTATCGACCGTGCTGGTAGCTGAGAATACCATGTCAACGCTCCTCCTGTCAAAGTTTCACCTAACTTTTTCAATAGCACACATGACACTAGTTCTTTCGACAAGTCGTTGCCTTTTACCGCGATGATGTAATGGATCAGATGATTTTCTGGATCCGTAGTCCCGTCGTATATTTTCAAGTATGGTGGCATTTTAAAGGTTTTTGGGATGGGGTGGGGAGAAGCTTCCTCTCTGTACGGTTGCTTGACAAACCTTCCCACATCGCGTTTTGGCAGCAACTTAGGGGCGTCAGGTATTTTGTCAACCCTTTCCTAGTGTTCCTTTATTTGGTCACGAAGCACTTTGTTCTCATTTTTCATTTCTTCCATCTTCTTCAGGATGGTTGCGGGTGCACCATCACCTGCATCAGTGGTGGTACAGATGTCGCTTGTTCATACGGTGCTTGGCTCGACGATGACAATATAGATTCCTGCTGTTAGCAAGTCTCCGATATTTCCTTGAGGGGTTTTTTCAAGCATGGTGTTTAGAGCGCTTTTCAACCACTCCTCTAACAACTTTTTGACTGCTAGTGGTATTTTTTTCACTATGGATGTCGAAGCTCCTCTTTCGCGCAAGATCGTCAGATCCTCGAGTTTAGAGGGTGAGATCTCACCCTCCGGTGTACCTCTTGGTGCAATATTCTCGGGATCTTCTCTACTAGCTTCGTTGAGGAAATCTAAGAGGTTGTTTGAGACATTCGCTATTGCCTTCAACCTTGCTTCCTTCTCTGCCATCACTGATTTCTCTGGAGTGCGAAGGATAGAGATCGTTGCTTTTGATATCCAAGATGAGCACTATGATTTCGACTACAAAAATCCTCACAGACGGCACCAAATTGTTTGACTTAAAAGTTATTAAATTCTTTTTAAGCAAATCAATCAAAAAGATGAAGAGATAAATCGTAGTCGAAGACAATAAATCCTATGATTGTTTCAATAATTAGAATAGTAGTAATAGTTAAGGAGAGAGAGAGAGAATGATAGAGTGATAACGAATAGAGAGAGAAATGAGTTTGTCTATTACAAGTTATCTGCCTATTACAACTCAGATCCCCTTTATATAATGGGGGGATCCAAGCTGAGTTATTAGAACGACAATGTGAGTGTACGTTACAGCGGAGCTGATGACAGGTCGAGATTGTTCCTCCTCTCACCCTGGGGTTGTTCCATCGTGTCGATTCATTAGCATTCAGTGGTTGGTCGTGTTGACGGTGGGACGCGATTGGTCAAATTTTTCGGGTAGATCATTGGTTCACCTATGGCTCTACTCTCTCATGTAACTCGTTACGTCAATTTGTCAATCCCTCGTGAGCACAACACACACCTCTGTCTATGATGAGGAGACTACTACTCTTACTAACTGACGACGCTAGCAATTCAGTCAGTGAAAATGAAATAATTAGTGGCAAAATTAACTAGTAATAACACTTAACCACACGCTCATCACTTATATTTTTAGTTGAGGACTCTCTTTCGTTAACTATAGTTGAGCCAATACCACTTAATTAACGATGAAAGATTTACTAACATGCATTGACAACTCACTTAAACCTATTATAGTTGTAACATGTTATTTATCTTATTTTCAAGGTTATTACTTCATATATAATAAGAATTTAAATTATATGTGCTAGTCTTACGAAATAATTTCACAATATTAGTTCAATTTGGCTATCTTAGGTAATTATCCTATTTTTTAACTTATCATATCAATTTTATTATGAAACGTTTTGTTGAAAACCCCATATTAAAGGTCAAATTAATCAGATAGTATAAAGAATTTATACATTTGCCGATGGACGAGACTTACTCTTATATATATATATATATATATATATATATATATATATATATATATATATATATATATCGTGAAGTTTAGGCGAATTTACATATATCTCGACTAATTTTATGAAACACTTGATAAGAAAAAATCACCTAATATTAAGGCGATTCAATGTACATAATTCTTTAATATATCACTATCCAAATGTTAAACTTAAAAAAGAAAAAAGAAAAAACTAACGCTCATGTTCAATCTTCTTACATTCACATGTCTCTTTTAATTTTTACTTCTTTTTTCCACACTAGGGGAAGGGGATGAACTAATTAGTAACATCATTAAATTTAAGAGAGAAGTATTCTTGACAATTAATTGTAAGTTAATTAATTCATCAATAAACAAACGTTACTCAAGAAGATACATTGAAAGTGAAACAGATAAATAAATCTCATTAATTCACTCTGTATATCGCATTGCTTATATAAACAACTACATATACGAGCAATAAGCATCAAATCAACAAGTACAAAACATATTAAAAAAATGGCAAAACTCAATATTCTTTTCTCTTTTTTGGTCATTTTATTAATTTCTAGTGCAATTCCCGCCTTTTGCAAATCTAACTATCACGAAAAACATCCATCACCTCCACAAGATGAAGATGAACGTGACAAATATATCAATAGCTTACCAAAAGATTTATTAAATTTCGTCGAAAATTGCACCAAAAAATTTCCACTTAAATGTGGCGAAAAAGTCATAGATGCCATAAATGAAAAAGGAAACGTTGACAAAAAATGTTGTCATGATCTTGTTAGAATGGGACTCAAGTGTCACAAAGCATTAATCAAGGTTTATATTGGTTTGCCTGAGGTTAAGGATAAGGTTGATCCTAAGGTTGTAAAGCATAATGCTAACAAGGTTTTCAAGAAGTGTGTTGCCCTTGATAAGAAGAAGCACCATCATTCTTCCATTTCACCTCCAATTCTACCTTGAATTTTAAGTGGAGGTCAAGATGTGATTTAGAATTACTGGTTCAGGATGAACGCAATCTATTCTATATATTAATATTTGTAACATTTTGTTTGTTTGTTTGTTTTGCATATGTATAAGCTGAGCTTATTAAACTCGATCTAAGTAAGTTTTTTATTTTAAAGAAATAAGATTTTTTTTTTGTTTATGAGTAATAATAAATCCGTAATAAGTTAAATAAGACTTGAAGCGAAAATACTTGCAGAGTCGTGAACTATTCAGATACAAAATTATGTGAACTTTTGATTATCTTAGATAATTTTATTTTTGTTGATCATTCATCTTAAACTATGACAAGGTACATACAATAGCGAAAGCGTCATGTGTGTGATGAGTTCAATTGAACACATCGTATTTAACAATATATATGTATTTTGCATATGAAGAATTACTAAATTTAACCCATTATTTTATAAACGCAATAAATTCAATGATAAAAACCTTAAAAGTTCGAATTCCTAAAATTTAAATTTTGAATGCCAATGTTTAAACCCACATGAATGAAGTTTGTAGCACCCAAAAATGTGATAACTCACCTATATAATTTTTGTTTTGTCAAATCATGAAGTTATTTTTTTTGTTTAAAAAACAGATATTATCTAAGTATTTGTTTTAACCCAAAGGCGGAAAAGAAAAGGAAGAAGCAAAAGAAAATAATTTTCTTTTAACAACACTCAAACAGCCACCAATCATTTTATTTTAGAATTTAGACAAAGAGAAAATAGAAAGAAAGAAGGGGAAAAAAGGGAAACAAAAAACAAGAGAAAATGAGCAGAGTGCTGTGTAAATCCACCATTGCCCTCATTCCTTCATTAGCTTCTTCTACTTCTCCTCATTTCAGATTCAAATACTTTCGAACTTCTTCTTCATCTTTTCGTAGGGTTTCTCGTATGGCTACCGAAGCTTCTTCGTCTTCGTCGTCGTCTTCATCTTCTTCGGCTGCATCTCCTTCTCCTTCGTCCGCCATCGATTTTCTAACTCTTTGTCACCGCCTCAAGGTACGGACGCCGGTCTCCATTTTTTTATGATTTTTTTAATACATATGAAGTTGTGAACTTGTGATACATGTAGGATCATAGAGTGTTGTTTATATAGAGTTGTACCCTGCGCATTATGTGTTGTACTACGCTTGACTTGAAATCATCTATTTGCTTCATATTTGCATTTGCACTATTTCAGCTATTTTAATATGCAGTCGTAGCTACATATTTTAGTATTTGCATTTGCATTTGCACAGTTATTTTAGAGTGTTGTTTACGTAGCGTTGTACTCTGTGCAGTAGTTGTTGTACAGCGCTGAATGTAATCCATGTCTATTTGCTTTGGAATTGTATTGCGCTAACTGAGTTAGTTTAGTATGTAATGCAGAGGCTTGTACTTTACGCATCACTTATTGTACCGCGTGGAATGAATGTGTTTTTATGAATTTTTAATGCATACGAAGGTAGTATGATATATGAGGATCATAGAGAGTTGTTTACATAGAATTCTGTTCATCAGGCATTGTACTATGTTTTACGTGGAATTATTTATTTGCTTCATATTTTGCATTTGCAGTCTATTTCGGTTATTTTAGTATGTAATCGGCGTTGTACTCTATGAAATACTAGTTGTACCGTGCTGAATGTAATCCATGTATATTTGCTTTGAAATTGTGTTCCAACTAATTTAGTTTGTTTAGTATATAATGCATAGGCGTTGTACTCTATGTTGACAAGAGGGGTTGCTCTGATGGTAAGCAACCCCCACTTCCAACCGAGAGATTGTGAGTTCGAGTCTTCCCAAGAGCAAGGTGGGGAAGTTCTTGGAGGGAAGGGTGCCGGGGGTCTATTCGGAAACAGCCTCTCTATCCCAGGGTAGGGGTAATGTTTGTGTACACACTACCCTCCCCAGACCCCACTAAGTGGGATTATACTGGGTCGTTGTTGTTGCATTGTACTCTATGTAACACATTGTATCACGCTATGAATGTGTTTAGGCTCAATGAACTGGCGATGTAAAACATGTTTAGACTATATGGTTATTTTAAAGGCAATTGCATGTAACTCTATTTAGTAATAACATTGTGAAGGTGTAAACTATATTTACATGATCATGTCACTTTAGATGTAATTGCACGTAACTCTATTTAATAGCATTGAATGGTAACCTTGAATTAATGGTAAGTGCTATTATAACAGGTTAAATTAAAGGATGGTGTAAACAAAATTGTTTCACTATCAGCCTATATAACTAATATCCTAAATTTAATCCTTGTCATGTCTATTAGGGTCTGAAAGATTACATACCAGTAACTAATCCATTTTATGCTGTATAGTTTATGCTTTGTTTATATTTTTTAGAATTATGTTAATGTGTAAAGTATACTTTTGCTTACAAACCAATGTCATTTGTGGTGAAGCTCTTTAATTATTAAACTGCTTAGTATTTTTAAGGTAGTGTATGTATATCTCTTAAAATATATGACAGCCTTGTGCTAATAGCCTATACTAGCTCTTTTATGTTCACAACTTCATGTAACCATTCTTTTGACGCTGTTATTATCCCTTTCCATGTGATCTTTTGTGTATTCTGAGCTAACATTTCCTGTTTGGAATCGTGATCAGACAACAAAGAGGGAAGGTTGGGTACGTAGAGGGGTTAATGCTCCAGAGTCTATAGCTGATCACATGTACCGTATGGGAGTGATGGCTCTTATTGCTGCTGACCTTCCTGGTGTTGATCGTGACAAGTAAGCGATTTAATAATAATCATTTGTTTTATCAGTACATGTACATTCCTGTATTTGTGTTTCCAGGAAATGTGTGGATTGTTTTAGAGGATGATGCATGTTTCTTCTTCTTCTTCTTCTTCTTCCAAATTTAGGTGTGTAAAGATGGCAATTGTGCATGACATTGCAGAAGGTGAGGCTCTCATTTATGATTGTTCATTGTTTTTTGCTTTTATGGCTATGACATGAAATAGACTGATAGCATCTTCCCATGAAAATTTCTTTTTCTTTTTGGGATTCTTCTCTTATTTAATTGTGACATGTGTCATTAATTATTTCGTGCTATTACGAGCTTTATGATACAAGTTTTAATTAAGAGTCGAAGGTAGGGTTTAAGAAATGGAGGATTACTTATAGACGCATAGTTGTCAAATCTTATACTCTGGACCTGGAAGATTATTTCAAGTTTGCCCTTTGGTATTACTTCCTTGGATAATGACATTGACTATTGATCTACAAGCTTTATTAAATGGAAGGAACAGAAAGAAACCATTAGAACATGAACATCGAATTTTGTCTGTAAAGCTGTGAAAATGAGGTTAAACTTTCAGAAGACATTGTTCACTTTCATCCAATGATCTTCCTACTAACCAATGTCTTGTATAGACTCGGCAACACAATCTTCTATCTCTCGGGTCTTCTAATCCTATGGGCCTTTGATTTGGAAAATTTGGTAGCTTCTTATTTAACATTCTTTGTCAAATATTTTGTGTTTCTACTGAACAGCAATTGTTGGAGATATTACTCCTGCTGATGGAATTTCAAAAGATGAAAAGAGCAGACGAGAGCGAGCAGCACTAGAAGACATGTGTAAACTTTTAGGTGGAGGACCCCGAGGTATTGCTTCTCTTCTCCATTGAGTTTTTTGCCAACTAGCTAGTGCATCTATAGATTGAGCTTTCATCTATTCTCTTGTTTATTATTTACTGTTGGGCAATTGCAGCCAAGGAGATCAGTGACTTGTGGATGGAATATGAAGAAAATTCTTCTTTAGAAGCCAAAGTTGTAAAGGACTTTGATAAGGTATTATATGTTACCAAAGTTTGAATATGTCCCATCTATATGGGTGTTTATGCTGATGTGTTCACTTTAATTTTCATGGGGATAAACATTTAAGTTTACTCATCATTGTATCTTATCTTCCTCTCTTAACGCCTTGTTCGTCACTGCATCTTGTTTTCCAATATGCACAGAAAATGTTCAGGGAAAACTCAATTAGCACCCAAATGTGATTTGGTAGACATATAAGTTAACTCATTGTTGTATCTTGTCTTCTTTTTTAACGCCATGTCTATCACTACATCTTGTTTGCCAATATGCATAAAAGATGTTCAGGACAAACTCAATTAGCATTCGGGCTTTTTTTTGATTGGTACTCTGTTAGTCTGTTAGCATTCAGACTTATTGTTTAGTAAGAGTCTTGTTCATGATAAAGAGTTGCTATGGTTGTCTGTTTATTGTTTAAACGCCTAGAACTCTTCACATTTTTCCTTTCTCAAGTAGCATGCTTCTCCTCTTTAAAAAACTTTATAGTGCCTGACTTTTCTCTAGTATTTCAGCCTCCAAGAAGCTTAAAGCTAGTTTTGGAATACCCATTCTCTTACCTTATTTAAAAAAGCAGAAGAGGATATTCATTCTGACTGATATGTTGTTTTCTTTCAGGTGGAGATGATACTTCAGGCGTTGGAATATGAAAATGGTAACTTCCTGTTTCTCCTTTTTCCCCCTTGGATTTCAGATGTATACGTGATATATAGTACTCCTTCTGTTTTTATATTAAACTCTTTTTTAGTCTCTCCGTAAGAGAATGACACCTTTATATATTTTGTAACTCTTTTACTTTAAACTTAATGCCTGTTTCTTTATGGGACATATGCATCTTATGTTTAGATAATTTTTATGAGGTGTATGCTGGAGTAACTAATGCGGTTTTTGTTTTTTGTTTTTGTTTGCCTTTTTTCCATGCGCCGAGGGTCGATTCGAAACAGCCTCTCTTCCCTCTCGGGTAGAGGTAAGGCCTGTCTACATATTACCCTCCCCAGACCCCACCTTGTGGGAATATACTGGGTTGTTGTTGTTGTTGTTACTTTAAACTTAAGATTTTCCATTTTGCACTCAGTAGCATGCTCGTATAGCCATAGAGATGTCATGGAATATATAAGACTGCAAATTTTAGGGTACTTTTGGTATGTGCTAGAAGTCTTCCTTTCTTTCTTAACCTCTGTGTTCAACCAAATTAAATGGTGGGGGTAATATATATGTCTATATCAACCCCCCCCCCCCCCCCAAAAAAAAAAAAGGGAAAGAAAAAAACAAAAGGTCCCATATTATACAGGTTTTGAGGAAAAATCAATCAATATCGACAGCCACATTTTTCAAAATTCTCCTAGTTTATGTGTATTTTTTTGTGTTTTCTGAACTTAGTTTTCATACTGCATCCTTCAGCATGAGAAATATACGCATCGCGGTGATATCCTTGGCATTTAGTGATTGTGCTATTACATTGTAAGAGCTATCTTGAGAATTAAATCACAACACAGATCCTAACATTCGAATAATGTCAATTTGTTTTTTAGTTTATTTGTACCTGATGCAATTTATGCTCTTGAAGATGTGCATAACTAATCTTTCAAAAACAAATTACAACGTGTTCACATTGTAATAAATACAGACTAATGTGTGGCGGCATAAGCTGTTAGTCTCTTGACATCTGGACTCTGCCATGAGAAGTTGCCTTCAAACTAATGCTACTTTTTCTGTCATGCAGAGCAAGGGAAGGATTTGGAGGAATTTTTCCAGTCAACTGCAGGTGCCATGTTTAACATTTTTATTATTCAACCACAGTTCAAGTATGAGTTTTAAATTCTAGTCATTCTATTTGTTGGGCTGCTGTGTGTGTACTTTAGACCTAGACCCTTTCCCATCATAACCCTACTGTTGTCTTTCTGTTCTGACCTGATCATGCATACCTATGTTGCTTGGACTCTTCGGAAAATGTGTCCGGATACGTATCGGATCCTCCAAAACTAGTGCATTTTTGAAGGATCCGACACGGGTGCGGCTAGATTTTGGAGAGTCCGCGCAACATAGAATTGCATCCTATCTTAGATTGCGAAGTCAGTGGTTAACTATTGATCTTACAACAATAACAACGACCTAGTAAAATCCAACAAAGTGGGGTTTGGGAAGGGTAGTGTGTACGCAGACCTTATTCCTACCTCGATGGGCGGAGAGGCTGTTTCGAATAGACCCTCGGCTCAGGAAGACGAAAATAAAACAAGAAGGCAATTCATCAGTAACATCACTAGAAACCGTAAAAATAGTAAACAGAAGCATAAAAACCAATAAATAGATGACATGCAAGAATAGTAACCAGTAATTAACACCCGGGGCTATGAAAAACAGAAAGAATAGTGTGGACTCTACATTAACCACAAGCTATCTAAGATCAACCCTATCCACCCCACCTCACCCCCGGTATGAAGTAGGAAAAACTTGACTACCCTCTAGCCTACAACCCTAATGCTTGACCTCCAAAGGTCATGTCCTCGGAAATCTGCAGTCGTGCCATGGCATGCTTGATCATTTCTCCCAAATATTTCTGAAGTCACCCTCTACCTCTTCTCGTACCTAACATGGCCAATCTCTCACACCTCCTGATAGGAGCGTCAAAGCTTCTCCTCTTAACATGTTCGAACCATCTTAGCCTCGACTCCCACATTTTGTCCTCCACGGGCGCTACTCCTACACTATCCCAAATAGCTTCATTCTTAATCTGATCTCTACTGGCACACCCACACTTCCATCTCAACGTCATCATCTCTGCTATTTTCATCTTCTATATGTTGGAGTTCTTGACTGGCCAACACTCAGCTCCATACAGCATAGCCGGTCGAACCAGCACTCTATAAAATCCCCGTTCCCCTGGATAATCGACCCAAGGTACTTAAAACTTCCTTTCTTGGGGATGAAATATGAATCAAGCCTCGCGTCATTGTCCACTCCCTCCGTGACATTGTTGAAATTGCACTCCAAATACTTAGTCTTAGTCCTGGTCAACGTGAAACCTTTAGACTCAAGGGTCTGTCTCCAAACCTCCAGCCTCTCATCAACACCTCGCATTTTATCAATCAAAATGATATCATCAGCAAATAACATACACCATGGCACCACCCCTTGAATATGGTGTGTCAGTGCGTCCATCGCCAATGCAAATAAGGGCAGGTTAAGTGCAGAGCCTTGGTGTAACCCCATAACAACCGGGAAATGCTCCGAGTCGCCTTCCACAACCTAATCTTAGTCTTAGCTCCATCATACATGTCCTTGATCGCTCTGATATAAGCTACCGGCACACCCTTTGCCTCAAGACATCTCCAGAGTACCTCCCTAGAGACCTTGTCATGCACTTTCTCCAAGTCAATAAAGACCATGCGTAGATCCTTCTGCTTATCCCTGAACTGTTCCACCAACCTCCTAACAAGTAGGATAGCTTCCGTAGTTGAGCGACCCAACATGAACCCAAACTGGTTGTCGGATATAGACACCGTCTTCCTCACCCTTACCTCCACCAACCTTCCCTAAACTTTCTTGGTATGGTTTAGTAACTTGATACCCCTATAATTGTTACAACACGGGATATCACCTTTTTTTTTTTTTTTGGATAAGATAATGGATTTCATATAAGGCATCAAGAAGATGCAAAATTTACAATGCAGTACAAACATTATTTGCTCTATTACAAAAGGCCTATTCTAAAGTTAAGGAGCTAAACAAAGTCAGAAAATGAAAAGTTACTCAACTACATAGACTTGCTAAACATCTAGCCTTAAGTATGTAATTTGGAGTAGAAATGCCCTCAAAACATCTTGTGTTTCTCTCAGTCCATATACACCAGAAGATACAAGCTGGGGTCTTCTTCCAAACTTCCCTGATGGATTTTCTAACCTTCCATAAACTCCAGCTAATCGATTCATCTTTTGCACTTTCAGGCATAACCCATTTGAGACCAAAAGCTGAGATGAACATGTTCCATATGTCTGTAACTGCTGCACAGTGTAACAAAAGATGTCTATTGGTTTCAATAGCCTGTTGGCACATATAGCATCTGTTGACAATGTGAAAGTTTCTCCTAGTGAGATTGCCGTGGATGAGGCGTGCTTCATATATTGCTATCCAGCTAAAGCAAATCACCTTTGGTTGTAACTTGGTTCCCTAAGTTAACTTCCATGGCCAATTGACTACCACTTCATTCTGATCACAGAGGGAGAGATAACCTGCCTTTACAGAGTATTTGCCATTTACTCTATCACCCCAAATGAGTCTGTCTTGTGCCTGGTCGTTGGTTTGGAATGACCCAAGCCTCTCCAGTAGATTGAGTAGATCCTGTATCTCCTAGTCTTGTAAGTTTCTCCTGAATTGAGGATTCCATGTGTTATCGGCTCTGTTGTTTGAAATTGTTGAGTTTCTGCAAGTGGATATTGAATAGAGGACCGGAAATTCAACTTGTAGTCTGGAGTCCCCCAACCATCTATCCTCCCAGAACTTGATATTTGCTCCATTGCCTATCTTGAACTTACAGTTATTGTGAAATTCCTCCCCTAGTCCAGATACTTTAGTACACCAATAATTCTTGGTACCATGCTTTGCAGTCACCACCTCCTTCCAAAGGACTTGATCCTCTTGAGAATATTTTCACAACCATTTCATAACCATGCTTTTATTGTGGATTCTGAGGTCTCCAATACCTAGACCACCTTGAGATTTAGGTTGAGTTTCTTTCTTCCCATTTCACCAGGTGGAATTTGTGGCTTTTGCTATTTCCTTCCCAAAGAAAGTTCCTCTTATATTTATTAATCTGCTTCAGCACTTTTTCCTGGGATGGGAAATAGGGACATAAGGTAGGTGGATATCACCTTTGTTCTTGTACAACGGTACCACTATACTCCACCTCCACTCATCCGGCATCCTCTTCGTCCTAAAAATTACATTGAGCAGCTCAGTCAGCCATCAGTTAGCCACTCTAAGCCTGCTCTACCCACACACTTCCAAAACTCAACCGGAATTTCATCTAGCCTGGACGCTCTATTCATACTCATCTTACGCAAAGCCCCCACGACCTCCTCCATCTTAATGTGCCTGCAATACCTAAAGTCTCGGAGACACTCCGAATGCCCCAAATCCCCTAGCACTATATCCCGGCCCCCTCCTCATTTAGAAGGCCATGAAAGTACTTCTGCCATCGCTGCTTAATGACTCCCCCATCAATACTCTACCGTCCTCGTCTTTGATGCACCTTACTTAGTCCAGATCCCGAGCCTTCCTCTCCCTTGCTTTAGCCAGCCGAAACAACTTTCTATCCCCGCCTTTTTCCCTAATTCCTCGTACAGACGACCAAACGCTGCATTCTATTGAGCCCGAATTCAGAATACCATTCGATTGTCTGAGCTATGGACATTTACATCTGAATTTGTTAGATGACTAGTGAATGACATAATATTGCCATTTTATTGGAACATTCAAGTTGTTCGAAGTTGGTATTGAAGTTTTGTGGATAGTCCCCCCCCCCCCCCCCAACAAACATGAATATCTTGTAACTTTGGAGAATTTAAGTTCGTAGAGTTTGCATATGCAGTAGAGTTGTCTGCACAGGTGGATTTAGGTTCTCTTGGAAAGGATTGTCTGATAACTAAAAGATTGAGGAGACCTATGTATCATAGATTTGCAAAATAAAATTTCTCAAATAGACAAAGGGCATGAAAGATATACTCATTATATTCTCTTGTTTTCAGTTGGATTGTGTATATATAGGGTATGTGTTTGTGTGTACTTGGTTCCTCTGATGAATTGAGTCACTTGTGCTATGCTAGAGGTTTAATCAGGTTACCTTTTGACTGTAACCACATTTAACTTGAGTAGTTACAAGAGACAAAGTTAAATCCAGAAAAAAAGTCAACGTAATGATGATGTTACTAGTTTAATAAAGTGGAGAATTTCCTTGCTTTGAGACTTGAAGCTGTTATATTCTTTTTTGTATGGATCGATTTTGATAATAGCCCGTGCTTACCTTCAGTAAAAAGAAGCAATCTTTGACAACACATCACTTGTCTGCAGGAAAGTTCCAAACGGACGTGGGCAAAGCTTGGGCTGCAGAGTTAGCATCAAGAAGAAAGAAATCCAACTGAAAGGTTGGGAGTAGTCAAGTGGATTACAATTTGCACCAGCTCTATTGCTGATGACCCAAATTTTAACTAGGTAGGTGGAATGATCAGTGCTTAGTTCTTGTCTTGTCATTTTGAAACTTAAAACATCTGTTTGATTTATCAGTCCAAATTGTTCTTTTCCAACTACAGGATCACTGAATCACTAGGCAGAAACTGACATTGAAATGGTTCCTACAATTTGCAACAGGAAACTGAGCCCCATGGTGTATATTGTTCTTTTGCTTAAAAAGGTTTTGCGAGGGAAATGCTAAACTTGGGGATATTTGTTCATTTTTGTTATTTTCAATTCCTCTTTTCCGATTTCCAGTAAATATGCTAGATGCTAAAACTGAAACTTGGAAGATGATTTGATCGTGGACAAGACTTTTTGAATAATTTACAATGAATTTCATCCTAGAAGTAATAACTTTAACATGATACGCGATGAAAATATAATAATGCTAGGAAAGCTTCAAAATTTTCTGCCATATTGCGACAAAAAAGTAATAAAACATTATTATAATCCAGGCAGTTACGATGCATGGTTGAACGTGATGTATTACATTGTAGCACTCGACACTGAAAGGTGAGTCAAATACTATGACTGAGAATCTAGGTCCAATATACTGTAAATCATTTTTTAAATTAACAAACTTGTTTTCCAAAGGTCAAATGTGACATCAGTTCTCAAAAAATTGGACTGTAATATCAGTATATTAATAAATTATTTCTTATTTAATTAAAAGTCAACGGAGAAAGGTGCGCCGAGAAAACCAACAGAATTATATCCAAAACTGGATGGGGTCCAATGTAATTGTACCGTGATTATATGATTGTATCATCGATTTTATCAGAAAGCTTGTCAAAAATAATCGTTTGAGGACTGATTTAAAATAATCTTTTAAATGTGTATATGAGCAGTTTAGTCTTTAAATTATATGATTGAACACTTTAAACAAATCAGGATAAATCTATAACAAAGGAAAAAGATCCCATTCCCACCTTTATAAGAGAAGAATTAACTCAAATAGTGGTTAAAAATCGTTGGGTAAAAAGAAAAATTGATAATATATATATATATATATATATATATATATATATACACACACACACAACATATATAAAGTTAGACCCCATCTTGTGAGATTATACTGGTAATTAATTGTTATATATGTATAAAATGATAAAATGCTTGTAAAATTTCCAAATACTAGGACATGTGCAAGGTTTGTAGTTGGCACCAGACTTTTCAGCACTACCAGAAAAAAAAAAAAGAGAAGAAGAAAGACTAACCTAGAAAACCGTGATTTTGCTTATTACGTCAACGTACCCGTGTCCTTAATTGTACCGTGGTGGCTGCTAGTGGCTACTATATAGTATATATATACTTACTATTCAATTAAAAAATACCATCAATTTCCCTCAATTCATTTTCTCAATTTCCATGGTCTGCTGAAGGCGCCATCTTTCCAATGGCATGCCTTCGCAGGCTCCGTTCTTCCCTTCTTGTAAGCTTTCGTTTACCTCTCTTCTCTATTAGTTGTTTCTGGGTTTTGTACACTTCATTTTGCTATAATCTTGTTTATATATATTTTCTTTAATGGCCTTTTTTTTGTGTTTAAAATCAGCATTTCGGTCATAGATATGAGTACCCTTTTTTTCCCTTGGTTATTCGTGGTAGCAGTTTTATTGCAATGGACGAGCTTTATACATGTCTTGTTTACAATTTATGTGGGTTTGTGTAAAAGAAAAGGTTATTTATAAACATATGAACTTCATAGGACTTCATACCCCCATAACCTTGTGTAACTAGGTCTTCTTTTGTGGTTTAATTGTGCGTAATGAGAGGACAAGAATACCCTTTTGATAGGTATTATTGATGGTAGCATATTTTTTTTTAGTTGGTTGTTGATGGTAGCAATTTTATATTGTGTCGGTTATGATGGCAAATTCTATTGCTGAGTACCTGTCGTACCTATTTGAACTTGTGTATGGCATATGTCTCTGTAGGTGTTTGTGTATTATCGTTTGGATCATAGATATGAATATCATTTTGATAGTGTAGCTGATAGTAGCAAATTTTGCTGCAGAGGACAAGTTTTTCTCATTATGGATGTAAAGAAGGTACTTGTTTTCTCCTTTGTTGTGTTCTTGTTTAAAGATCTTTTCCTTTTGTGTTGGATTTTTAAGTAGCTTTGCTGTATCAGAAAACCTAATGAGATTGCAGTTTTTCTTGGAATTGCAGGGGTTGGAGGAGGCAGTTATCGTCGATATAGTAATTTAGCTTCTTCAGAGCAGAAAATATTGAAGTTGGAGGACCAAGAAAACTTGTTAGTAAATGCCAATGATCCACTTTCCGAGGAAGAAATTGTGAAAATTAGGGAAGAATATAATGCTGCGAAGGAGAGGTTTCTAAAGATTCCTGATGCACTGAAGCAAATGCCCAAAATGAATCCTAAAGGTTGCCCGTGTTTTCTCCTCTCATTCTGTAGTACATTTAACCTTCTATGCGAACTTCTAGTACTATTTGAGAATTGGATTGAATTTAGGTCGCTGATAATGTTTTACTTTTAGGTGTATACGTCAATAAGAATGTGCGGTTGGATAGCATAGAAGTCTATGGATTTGACTATGATTACACGTTGGCACATTACTCCTCCAGTTTACAGAGCTTGATTTATGATCTTGCAAAACAACATCTAGTTAGTGAGGTTTGGTCTTGTACTCTTTCCTTGTGGTAACTATTTCCAAAGATAAGCTTAGGAAATGTACATATTGGATTGTGTTTTGTGGAGAAAGTAATCTTACCTGTCTGATGATGGATTATTCTCTTGTTCATTTTGTGCTTCAGTTCAAATATCCCGATACTTGCTTGGAATTTAAGTATGACCCTAGTTTTCCCATCAGAGGGTTATACTATGACAAATCGAAGGGGTGTCTTATGAAGTTGGACTTTTTTGGGTCAATCGAGCTTGATGGATGTTACTATGGCAGGCGCAAGGTGAAGTTCAGCAAGCTCCCTATAATGTTGTGATTTTGATTTTTTCATTGAAAATATTGGGAATACCTTATATTTTGTTATTATTTCATTGTATGGTTAAAAGAATTTGTATTCTTTGGGGATAAATGTTATTTGGTAGTGAGAGGCTGAAGCGCATAAGTTTTCGGGGATGAAGTAAGTATTTTATTGATGTTGGGGGGAAAAAATCCCCATGTACAACAGGTATACCAAAAAGCATAGAATCTACATAATAGGATTCTCTACAAAAAACATCCAATCATCTATGTGAATAGGAAAAAAAAATCTGTAAGAATGGGAATCTTGTGGGTGCTCTAAAACAATAAAAAATGGAAAATTAATCGTCTGCCCAGTGTACAGGAGGCTGAAGGGCATTTTGACGGGAAGACATTGAATGCAGGGATGGCAGTAAGGAGGGGCAGGTCTTAAAATTGTTAATTTTAATTTTCCAGTTCAGGCACCAGGGCTTTGGTGGGCTTTGGTCTAGTGGTAAGAGTGTAACTAGTGGTGTGTGAATCAGGGGCGCGTCACTGGGCCTTGTGCAAACAAAAGTCTGGGGCTTAAATGGAGAAGGATAGAGGGGCGGACTCATTATCCACTGAGTTTCGAACTGTGTACCAGCCTTCAAGGATTTCTCGATTATCGCAAAAACAAAAAGAAAAAAATATTCCCATTCAGTTTCTTACCAGGAAAAAAATACATATGACAAAAAAGCTAAAAGTCTAATATAATGGGAAGGGGTGGCACGACGCAAGGTGGGGGTAAGACGGGCAGGCGTAGCTGGAGAGAAATCTATGAGGACATGTATGCTCTTAAAACTGAATAAATTGATTTGATGAGCGCCACTTGTGGGGTTACACTGGGTATGTTGTTGTTGTTGAGCGCCCATGGGTAGGTCTTGCCGTTAGCTCCACAATGATCGGTTTATCAAGACTATTAGATCTACCACATCAAAATCAAGACCGTTACATATCTCACATCTATATTTCTATGATAGGCAGATAGTTCGCGAAGTGCTTAGTAGCTGTGATGTACTCTCTCATCTTGTATTTACAGTGGCTTGGTGCAGTAGTAGTAAAATAAATTTGAATTATAAAAACAAAGGAAAAGAAGAAGAAAAGTAATACTATAACATTTATGCTGTTGAGAACAGATACTCTTTTTCTAAAAGCCCATTTACTCTTGTCCATCCAAAGGCAAAAAAAGGCTGCTTGAACTATGGGTCAGGAAGGATTGTAGCAGATCATCTCCCCCCTTCCCCCCGAGATGTGGATGGCTTCTTCAATATTGGAAGTTGGATGCTTTGCTAGTTGATTTGTCCTATGTATCAGAAATTTGTTAATACCGGAAACAATCTAATAGTTGATAATCTGACGCTCAATGATGTTATTTTTGCAGCTCAGCCGGGAGGAAATAGATGAGATGTATGGTACAAGACATATTGGCCGTGATCAAGCGCGGGAACTAGTTTGTTTGATGGATTTCTTCTGTTTCAGTGAGGTTAGTTTGTTAGTTTATTGATCTCCAGTATTTCTTAACATTTGACAGTTTCCCTATAACATTGGCTTTTTAGCGCATTGAAGAAATCTTTTGACATTAATAACAAGATTGCACTCACGGGGCATGTTTGTGTAATATGTTCAGCTGCATGGGCCTTTGAATCATGAAGATTTTGGTGGAAAATGTTTAGAAGATTAAGAGAACACCAATCTGCAAGTATGTCAGATATGCATCTAGGAACCTTATTTGCTGTCCTTTTTGTTGGGAAGGTGGGGTTTGGGAGGATGGATCAAGGCCCTTGGGGGTGCAGTTTGAAGATGGCTGAAATTAGTGAATTTAGGATAGAGGAAAATGCTTGTATAAAATAATATAGGAAATGCTTGTATATAATGATATTATTGACGTAAAATCTGGTTACAAGATCCAAGAGTAGAGCCATTTATCTTGGGCACTTGGGTAGTCATACCTTATAGCTTTGTGGTGTAACAAATAAATATTTACAGAGCAATAGAGATGTTTAATGAAACTCTTCTCTTTAAGAATGTTGTCTTTAATAAAGCAGGAGGATGCAATCAGATACATAGTGAAGGTTTTTACTAGTGACTTTTTGACCTCTTGGGTTCTGTTTATTTTCTTCTTTGCAGGCATGCCTTATTGCTGACATTGTGCAACATTTCGTTGATGCTAAATTGGAATTTGATGCTCGTTATGTATATGAAGATGTGAATCGAGCAATACAGTATGTTCATAATAGCGGGTTAGTTCACAGAGGAATACTTGCTGACCCCCCTAGATACCTTGTAAAGAATGTAAGTATAACCTTTGTTGTTCTGTTCATTTCGCAACCTTTTGAACTTTCAGCTTCTAGACCTAATTTTTGCACTTATCTCTTCCAGGATCAGCTACTACGCTTTCTAAGGATGCTGAAGGATAAAGGAAAGAAACTTTTCTTGTTGACCAACTCTCCCTTTTATTTTGTGGATGGAGGGATGCGCTTTATGTTGCAGGTATTTCAAGTGGAAAAATAAACTTATAATATTTGATTTTGGCTTAATATCGATAGGTCATTTTCTTCATGTGTAATGGTATCCTTCCTTGGGTAACTTTTATGTTCAGCTACACTTTTCTTGGAACTTCATTACCATTTTGGTTTACATGTGACATCAGCAGACAATGTTCATGAGTTTGTATTTGTCTGTGGAGTGTATATAGAGAATATAAGAACACTCCTTGCACTGAAATTTGACCTCAACTAGCTGAAACATGGTTGTCTTTTACTGGCGATTTAAATCTAGTCTTTTACTGGCGATTTAAATCTAGTTGCATAAGTGGACTATGGAGCGTAGAAAAGGAGCCGGGAGTTGTTGGTGGAAATTAGTTAGTGCTGGCATCCTCTTTTTTTCTTTTTAATAATTACTTGATACCTAGAAGATCCTTAGCAGAAAATCATTTTTTTTGTGATCTACTATTTCCTTTTCTTCTCCTCAACTTTCCCTTGAATCCACTATATATATGTGACTCTGTATCTGTGTGATTATTCTACAGGCACGTGTATATTCTGGTAATGTAATACCCACACATTCTCTGCATGTATAATTTTTGGTCTAGCTCGTCTGGGAAGTGGCATCCTCTTTTTTATGGCATTGGGTCAATCTTTCTTTTCATGCTTCAGTCAAGTGCTTTAGACTGTATAATCTGTAACTGTTTCTCAATTCACTTTTTCTGGAGTTACAGATTTAATGAAGCGAGTTGCTTTTGTTTGCGACGCTAATGTATTAGTTTGAAGTATAGTTTAGGTGTGTCAGAATCCCACAACAGTTCTGTTAAGTGTATGAGTTGTAGTCTCTTTTCATCATCTTGGTCAATTCTCACCATTTCAACTAGTTTTTGAGGTGAGTTTGCCCCAAAAGTCCATTTTATTAACATAGTTATGGAGGTGGATCCATCCTGTTGTTGGGCTAGCGCATGTTGGACCAACCATGTTATGTCACTCCAGGCACCAAATGTTCTGTTCTGACTGTGCTAGAGGGTGTTAATTCAGTTAAGTGTATGGATCATAGTCTCCTTATATGGTTTTGAATAATTCTCACCACTAGCTAGCTTTTGATGTTGAGTTAGACCAAGTTTTATTTTCTTAATGAAGTGCACGCTGTATTACCACTTCTTTTAATTTGCAGTTATGGGCATTAACATTATTAGTTGAATCAAGATTTTGGTGGTACCGATGAGCCTATCCTCATTTTCCCCTTGGAACATACAGTTTGATATTTGTGTCTTCTCTTTCCGAGTCTGCTTTGATTGTATTTTCATTCTTATTTTGTTCCATCAGTCTGGATTCTCCGATTTGACACCTTCTTTATTTGGTATGTGTTTCATTAGGATTCATTGGGTCAGCAAGACTCGTGGAGGGAACTTTTTGATGTTGTAATTGCTAAAGCAAACAAGCCAGCGTTTTACAAATCTGACCATCCATTTCGGTTTGGTTCTCTACCATTAAATTTTCTGTCAAATTTTCCTTGCATGTGACATTGGTTCCAACTATGCCATACCCACCCACCATAAAAAGAACTCAATTCGTGCTAGATAAAACATTCCATACTACTCTCATATACAGTACTGCCCTCATTGTATTTATTGGATGTTTATGCAGCTGCTATGATGTGGAGAAGGACACGTTGGCTTTTACGAAAGTTGATGCTTTCTTTCCCGGTAAAATTTACTACCATGGATGCCTTAAAACATTTTTGCAGATTACAAAGTGGAAAGGCCCAGAGGTACGCTTACAAAGTACAAGGGCTTTCTCAATGCTGGGGAACTTTTTATTCTATTACATGCGAGTTTGATAAGTCAACTTGGACAGAGAGTCTCATCTCAGTGTCTATATCCATTTCATTTCTCTACCTCTTTATTACATTACTGAGATAAACTCTCATGAAACATTAGGTGATATATTTTGGGGATCACCTCTTTAGTGATCTCAGAGGGCCTTCAAAAGCTGGATGGCGGACTGCTGCCATCATCCATGAATTGAAGGTATGCTTTCTTTTAGTTTCTGTTCTGTTTATGGTTCACCTATTTTTCTGTGGGTCATAGTCTCCATCTGTACCATTACTATTTGGTGATGTAAATATAATGATTTTTTTTCAATTATTTGCTAAATAGCTTTAATTGTAAAAAATTAGGACCTGTGGTACTCTTTATATAGCTTTTAAAAATGTAATTTTAATATAAAAAGCCACCTCTACTTAGCTATAAAGATGATTGGTTTTCGACCTAGAAATCTTCGTCACTGCTCGTCCATTGTAAATTGTTTAAGTGCAAACTCTCGATTTGAATATGAATCATATTTCTGTACGTTATAAGTTATTATTAGTTTAAACCACTTGTATAGTGACTGAAAATCTGGATCATATATGGATACTACTGGATACCTCTCACCAACACTGGTACTAAATAACTCTGTCCACTACTTTTAGGCAGATGGGAAGAGATCACCCAGTGTTTTTTTGTCTTTGAGGGATTTGAATTCTAGAATCCAAGTTTTAAACTCACTTTATTGACTACTACGTCACACCCTTGGATACAAGAAAATGCTTCAGTTGTTGCTATCTTTATCATATCCTTGTTGCAGAATCTAAGGGTGGGTTTGGTGTCAAATGTCCTATACTCGTCTTATGTTGATCAAAATCTAGTTAATCTTGTTGTTTTTTGTTGTTTCCAGAATGAGATCATGATTCAGAATGACAATACTTACAGATTTGAACAGGTACAACTTGATAGACTTTCATCCTTTATTTGGAACTACATGTTCAGTTATAAAATTATATGATATGTGCGGCAAGAAGGGTTCTGATTCTGATTTCATGTTTTATATATGACTTGATTACAGTGTTTGTTCTTGTTGTTGTATATATGACTTGATTATTTGATTCTACAATTCCCATGTTCATGACTTTGGAAGACCGTAGTATGATGCAGTATCTTGTACATTGAATTTTAGAAGTTTATAGAAAGTACTTTGGCAGATCTATACGAAATATCCGTACCTTCCTAGAGCGTATTCTTATTTCTGTTTCTTCCCTAGTTTGCACTTAGCATGCATGTTCACATTGGAATGCTTATCAATTTAATTTCTCAATATGTGTGTTTCCTTGGGTTAATATCTCATTAGAGACATCGCCAACTATTTCCATTGATTGGTCTTGGCGATCTTGCACTCTACTTAAATGAACTACGTATTATCTAAGCAGATTGTTCCATTAGGACATTAAGTTTTCTCCGTAAACTGCTTCAAACTAGTTTAACACAGCATTTTCTCGATGTATTAGCGACTTGCTTTCATTTGGCCTTAAGTCTCATCTGATGGTGTTGCCAGTAAATAGGCTTACATTATCCACACGTTATATAAACAGTCCTAATATTATGGCCAATTGTTTCTTGTAGTTAGCTATTTCAATTTTGGTACTAATCAGCTTTGTTCTCTTTTCATCCCTCCCAATTCAGGCGAAGTTTCACATAATACAAGAACTTCTTGGTAGGCTTCATGCTACAGTAACTAATAGAGATACAAGTGAAACATACAAGTCTCTCCTTAGGGAGCTTAATGAAGAGAGACAAAAGACTCGCTACAAGATGAAGGGAATGTTCAACAAATCATTTGGTGCTACATTCCTCACTGACACTGGTCAGGAGTCTGCTTTTGCTTATCACATTCATCAATACGCAGATATATATACAAGCAAGCCTGAGAACTTTTTGTACTATCCGCCCGAGGCTTGGCTTCACGTGCCCTTCGATATAAAAATCATGCCACACCATCTAAAGGTAAATTTTCTTTCCCTGGAAACATTTGATCATGTCCATTAAATTACTACTTTAGACAACATGTGCAGAAATTTTAATCTAGCATTTTCTTGAAGTTTTTACCCGTCTATATCTATAGATATTAGTTTGATTTGTGTGGTTATTTGGATTATAATGCTTGAATGTGAATCATATCGAGTTTCATAAAGAAATGTTTCAAAAAGTGGTTTAGAATGTGAAAAGATGTTGCAATATTTGAAATAACATATATAATATCTGTCCATTTTAATTTGAACTGGGGATGGGGTGTGTCGACCGGTTGGGGGGGGGGGGGGTTCCTCTATGCAGCATAGTTGTTTTTGCACAGCTTTTTCAGAACTATGAATCATGAAACTTAGATGCCAAAAGTCTGGGATTTATACTGTTCAAGATTATGACTTTTGAACAAAATTTTGCAAATCTGATCCCTTATGTGCCCATGTGGGATCGATTTCAGTTGCGTGAAATTGTATGATTTTGTATCTTTTTTGTGGCTGTCCACTGATATGAAGTTTTCTTTACAGGTTCCGTCAAATTTGTTCAGGAATTGATTGCAACTATGATACTGCCAATGCCAAGGGATCATAAGCCAGTATACTACTAACTTTTCTGGAAGCAATTTTGCTTATATTTGTGGTAGATTCATTAGCATCCTACTTAGTGTAGCATATACCCTTGTTCTTTATTGTAGCTTAGTTGTTTTTATGGAGGGAAAGCTAGTTTATATGGAGCAGTATTCTTAGTAAAGGATTAATATTCAATTGTTCTTGCAACTACCAAAATAAAATGTAAGAACAAGTACATAATCCATGTAAAACACATAAAGAAGCTGATGATAGAATTTTGGATCATCTTTACAGAATCCATTTTGGTATCACTTGGATTTACTTCTAGTTTTTTGTTAGGGTCCGGCCCTTTTCCGGACCCCGCGGATAGTGAGAGCTTAGTGTACCGGGCTGCCTTTTTTTTAAGAACTGAACATTATGTTTGAAAATTTAGTCTTGTCAATTCAGTTTAATGGTAGCATTTTTTATTCTCTTTAGCATATTAGGCTCCACAAGAGTTTATATGCTTATTTTTCATTGATGGTATGAAACTTCATTTCCATATGTTCCAGATAGGGCTGATTTAAGTGATCTTCACGTGACATATAGGTCACCGATTCGAGTCGTGGAAGCAACCAATAATGCTTGCATTAAGGTAGACTATCTACGTCACACCCCTAAGGATGTTGCCCTTCTTCGGACTTTATCCATTGGGTTGTCCTTTATCTATCTACATTATACCCGTAGGGGTACCGCCTTTCTTCATGCTCTGTGTGAATACGGGACGCTTTATGCATCAAGCTGTTCTTTTATATCGGTGAGAGAAATGCCAAGTAGTGCAATATTTTTTCAGTGCAAATTGCAGTTAAAATCCAGCCAAAAATCTTAGTTGTTATTTTATGCATTGAGTAGCTAATTGTTTTTAAAACCAAATTGATTTTGTTTATGCATCTCATCAGAGAAAAGGGCATCGTTTTACTTATATTTCTTTTGAATTTTCCATTGTTTTCTGGAAAAGCAAAAACGGGAAGAGTTAGTTTACCACCATGTACACGTTACACACAGTGGAGTTATGATTTATCCGGGCTCGTGTTGTGTAAGACTAAGTGCTACCTATAATGATTCTTTCAAATTGCTCGATCCAAGACTTTTAATTAAGGATGACGGGGTCATATCCATTTTTACCACAATCTTTGTAGAACAAATGCTTTTGAATATATTCGATTTAACTGAAGAAAACAAAATCCCAAGTCTACTTTCTACTAGATTAATTTTTAGCAATTAATATAAATTATATATTAATTTATAGATAATCAGCCTCAACTTCCAATCAAGAGGTTGTGAGTTCGAGTCTTCCCAAGAGCAAGGTGGGAAGTTCTTGGAGGAAAGGATGCATATCAGCATATGATCTATTTGGAAATAGTCTCAGACCCCACTATTATATAAGATGAAACTCATCTACAATTTCATCACAATCAAGAATGAAATTATGCGAAAACATACTTTTCAGCCTTCTCCTTCCCTAGTCTAATTATGATTAAGTGGCAGCCGTCTGATACAAGAACTAGTGTTATATTATTAGTAAATAAACGAAATTATAATTTTGAAAGATTTTTACATTTATTTTTCCATCGCAGATATGAATGCCAAGCTAGTGAAATTTATGTTGAGAGACGACCGATGAACAAGAAATTAAACAAGCTGATTGAGGGTAGCATTTAGCTGCTGCCTACTGAACGTGGTTGAGGCAGAATTTTTACGACGAGAATTCAATATCTTAAATGTATATATAAATAAAAATTAGTGTTATTTACACATTGTAATTTTACGATAAAAGGGGTTCGAATAATCCCTCTTCTGGGAGAAATTCAAATCAGATTTATAAGTGGTCATTCAATAATATCTACAATTTCAAAAGTCATCGAAATTTAGTCACTTTTCATAAAAATAAATCTGAACGAAAATACTGTTCAAAATTCGAAAATGCTCCACTATATTATACTGGAGTTACATCAAAGTATACTGGAAGTGTAGTATATTATATATGCAGCAAAGTATACTGGAATTCCAATATATTATACTGGAGCCAGCAAAGTATACCAGCCCAGTATAATATGCTGGAAGTTCATGTACAGGTGCACCGAATTTCAGTATATTATATTTGATTAGTCTCTGTTATAATAAAATAATAGTTATTTTTCAATGGCTTGATAAATACTGATTATTGTTGAATGACTCGAAAATTAGCTAGACGGTACTATTTTACTCTTTCACCTCCTAGCTCGGCCCCTATTGGCTATTACTGAGTGCTCAGATCTTACAGGAAAAAGTGATTCTTTCACACTAAAATGAATATATCAAATATAATCTGGTACACCAATCTCACTATAATTAATATAACATTTGATTTTCTTCGATATTTAATTCGAAATAAGTTATTTTAATCCTACTAGCAGTAATAATCATATTTTCTTTTACTAATTTCACTTATTATTGACATTATCTTTCAAATGACATAATCGTATAAACATTATCTTTTAGTTAACTTAGCCAATTAAGGATAGTGCCAAATTACTGCCAAATTAAAGATAAGACCTTTTGAGTCTCGTAGACGTGAAGATAAATAATACTAATATGCAACTCCAATAATGGTCTTTAGCCCGACAAAATACGAAAATTGTGTAAAATTAATTAATTTATGATGAAAAACAATACTAGTATATACTCATCAGACAAATAAAGCTAATTAACATCATGAGGCTTCAAAGGAAATTAAGGATAAGAATAGAAAGAGAGTTTACTTACTTTATTCTTAACCACCTTTATTTAGGAGCTCTTTAATCCTTAATATGAAAATTCCGACGTGAATTTATATTTGGTTGGGCTTTAATATAAGTACTAAATGTCAAAATAGCACAGTACAGATTTCGTACTGGTCAATCAAAAATAGCCAACGTTTACCAAGTCAATGAAAAATAGCTACTATTTTGCTGCAATAGAGACCGGTCCCGTATAATATACGAGAGCTCGGTGCATTTGTGTATGACCTCCAGCATATTATGCTGGACCGGTATAATTTGCTGACTCTTGTATAATATACGGGAGACTGGAGCATCGATGTTCAAAACTCTAGTATATTATACTGGACATTTATACTTGTTGGAACTCCAGTGTATTATGCGGGAGTTCCAGCATAATTATACTTGAACTCCCGCATATTATACAGGAGTTCTAGCATAGTTATCCTGGAACTCCCGTATAATAAGCGGAGTTCAAGCATACTTATGCTGGAACTCCCGTATAATATGCGTGCATATTTTCCGAATTATGAACAGTATTTTCGTTCAGATTTATCTTTATATGAAAAGTGACTAAATTTCGAGTACTTTTAAAATTGAACTATTTTTGAATGACGAGTTGTAAATCCGACCATTTTTAAATTTCTTCCGTACTAAACATCGAATGAGAAATCAGATCTAGTCAAACGAAACAGGCCTAAGTAATTAATGGAACCTTGATACCTTCATCGAGTAGAATATATCATAAATACAAACAATTACAAGAGAAAATTGTTTTTAGCTTGGAGATTATATTATGAAGAGAAAATTCGAGATTTTCTTTATTAAGTTTCAAGGGGACAATTTGATATTGAATTAATCTATAAGGAGGACTAGTATATTTTTGGAATATTTTGAGAAAAGCTTTTTCAGTAGGGCAATTCACACAAGATGTTTACACCAAACTATATTAACTCACTATGGTTCATTAATTTAATTAAATGAGAATGCATATAATTTACCATGGTTAAATGATTGAAGTCCATATGCAAGACACATGTCAAATATTTATTGATTTAGTGTAAACACCCGATGCGGCTAAATTTTTACCGGTCAAAATGGTGAAATTTGTGGTATTAGGAGAGAAGAAATAAGTTGATTTAGGGTATTTTCAAGAATAACTGACATTGAAACATAGCCTTTCTTGAATAATATATTTGGAAGATTATTGTTGGTAATTAATTTAGAAGATGAAGAAATTACTAGGGTTGAAAGGCTAACGAAAGAAATAAAAAGAATTAGGAAAAACCATTTAATTGTTGCCATGATGGAGAGGTTTAGAGAAGCTTTTGAAGTTAATCTTTGACTAATGATAGAATCAGTGGAGTTATTAACCTAAGGTTGTTATTTATAGATATTTTCCCCGGAGAAATTTAAAAATAGTCAGATTTACAATGACTCGTTTAAAAATAGCCCAAATTTTAAAAGTAATCAAAATTAGCCACTAGATAAATATGAGCGAAAACACTATTCAAAACCCGAAAAATAGTCCAGTATATTATGTTGGAGTTCCAGCATAAGTATACTTGAACTCCAGCGTATTATACTGGAGTTCGAGGATAGTATGTTAGAACTCCAACATAATATGATGGAGTCCAGCATAAGTACACTAGAACTCCAACATATTGGAGTTCCAGCAAGTATATTGGTCCAGTATAATATACGGGAATTTGTCTCCAGTATATTATACTGGAGCCAGCAAAGTATATCGGTCCAACATAATATGTTGGAGTTCATACACAAGTGCAAGGAACTCCAGTATATTATGCTGGACCGGTTTCTATTGCAGAAAATTATGGCTATTTTTCATTGACTTGGTAAATGCTGACTATTTTTGATTGACCAGTCCAAAAAATGGTTATACCGTGCTATTTTTACTATTTTCCTCGCCAAAGATCACTTTAGCCCACAACCGAAAATTTTTATATTCGGTAGCCGCGAAGTGTATAAAATTATTTTTGTATATATATATATATATATATATACACACACAAGTAGAAAATATAAAAATATTTGGCTATTATTTTTAGAACGGATATAGAATATTATTACTTTCTTTAACATATAAACCTTATATAGAAGAATTAACTAAAATAGCCGTACACTCAACCACATAAACTAAAAATATCAGTCGAGGTATAATATATGCATTGTTCATATACATAATTAATATATAATTTATGTATATGGCTAAAACAAAATACACAATGAATATAACCAGCTATTTGTGTAAAGATTCTGCATTACATAACCGGGATATCTTGTGGCACATCGTAGATATTCAAAAATAATCAGATTTATAAGTGGTCATTCAAAAATAGCCACAGTTTCAAAAGTAATCGAAATTTAGCCACTTTTCATGTAAAGATAAATCTGAATGAAAACACTGTTCAAAATATAAAAAATACTCCAGTATAATATACTGGAATACCAACATAAGTATACTGGAAATCTAGTACAGTATACTGGATTCCAATATAATATACCAGTCCAGCATAATATATCGAAGATTGGAGCACCCGGTATATTACTAGAACTTTCCGCATGTTGGATTTTCATCATATATGCTGGAAGTTCATACACATGTGCACCGATCTCCAGTATATTATGCTGAAATTTTCAGTGTTACAGCAAAATAGTAACTATATTTCAATGACTTTGCAAACACGGGATATTTTTGAATGACCAATCCGAAAACTAGCTTGCCCGTACTATTTTTACTATTTCTTGTAAGCACCGTTAGATACGAACTTAATTATAATTTAGTCCTATAACACTCTACACAGAATATTTAGAAATATAAGAATAAAAAATTAGTATAATTGTATTTTTTTTTCTTTTTCCCTCCACATAATTAAGCGTTACCACGATCTATAGAAAAAAAAGAATCCGTAGAGTTTTTATATGTCGTGTAATTTAGCGTTTTCAATAGCAAGTTTGATTAGGAGGTCACGTATCAACCAAAGATATTTTTCTTATTTTATATTAGAGGAAAACAAAAAGTAAAAGAGATGTCCTAATATATCTAAATTTCTATTCAGGGTAAATAAAAAAAAACAGTTCCTTTTAGAATGAGACTCCTATTCTGTTTAGAATTGTAATAGTTTGATATCTCGAAAAATCAATCCAAATAATCGTTCACTTAATTTCTTAAGTTAAATATAGTCTGTAAATATATAGTATATGCATAATATATGTAGAACTATATTTTAATGTACAATTCGTCTCTTTTGAGACGAGAGTTTATCAAAAACAATCTCTCTACCCGGCCTCTTGAAGTAGAGTTAAGGTCCGTGTACACTAGGCCCTCCTCGGGTCTATTGAAAATAATTTCTCTACCCCTTTGGGGCAGGGATAAAGGTAGAGAATGTTATATATAATTAACATATAATCGATATATGCTGGCTAAAGAAAGTAAACTGAATCTGTTTGGCTATTCGTATAATAAACCTCTAAAATTATCTTATTTTGAGAAGTGTTTTTAAAAAAAGTACGAGAGAAATAATTTATGTTAGATTAATTAATTTAAAAATAATTTTAAGCAGCAATAATATTATTTAACTTCGTCGGCCCTATAAGAAAAGAGGGTTAGATAGATTGACAAACAACGTAAAATTACTTAATTTATGATGAAAGAAAAATAGTGTGCCAATAATAAAACTCAACATATAGATAAAGAAAGAGTGTTTAAAAAAGACAATATTATTATAAAACAAAATAATTTAATCAAACAGAGGCCTTAATAAGGGAACTTCGACATCTTCCTTGACAACTTCCACGTCATCATCTATATAATCCTCATTCTCCAAAATACAATAATGCATAATATAACAAATAAAAATAATTGCAACACCAACTTCCATAAGAAGCAAAGTTAGTTGAAATAAATACTCAGGATTTTTAACCCAATATTCAATATAATCTTCAAGCTTAAAACCATACTTCTTCTTTTCAATATTTTTCTCCACGTTCGATGAACTATCAATATCGCGATCAGGATAAACTAGTATTTCCAATGCAGGATCAAAGAATTCATCGACCCCATGTACTATCACACGTCCATTATTGTAAACGTCCCATTCGACGATATTAACGTTGTTAATAGAAACATTCTCATCGTGAGACAATGTTGTAATAATAATATGGTGGTCGGGAAGTAGGGTTTTTAGCTTATTGGAGTTTTTGTGACGAGAAAATTCGAAATTTTCTTTGTTGAGTTTCAAAGGGACTATTTGATATTGAATTAATCTATAAGGAGGGCCGGGATATTTTGGGAATATTTTGAGAAAAGCTTTTTCAGTAGGGCAAAATATGGTAAAATTTGTGGTATTAGGAGAAGAAGAAATAAGATGGTTTAGAGTATTTTCAAGAATAATAGACATAGAAACGTAACCTTTTTTGAATAATGTATTTGGGAGATTATTGTGTGTAATTAAATTAGAAGATGATGAAATTACTAGGGTTGAAAAGCTAAAGGAAAAAATAACGAGAAGAAATAAAAACCTGGTAATTGTTGCCATGATCACTGAAATTTTAGAGGAGCTGTAGAGATATTTGAATGATAAATTTAATGGAATTATTAACATAAGGTTGTCTATTTATAGATTCTTTTTGTTTAACATAAACCTTGGAGAAGTGGGATTTCATTGTTGCCCTTTTCCTACGTGAGATCGAATTTCTCTTAAGCTTCTTTTGGTATTTATAACTTTATCCTATAATTGTGCTCTACGGAAAATATTATAGAAAAAAGAAAAGAATACAACAATAATAAACACAATAAAATTTTACAAGTCAGACTTGGGAAAGATAGTGTGAGCACAGACCTTATCCGTACCCTAAAGAGGTAGAAGACTGTTCCGAAAGACCCTCGATTCGAGAGAAAGAATAAGAACGAGTAAATATCAACAACAAAGACTAGAAAAATGATACCAATAATGTATAAACCGGAAAGAAAGATGGAAGAAAGCAATAGCAACAAACACTAACAAGCATAAGATGCTATAAAACTGAGGCATAAGAGAAGAGCCATAATACTAGCAATTTAAGAACAACACTAGCCCTAATACACCTGAAACGGATCAGAACAATACCCCATCACTTACTATCCTTCTACCATAATGTTGTCACCAAACCACCATTAATTTGGTTCGAATCTAACCAGAAAAACCCGAACGCCAAATTGGATGTATAAACCCTAAAAATGCAAAGTTAGATCTTCGGTTCAAAATTAAAGGGAATTGGGGTCTAATAGACTTTAATTGAGATGTTTTTGTTTGAAAATATTTCAATTAAGGTCTGTTCGACTTCAAAATCCAATTTCAAGTCAAAAGGTCCAAGTCCGTTTGGTCCCAAGCCTGCTTGTTCCAAATTTCTCTTCTCAAGGTATTTTCTTTTCTGTTCTTATTTATTTTGTACTCATTAGTTAGTGTAGTTTTTTTGTTTGTCATCTTTTTATTTTTGTTGTTGTTAATTCTTTGTTCTCTTCTTCTCCGAATTAAAGACCTTTTATTTGGTCGATTTTATTCTATTTGTTGTTTGTGGTCGTTGTGAATTACATATTCGATTTGATTAACGTCGTCGAATAATTAGTTTCACAAGTCCCCTGTTTTTACCGAACACTGTGAATCTTGTGTTCTTATGTCGATTATTTGTTATCAAGTATATGTTGTTGTAATCGATTAGACGAATATCGTCGATTAATCCCATAGTTCTGTTTGTTAGAACACCGGACATTGATTGCCCCTGTTCACTTAATTCGGATTATTGGGTTTTACTGAAATATGATTACTCATTTATGGTTGAATTAGGAAAACGAATTGGTTATAGCTGTATAGTCTGAAAGGATAGGGATAGAATAGTAAGAACAATGGGATTCCAGGGGTTAATTTGGGAATTAAAAATGGAGAACTGTTCTGAAATTAGTGGTTTGGCAGAGGGTATCCAATTAAGCATTAAATTAGGAATTGTTTAACAAAGATAGTGGAATGTGAATTGGAACATTATGGAAGTATTTGAATATTATAATGAACCCATAAATAATGTTGATAAACAATGAATAAAACATACCTTAGTGGGGTTAAGAGAATATGATGGGAAAAAATTAGTTTCCTAATGTAAAAAGCATCGGAAACAGGCTGTTAAGGGAGAGTTCTTTTGCCTATAAAATAGAGGAAGCATTCTGCACAATACACACACACATAGAACAGACCTTCAGATACAGAGATTACAGATTTTTACACACACATTAGGCATCTCTTTAATACAGAAACACGAAAATAGATTTTTAAGAGAGAAAAAAAAGGCTAATATAAACTGATATGCACTGTTGGAACCATTAGTTTGAGAGCTTTAGCCATCAGTTTCAACAAGCTCTTTAGCCCTTCCTATGCTCACTTTGTTCTTCAGTCCATAAGGTTTCTTTGGGTTTACTTAAGCTCTGTTCCGTTTGCTGTTTGGTTGTTTTGAATTCCCTATTTTGTTTCAATTCACTCCTGGAATTTCTTGTTGTCTTTGGTCATTGGTTCTTCGATCTTTTGCTGGAATTTGGGTGTTACTGCTGTTATTTACTTTTGCTGCTTGGGCTACTGCACTACTGTTACTGATCCCCTTCCTCATCTCTGTTTGAAATTCAGGTACATGTTTCTGAGATTGTATTTTTCCTATTGACAATGAAATGGAAACGAAATTACCACTTGATGCCTATTGAAGTATGATGTGTTTAGTTCAATTTGCTGCAATTAGTTTAAGATTTCACGTTTGGATAAAATTTCTTACTTTAGCTTATTCGAAGTGGGCTGTTAAACTTATTCATGTGTAATGGACTGTTCGAACTATTAGATTTATAATTATTCATGAGCCTCTCAGTTTAATTTCATTATGAATAGACATGATTCGAAATCAAAGATAATTGAAGTAGGATATGATCCTTGAGATTTGTTCTATGCGAAATTAGTGCATGCTGTTTTTTTAGGAAAGTATATTTAAAGTGGTGAATCTAAAGATTAATTTTCAGAATATTGGAATGGCAACGTGATTATTTTTTTAGTTATTTGGATTCCTACTAATTAACAAACAAGTGCTTTTACTTTAATCTAATTTTGTTAGCTAGTTGTTAAGGAAGAAATGTTATTGCTTAAGGTTTTGTTAATGAAGAAATGGAGTAGCAATCTTGATCAAAATTTTATTCTTGTTAATTTACATAATCTCAAATTAGTTTTAGGAGAACAATTCATGAACATTCATAGATTGCTATAATTGAGTATAAGTCTTTGAAATAAATTAAGACATGACACGTCAAATAAAATCTCAAATGCACGGCCCTCGTTTAATTAATTTTAATTCTTTAGAATTCGAGGCGTACCGTCTAGTGAATTTCATGGCTCTCGCAAAGATAATAATGCGTTAGACTCTTTAGATGCGATTTTAATTAAATTACATTCTTAAACTCGGGTGCACATTTATGTGACCCAAATTCGAATCTCAACGGAGTCGAAATGTATCAACAACCACTGGTGCATTGATTGCGATGTAGTTCGAGATGCATTTTCACGACGTTACAATTCTATTAAAAATAATAATAAAAGCGGTTTTAAAGTTTAATCAGAGCACGAAATTTATAACGTATATTAAAATCAGATATTTTTAGCCATTTATAATAATTGAAGCGACCGTGCTAGAATCACGGGATCCGGGGGTTCCTAACACCTTCCCTCGGGTCAACTGAATTCCTTACTTAGAATTTCTTGTTCGGAGACTTCATTTGGAAAGTCGAAATTTCCTTGATCCAGAATTTGAATAAATCGGTGACTTGTGACACCTTAATTTATTCCAAGCGACGACTCTGAAATAAATAGAATAATCCCGTTTCGAATATTGTCACTTAAATTGGAAAAACCCCCTCGCCCGTTTTTTTACCCCCGGGGATAGGGGCGCGCCAAAAGGAGGTGTGACAGGGACCACACTCACTTTCTCCCGACCCTAATCATATCCAACCTAGCGTGTCCATGCATTCGTTTCATCATCTTTATTTAAGTTACATTTATCTTCTTGATATAAGAGTTCTTGACTGGTCTACACATTTAACCAGTACAACATAATCGGTCTAATCATCGCTTTACAGATTTATAAATGAAAAGTTGATCTGGTTTATGATATGCTTTTTATTTCCTCCACTTAAGCGTCACACAAAAAGACCAGGCCGGATTTTTCCTTTTAAATTCACAAATTTAATTTGTAGTGTATTAAAGTTTCACAATTAATAGCATTCAGAATGCTATGTTAGAATTACACTCTGTAGGAAACTTTCGAATTTCAAGAATAATTCATGGAGTTTTTATTAACTCCACCGTACGAACATAGGTTTCAAACTCCAGTATGCGGTTGATGCAATTTTTTTTAAGGGGAAACTCGCAGTCGGTATAATTTTTGTCGCAGTCTTTACTCTTTCGATGAGCATTTTGTACGCCTCCCCATGTATAATAACTTGCAAATCATACAAATAATGCAACCTGCACTAGGCATGACCTGTGCGATAGGCTCTACCAAGATATTAAGAGGATTTTTTTATCTCAGACCATCTGTATTAATTATCACCCTCCAAACTAATTGGACAACCCGAAGGGTGTTAATGCACACTTTGATACATGAAGAATTCATGATATTTTTGTCCAAATTTTGCTTCTGCATTAAAAAGTGACTATTATTAAATTTCAAATACTTGCTAAACTTTAAAACCAGACCCAAAAGTGGCTACGCATTATATGAAATCAGCATTAATGATTTTGAAACGGCGTCGTTGGGTACCCTGATTAAAACACAGGTTTCTCGATTAACAAGCAAATCAGTTCTCCTTCCTCTTCAAATACCATTTGGCACTGGAGAAACCTCCAGAAGAAGTCAGAAGCTAAAAGAAAATGGTGTTAATCGAACAAGTACCTTCTGAACAAGCAAAATCAAACTCCAAACCTTGTCAAACCTCTGAATCAACGACCACAAAGGTGTCGCCGCCCGCCGACAGTTCTTCGACGGCGACTGCGGCGGCGGAGAAAGCGCCGTCTGGTTACGCCTCCGATGGATACGAAACGGCGAGTGACACCGAACTGAACGAGACCGAAAATGCAAGTAATAGAGAATCTGAAAAAGCAGTCAATGCGGCGTCGTCTTCTTGTGATGGCGATTTGAAGGAGAACACGCAGCAGCCTGAAACAAATGTAGAACAGTTGAATGAGGTTAAGTTTTATTCTTCTACACTTTTTTGGTTGATTAATTCGCGTTGCTGTTTTCCGCTGCTGTTAGGTATTTGTAGAGTGATTGCGACTAGTTTAGGTAGGTTTAATTTAGGTTAATATTGTGTATACTAATGTTTTTAAGTTCCTTAGTTATTGATTTTTTTAATTAGATGTTGCAATGTGCATTGAAAAAAAATCAGTGATTAGATTTTAAAGCCTGAATTGAGGAATTCATTTCTCATTTGTTGAAATTCTCTCTAGTGATTCCTTTTTTTTTTGGTTTTGTTTGTTGTTTTGGTAAGTTAAATTTCATTTTATTTATGTTACTCCATGGCGGTGTCAGTAAATAGCAGATGTTTTTGTGATGATTGAGTGGCTCTACCGCAAACACAAAAACAATTAATTAGCCCGAATTATCTGTACATAATAGTATCTTCTCCTTACACCAAAAATTTATGTGAAATACAGAGTCTTTTGATGTATCCCATATTTTTTGCAGCTAGGGATGTCTTGCAATGCTGTAACATGTTGCTATTGTGTACTTGACACCTTCGTGATGTATATTTAGGAAACTTTGATTAGTGAAAAGCATATCTTTTTCGCAGCTATAGGAAGTTGTCGATTCCTTACCTACCAAATCTCCCAAGAAATAACCAATAGTATGGTTTTCCAATTTGCTTTCTTCTCTTTGCTAATTCTTGTAACTTGCAGCTGGTGATTGTCTCTAAGACTTTCCTGTCCTCACCCAAGTCAGTTCCAGCTAAGAAAGTCAAATATTGGAAAGTTGTGTTGTATACCTGCAATTTTACTCTCTAGTGAATTATGTTAAGTGCATCAGTGAAATGCACCAGATAGCTTTGAAAGCAATAGTGCAGTGTAATCAAGTTACGGGTCTATTGAAATGATTGTTCAAAGTGATTAGCTAATGCGATTGGAATAGGTTTTTTTCCAATTCCTTATATCATTATTGGGTTACGGTCAGAGTGGCTTGGTTTGACTCATGAAATAGAAATGATATCATAAAGAAGAAAGAAATGGAAAAAGGAAATGATGAAAATCAAAGGTCACGAGAGAAATGAGATTAGGGACTATATAATATGGATTTTCTACCTTCTGTAATAGAAAAGAAATTCTAAATATATAGAATATACCTGTTTATCACACCTAGCTTTCCTATAGTATTCTGAATTTTCTGTGCTATATGCTATGATTAATTGTGCTAATGGGGTTTATAACATTGTAGGAAGAGGCTGTATCTCTTTACAGATGGACTTTCTGTATGTGTATGTTGATTTTTTCTTGCCATCACCTTAACATTAACAGCAAGAGGAGAACATTAGTACATTAAGAAGTTTATTGATAGCGAAGCAACCATTTACTAGCATTTTAATATCTCTATTCTGATCGTTCTTGTCCTACATTCTATAAATCACGAACTCAAAAAAAAAAAAATTGCTTGCCTCCTTAGCTTGGCGGAAAGATTGCCTTCCAAGATTAGGTAAGCTACTGCCAAGAAGTGCCTCCATCCCAAATCAAAGATTAGAAAATGTGAAACTTGTGTAGAAATCTAGCTGACATTTGTTTTCAACCCTGGGCCTTGGGGTAAAAGTGACACTGAAATAAATGGACCTTCTCTTTTGTGGGTCATGCAATTTTAACAACTACTATTTTTTTTCCCCATTTGATTTTTCCTGTTCGACATTGAGGGCTTTCATCATAAATATACTTGCATGAACTCGATCTGCCTACCCTTCTTTCTTGTTAATATGTTTTAAGGTTTTTGTCCATTGCCGTTTCAACTATTACTACTGCCCTTTTGTGGAAATGGTTTTCCCCTTCTTAGTTGGTGAAACTGTACTAAGATAATCACTGTCAACAATTATTAATATGCTGCTTTCATTTTGAGAAGCAGAAAGCCTTGGCTCAAGCAAATGATGCAAAAGTTGAAGGCAACACATTGTTCAAGGATGGGCTTTATGAAGAGGCATTGTCAAAATATGAGCTAGCGTTACAAGTTGCAGGAGATATTCCTTCAAGCACTGAAATTCGTTCAATATGCCATGCTAACCGTGCAGCTTGTTTCTCCAAACTGGTAAGCTTGGCATATGCATTGTTTACACTCTGCATCAGATTTAATAATGTCAAAATTCTGCAATGGGTTGGAAGTTCTGATAGGTTAGTTTTTCTACAGAATAGTTCGCCAAACTGGTCAGAAGCTTTTACATTTGGCAGCTGTTTGTTCATGACTGTATAGCTCTTCATTGATTTGCACTGTCCCACTCAGATTCTTGCTGCTTTTAGTATAGCAATTCAGTTAGGTGATTCATAAATATTGAAATCAACTTTGCAGCTTTGCTGATCATTTGAACTTGTGGATTTGAACATTCAAAAGAGACCTGTCACCCTACTATAGACTGGATATTAGCAATTCAGACTGGCTAGTAGAAGCCATGTTTGATTTTTTGAGCTCTTTATGCAACCTGTATAAGAGCTATTCCATATAGGTTTTCCAACCTTCTCTTGTTGCTGGATATAGATGGAATTACCTTTACCTGATCAAACAGAAATTCCGACCAGCTAAGAAAAGAACTAGTAATAGTCTTGTCTTCTAAACCCCTTACCCCTTTAAACCTGCTTTGGTTGGTCCTGTAATTAAGTTTGCATGACACTCATATCTGGTCCGGAATATGCGTAAAATAAATCTTGAAACTGAAATCTATGGAGAGGGGTGTAGACTATGAGAAAGATATCACATCATATTCAATGCTAATATGGCTTTAGCAATACCTTCGCGTGGAACGGTTAAACTTTAACATATGTAGAACGAGTTCATCCTTCTGAGATAGCATATGATGGAAGTACATCAACTGATAGGCGGACTACAAGATTCCCTTTAACTAGTGCTCTGTTGTTATTTAACGATAATAGCTTTCACCAATTTCATTAGTTCTGATCAGTGTTGTCAAAGGCGCGCTTAAGCCCTGAAGCGAGGCTCAAAACACGTTGAGCGCTTCGCCTCGCTTTTTGGGCGCTTTACTGTCGCATCAAAGCTCTAAGGCATACTTTTCGTTGCTAATGAGTGTAATCCTGAAAATGCGACCTTAAACAATTGATATTTCATTTTGTAATGATTTCTTTTTCAATTTCTTTGTCCATATATTTGTTATTCATGCTTATAATGATTAGTCTTGGACTACATGCATATTTTTACTTTTTTCCCATCGTGTCTTTTTTCATTAAAGCCCACGCTTTATTTGCGCTTTGCGCTTAAAGCTCCAAAGGACCTTAGAGCTTTTTTGCGCTTTTCGCCTTTGATAACACTGGTTCTGATGTGTTCTCATTTGTGAACCATACTGTTTCATTGTGGTTATCTCAGGTTTGTTTTTATGTTCCTTTTTTTTTCTTTTCCAGGTAGCTAATATCACTCATAGGTGATTTCATATAATTTCTGCTTGTGCTGTTTCGTCTGCAATGTTTCTACAGATTCAATTTCAGCTCACAGCAGATTTTGTCTGCATTATCTGAAGTTAGCACCTAAAATTTACGAGAAAAACTGTAGGATTTAAACCCCAAAAATCAGTCTACTCAAAATCTATATCGACCTTGTCAATTTTGTTGTCTCTATTCAGTAAATTGTATTCTCTCCCCTTTCCACCTTCGTTCTTGTGTCTTGCTGAATGATAGGTCTCAGTTGAGATGATGGTATTCCATCTGTACTTGCAGTGGCTTGTAAACTTTGATTTGGAAGTCTATTGTAATCTAACATTTGGAGGGGCAGTGGGAATGGTGCGGAGGGGGGCATTAGGTAAATTGGAAGAAGAAGGTAGCATCACAAGTCATGAGACAGGGGAGGGGGTAGTGGCAGGGGAGGGTAGTGGAGGCTGGCTGAGTCTGGGGCTAAGAAAGGTCTTTGTAGTTGGGCAGGGGCTGGCATAAGGAGGGTCTAGTGAGGTGTTGGCTGCAGACTTTACTTGTTGTTTAGGTGCTTTATGTAGTGATATGTGATAAGCCAAGACATTTAAAGACATGTTAAGGGACCAGGATAGAGCTAGTACATCTAAGTGACACCAAGCCACGAATAATGAGACGGAATTATTATTCCTCAGTCTTGTTGAACTGGTCATTAGTGTGAGCAAGTGACTGCCTAACTTCTGTCTGATCCTCTTTCCTGTACTTTTGATGAAAGTGGGATGAAAAAGGAAATATTAGCTGTTATGAGGAACAGAGGAAGTATACTGCGAGACGAACTTTCTATTTTCATCTTTTATAAATTATCTTGTATTGGACAATCTGTAGTGCATATGGTACATAGTATCCTTCCTTTTTTTTTTGGGAAAAGGTAAAACCATCTTGCTTAATATTTTATATATTTATAATGTTAGTTGGTCCGACTTGATGAATTATCGACTTCCAACCTGATCGAATTTCTTTCTTATGATTTAATACTTTTCTAATGTGGACGTATAATGCCCAGATTACTACTTCAACTGTAATATTGTAGTTTTTAATTCGCGACAATTGGCTTGATCTTTTGAGAAAGAATTATCATCCCTTTTTCTTATAAATTTGGGGTGGTTTAGATTCTTTGGTACATTGTGATAATTATTCTTTTTTTTTGAATTGGTCATTGTGATAATTATTCTCAAATCTTCTCTTTATAAATTAGGTGAATGAATTCAAAACATTTTAGCAACCTTATATATAACATGTTTGAATGAGACATATCGTTGTCGTAAAGATAAATTTACGGGAAATTCTTGGGAGGATCTTTGCCTTTTCTTTTGTTCAAGTATATATGAAAAATGTTGCGGCTACGTACATATAAGACTTCTTGGAACATTTATGTCAAAATATCTAGCATATCAATAATCAATAAATTGGCTGCAATCCCAAACTAGTTTGGTTTTTGAATTAGAGGTTCTATATCTTTATAGGATGCTTTACCCCTTTTATACATCTTGTATGCGGAGTTCGTGTTCTCATCAATAAACTTTTACTTAATATAAAAAACAACAAATAATAGTTCTTGAAATTAAGGGTTTCTCACTTATTGCTAATATACAAATCTTTAACCGAACTAAAAGAATTCATGAGAAACATCTTGGGATCTGGTGTAATTGTAAGCTATTTCAAAAGAAATAATCTCTTAGCAAACATGCGATGGAAAAATCATGTCATACCCCTATATCTGACATAACGTTTGAATTTTGTACCTTATATTGCTAACACTATTAACAGCAGAGACAATTATTTTGGTCCAAAATTTGTTGATTTTGGAGGAAAACTAGATGTAGACATGATGACTCTCATTTTACCGATGTGAGGGTCATTTGTCATCATGAAACAATAGATGTTTTGATGGAAAGAAACTTCAGTCTACTTGTGTAAAGTATAGGGTGTTTACAGTCGTTGTGCTCATGGTGTAGGAGCAATATATGATGGCAAACCCAGCTTTTCTTTTGCAATTTTTGGAGGAGATGATTTTGTAGTTGTATATGTGAGCTTGCTATCTAACAAAATAGCTTACCGTATCAAAAAAAGGTCATTTGTCATTTTTTTGGATAGGAAATCAAACTAATATTCCATAATCTTAAAGGGTATGTGCATATTTTTTAAGGTCTACTTTTTCCACATTTTTGTTTCCCTTTATACTAGAAAAATTTCCACAACATTCCCTCTTTCCCATATCTTTGTTTTTTACTTTTTCGAGTATAGTTTGTAAGATATGAATGTGTTTAGCCGTGTGAGTTTTTGTCGCATCTACTAATGATATCAATTGTACTTTTTCATTTACAGGGAAAACATGCTGAGACAATCAAGGAATGCACAAAAGCATTAGAACTAAATCCTACATATATGAAGGCTCTGGTTAGAAGAGCAGAGGCACATGAAAAGCTTGAACACTATGATGAGGCTATTACTGGTAAACATTGGGTTCTGAAATTGTTATGATTGTTCAGTACTATGTCTCATTGTAATTGGTATTTCTTAGCTGCATCACTATATAAATAAATAACTAATATTCATACTCGCATTTAATGGGCTATCTGGTGGAGATCTTGTGTTTCTCCATCAGGTTCTTCTATGTCTTTTCCATACTCTCTCTTCCCCACTCTTTGACCTGGAAAAAGAGAAAAAAAGAGTCTCCGTAAGTTACTCATGTACCTCTGGTAATAATTGCATACCACTCAAATGGTTCATGTTATTGGTGAATAATTGAAAAATTGGACTTCTACTTTGGCTCTTTTCTCCTGTTCTTATTTATTCCCTTTGTTTTTTCCTTTTCCAAATCTTGCAGACATGACAAAGATCTTAGAATTGGAACCCTCAAATGACCAAGTTAGGAGAAGTGTGATGCGTTTAAAGCCATTAGCTGATGAGAAGCGAGAAAAGATGAAAGAAGAGATGATTGGTGAGCTTAACTGTCTTTTGTCTCGACATGGATTAATTCTCTATTTTCTTTTCTTATTTAACTCTATATGGTAGAGATTCTTTCCTATAGAATTGTTAATGGTTTAAAATTTCTTCCCACTTATTTATGCTAGTCAGTGGGAAGGATATCTAGTTCGTGTATTAACTAACTCTTGGCCAATTATTGAAATAAACATCTAAAGGCTAAATAGAGAAGTGTGTCATTCACATGGTTGAGGACTACTATGTTTTAGCACTCAGAGATTCCTTGTTGCTTCTCAGGCTAGTTGTTTGGTGAAGATTGAACATGACTTGCATGCTTTAGCAATTAGTCTCCTAAATTTTCACATCATTCATTTGTCTGCATTCTGTGTGTGGAAGGCCTCATTATGTTTTTGAATTATTACGGCGGGGTGATTAAAGATAATTGTCTTATTGAGAAACAAAAAATCATTTTTTATGAAGAATGTCAGCTCTCCCATTAAACCCATAAAAGAGACAAAGCCACTGAGCACAATGGCTTCCTTCTAAGTGGACTGATCAACCAGTATTCTGTGGGCCTAGACTAATCTGCTATTATGGACTTTGGGTGTGTTTGGTATGAAGGAAAATGTTTTCCATGGAAAATGTTTTCCTAGAAAATGTTTTCATGGAAAATGAGTGATTTTATCACTTATTTTCTCTTGTTTGGTTGGTAAGTGGAAAACATTTTCCGGAAAATATTTTCTATGTTTGGTTAGAGAGTAAAAAATAGTTTTTTTAGATTTTTTTTTTTGCAACTCTCCTACCCCTCCCCCTCCCACCTCCCCCACCCCTCCCCTTCCCGAAGTCTCTAAAAATTAACACAATCTAAAGGAACTAATGTAATGCTTTACTTTTTAACGCAAAAATCGCGTATTTCCGAATCGGTAATTTATAATTTCTAAACCCTTAAACTTCCGAACTCATAATTTTGGAACTTGTAAAATATTGAGTCTTTAAATGATAACTAATAAAATTAAAAACTGAAAAATATATTTTAAAACTTTTTCGGGGGGGGGGGGGGGGGGGGGGGGGGGGGGGGGGGGGGGGGGGGGGGGGAAAAAATAAAAATTTAAATTACAAAAAAAAAAGTAATTTTTTTTGTGGGGGGGTGTGGGGGGAGGGTGGGGGTGGGGGGGTGGGTGGTGCAAAAAAATAAGAAAACAGAAAATTAAAATTATAGAAAAAAAAAATTAAGGTAAAAGAAATTTTTTTGCGGGGTGGGGTGGAGGGGTAGTAGGGTGGATGGTAACGGAAAAACTGAAATTTTTCTAAAAAAAAAACTGTTTTTTGGAGAGGGGGTGGGGTGGGTTGGTGAGGGTGAGAATGGTTGAGAAGGAGCTTTGGAAAATGTTTTCCCTTCTTTTGATAAGGAAAACATTTTCCTCCAATTGGAGGAAAATGAATTGATAAGGAAAATGTTTTCCAAAACATTTAAGCCAACCAAACATTGGAAAATTGGAAAACATTTTCCAGAAAATGTTTTCCTTCGTACCAAACACACTCTTTGTTTTGTATTAAAAAAATAAAGTGTATAGGCTTTTGCAGACAGCAGTTTTAACTCAGAAAATTGGCTGTGATGTTAGTCTGTATTATAGTATAGACTTTAGTGTTGACAGTAGTTTTTAACTTGAGACAATTAGCTGTGACATTTACCATGCACATCTTAGAGTTCACAAGGTCACACTGCACTAACCTATCAAAAAGCATAATAATGCATAGCTAACATCATATATAAATGCAATTACACATTTTCTGGTACTGGACAAACATGTGATAGTAAATCTGGAACTCTGGATTCCACAAGTCTTATAGAACTTTACCCAAATTTTTATTTATATGAGACTTTTTTTTCCTTTTTTAAAAAAAGGGTCTCATTTAAGTAAAAATTTGGGCAAAGCTCGTGTGAAGGCTAACCCAGTATGACTCATCAGCTGAGCAATGCTGCTGTTACAGTTAGTATGATTCATCAAGAAACTAAAGGATTAAGGAATAAAGGAAGACTATGTTCTGTGCTTTGCTGCTTTAATCTCGTGATGCTGATTAATCCACTTCCGTGCTAAATGTACCATAGCTAATGTTCTGGACTCCATGATATTGCCTTTTAGCTCATAGGTCCCTGACTATTTGATTTCTCTTCGACTGATTGTATCATCTTAAGTTTTCGCAAAAGGAGTTTAGGTTTGTGTATTAACACCTTTGTTACTGTTTGATCTGAGACAAAGTATGGTATTCAGTTTATCATGATTCCTCGTTTTACTTTCAGGCAGTGTAGGCACTTATTAATCATGTGCATTGCCCACTTCTATTTTGTGGTTCTTTTGATATTATTGATTTGTATTCATTACAGGCAAGCTCAAAGAAATGGGAAACTCCATTTTGGGTCGATTTGGTATGAGCGTCGACAATTTCAAAGCTGTTAAAGATCCGAATACTGGTTCCTATTCAGTTTCATTTCAGAAGTGATGTGGGTTAGCCATGACATATACAAATTTCAATTTTCTTGAATGAAAGATTAAGCAGAACATCCGAGCATACTGGTTTTGAGCAATGCATGACACTATTGCTTTCAAGTATATAAGGTTTGGCCATAAGTTTGAATTTTAACGTCTCTAAAGGTGAAAGCACATTGCTCGTAGCCTTGATGTTTCTAGTTTTGCATGACCAGTGGAGTGTAGACCTTATATTTGATGAAATTGTGCTACTAAGTTGTTGGTTTTTGGTTTGGGAAAAGGGCCAAAATTATACTCCTACTATCGAAAATTAGTCACGTTAGTACCCCGTTCTACTTTACAACTAAAATTATCCCTACAGTTAATAAAGTATGCAAAATTGTCCCTACCGTTACTAAAGTAGATAAATTTGTACCTAAATCTAATAGATTGGGAAAAAGGTCAAAAAAGTACCCTTACTATTGAAATTTATCCACGTTAATACTTTGTTTTACTTTCGGGCTAAAACAATACATGCCGTTATTAAAGTAGGAGAAATAATACCCAAATTTAACGTTGCTCATACGTGGCAACCGGGTCCCTCTTAATAATGTGCCAACTAATTAATAAATTGTCGATTAGACTATTACAACCCGCCCCACATAACTTGCTCCATTTGATAACCCCTTCACCTAAAAATAATCTCAGTAGAATAAACCTAGGGTTCAAGCTCAAATTCCTCATCATTGCCTCTTTCTTTCTCTTTTGCTCGACTCTATTTCTCTTATCTTCATCAATGTCGCAAAGCAGTATTTTTTCTCAGAGAAGAATCAAGTGGGCTGATATTCTCTATTGGTCTTTATAATCCTCCTCATATATGCTCCATGCAGCTCATCATAAGTATTTCTTATATTTCCCATGTCCCCATTTTTTGCACCAATTGGCCTCTATATGCCTTACACAATATCTATGACGTGCCTCAGGAAGAACTAAGTGGATTGAATCAATCAAATCCATAAAATGGAAAAATAGTAAAGAAATGCATCAAAAACTGAACATCTCCAGTAATGCAATAGTGAATCAAACCAATTAAATGCAGTAATGAAACTGTAGTTAAATGCAACAACAATGAAACTAATGAGATGCTACAAAACAGTAATGAAATGCAATAGTTATGAACTAATGAGATGCAACAAAACAGTAATGAACTAATGAAATGCAACAATTTTGAGGTCTAATGAATGTTGTAGCAGCATTAAGAACTAACTCCATGTCACTTTGGTCTCTTTATCAACAAAACCCAAGCTAAGGGATAAAAATGTCTCACGGAGTCTTGGCCAACAGCTACTAACAGTTAACCCTTGCATTTCCCTTTCAGAAAGGTTCCATCCAAGCCAATGAATGGTCTCAACCCACTATTGAACCCCATTTTCAATGAAATCAGATGTACATTCTTAGGAATATTCTTTTATGTATTAACGTGGATAAATTTTAATAGTAGAGGTACTTTTTTGGCTTTTTTACCAAATCTGTTAGATTTAGGTACAAATTTATCTACTTTAGTAACGGTAGGGATAATTTTGCATACTTTGTTAAAGGTAGGAACAATTTTAACCGTAAAGTAGAACGGAGTAGTAACGTGACTAATTTTCGATAGTGTGAGTATAATTTTGGCCTTTATCCCTTTTGGTTTTGGGGTTGATCCAGACGCCACCATTATTTAAAAAAAAAACAAGAAAAAAAACAAGAAGAGTGACTGAATTAGGGAGCTAGTAAATCATTTAGAAGAAAAACTTGTCGTGCAGTCCATGCTCGAGTATATACTTTCTCTTAAATTGAATAAGTGAACTATAAAAGAAATAAGATTAACTAAAACAGACTCGACTGAATAAAACAACTTATCAGTATATACTTGTTGACATTACTAAAATTAATACAACAATAATGGTCCAGTATAATCCCACAAGTGGGGTTTGGAGAGGGTAATATGTATGCAGACCTTGTTCCTGCACTGATGGGTAGAAAGTTTGTTTCCAGGAGATTTCCAGCTCAAGAAAGCAACAAGAGACTATATATTAGTTTTATCAATACTCTCATAATAAAATAACATAATATAAAATAACAAAATAATAGCAATATAAGAAATATAGAAAATACGAAAAAGATGGAAGGTATAATAATATATAGCACTAACAAGAGGCGATATATTAGTAGTATCAATAGACTCATAATAAAATAACATAATATAAACTTACAAATATAACAGCAATATAAAAAATATAGAAAATACGGAAAAGATAGAAGGTATAGTAATATCCAGCACATAAAGCCCTGCATCAGTAACCGACCAGTAGAATTCTAAGACTAACTCGTAACTGGCTAGTCTCACTCTAGTGCACTGTAGAAATATTCACAACTTCCCCCTAACCTATAACCTTAATGCTCGACCTCTATCATTCCCCGTCAAGGGCCATGTCCTCAGTAATTCTAAGTCGCGCCATGTCTTGCCTTATCACCTCGCCCTAATACTTCTTAGGTCTCCCTCTACCTCTCCTCGTGCCCACCACAGCCAGTCGTTCATACATCCTCACTGGTGCATCAATGCTCCTCCTTTAAATGTGCCCGAACTATCTGAGCCTTGCTTCTCGCATCTTGTCCTCCATGAGGGCTACGCCCACATTCCCTCGAATATCTTCATTCCTAGTTTTATCCATTCTTGTATGCCCGCACATCCACCTCAGTATCTTTATCTTTGCTACTTTTATCTTCTAGATGTGTGAGTTCTTAACCGGCCAACACTTGGTCCATACAATATGGCAGGCCTAACCACTGCACTATAAAACTTACCTTTTAGTAACAATGGCACTTTCTTGTCACACAGGACTCCCGACACTAACCTCCACTTCGTTCACCCCACACTTATACGGTGTGTGACATCCTCGTCGATCTCCCCCATCCCTTGAATAACCGACCTAAGGTACTTGAAACTACTCCTCTTAGGAATAACTTGAGAGTCAAGCCTCACTTCCCCTCCCGCTTCCATCGGCTCAGCCCCAAATTTGCACTCGATGTATTTCGTCTTCATCCTTCTCAACCTGAAGCCTTTAGACTCAAGTGCATGTCTCCAAACCTCTTGCCTCTCGTTGCCGCCGCCTAGTGTCTCGTCAATTAGAACTATGTCATCAGCAAATAGCATGCACCATGGCACCTCCCATTAAATATGATGAGTTGGCGCATCCATCACCAGGGCAAATAGGAAAGGGCTGAACGCAGACCCTTGGTGCAACCCCGTAACAATCGAAAAATGTTCGGAATCGCCTCCTACTGTCCTAACCCAAGTCTTAGCTCCATTATACATATCTTTAATCACCCTAATGTAGGCAATCGGGACCCCTTTAGCCTCCGAGTAGCTCCGGAAGACCTCCCTAGGAACGCTATCTTACGCTTTCTCTAGATCAATAAACACCATGTGGAGATCCTTCTTCTTATCCCTGTATTGTTCCACCATCCTACTACTAAGGTGGATAGCTTCTGTGGTAGATCGCCATGGCGTGAACCCGAACTGATAAATTACTAAATTAGTATTATTAATTAATGATCTCTTTGTTTTGAAATGTAAACAAACGTTACATAATTCTTCAAAAAGATCCTTTACTTTACATAAAGATAAAGTACATATTTTCTCTCTTCGCTCGACCTTAGTAAGTTGAACATATGAAATATCATTAATTAATGAATAAAAGCTACTCCTACAAGAGTACAATAAACCTTTTTTTCGTGATTTTAAGGATACCATAATACTATACCAATGAAACCCTAATATTATAGCAAAGAAAACGTTTTTTTTAATTACAACAACGGTATTGGGGTGAGCTTGCACGTGCTAATACTAACGAAACCTGCTCATCCTTTTCTGCTTTTTCACCATCTTCCTGCATACTATTGAACATGAACATAAGAAAAAACCATAACTCCGATATCACAATCAATGAGAAAATAACCAATCCAATAACCAAAAAAGTCCTTTCAATATAACCATGGCTCCTCTTGTTATCTTTCTCCATAGTTGAACTATTATCAATAGCATGGCCAGAGTAATGTAAAATTTCGAATGCAGGATCAAAAAAATCATCAATACCATGCACGATCACACGTTCATCGCTATAAACATCCCATTCGACGATATTAACGTTGTTAATAGAAGCGTTTTCGTGGCGAGGTAACCACAATAGGATAGCCAGATAGTAGAGTGTCAATTTTTGAGCCTAAAGGAAGAGAAATTTCAACACTTTCTTTATCAATTTTTGAAGGCATAACATGATATTAAATTAATTTATAAGGAGGATCGGAATATCTTGGAAATATTTTGATTAAAGCGTCATCAGTAGGGCAAAAGATAGTAAAAGTTATGGTATTAGGAGACGAAGAAATAAGATGATTTATGGTATTTTCAAGAATAATTGACATTGAAACATAGTCTTTTTCGAATAATATGTATTTGTAAGATTGGAAGTAAATGAAGAAATTGAGGTCGAAAGGCTAAAGAAGTTAAAAACGAAGAGAAGAATTAATTATTTGGTACTGTTGTTTTTGATGCAATTGAAGATATTATTTCAGACAAAGTTTAATTCGCAAATTCTAATTAAACCCTTATATATAAGTTTTTTCATTTAACCTAAACCTAGTTGAACTAAGATTTGTTATTTCCTTTTTTTTCCCTACCCCAACGACACTTTTGATGATTTAAAAAAATAAATTCCTTTATTTATTGAATACCTATCAAACTTGGAAATCTTGAGCCCGTTTGGCTCAGCTGATTTAGAGTAGCTGATAAGCATTAGATGCTGACTTTTAAGTGCTGAAGTTGATTTAAAAAATAAGTAGTTACGCATTTGGATAAAAATGCTGAAATTAATAATAGCAGCCGAAGCACTTAATTTATGAAGAGTTTTGATTTAAAAAATTATTTAAGGATATAATAGTAAATATCTTGGTCAAACCTAAAGTGCTTATAAGCTGAAATTTGATAAGATGAGGGAGGCCAGCTTATGACTTTTGGCTTATAAGTATTTAACTTATAAGCACTTTTAATTTTATCAAATATGTAGATAAACTAAAAAGTACTTATAAGCCAGTTTGACCAGCTTATAAGCTTAGCCAAACACCTCCTTGTTTGGTTAGTTGGGAGGCAAGTTTTGCTTTGTTGTTTTAGGCATACTTTATAAATAAGTTAAAAAATTAAAATAATTACAATAGTAATAGAACTTACAGGGTAACTTTTATGCGGACGCCTATCGAGACCTATTGAACCTATGGCACATTTTAATTACTGGATTCATAATAAAATATTTATATATATTTAATGAGTTTACTAGTACAACTGGATCTAAGCAAAAGAAAGAGATATTGAAGTAAAAATGGCACGTAGTAGCCACTAATTAAGGGTGTCTTTAATTTTTATTCACTAATTATGCTCAGCAAAAATAGCCACTGCTAATAGAAAAAAGATAATTTTACCCTTTCTTCTTCTCTTTCGCATTGTTTTACTGTGCACATCGCCCCTACTCTCTCATTCCCACAGCAAACCTGCAATCCAAGTCTCTCACCATGTTCTGAAATCCTTATTAACCCGACTATTAAACCTGTTTTGACATGTTCAACTGCTTTCAAATTCAATTACATTACATATAAAGTAATATGCTTACGTGTACCCTGAATATACTTACATGTTAAATATGCGAAATAAATATTTAAACTACTTTTGTAATTAATGCACTTAAAAGTGCAAGGGGGATTTTGATGTTATAATTTGATGGTTGGTTTTCTGTAACTGTAAGTTAATGACTTTTTGTCCTTAACTTTGAGTTTCAGGTTCAAAAGTTAAGGACAGACAGTCCTTAATTTATAGTTTCAAGTTCAAAACTTAAGGACAGACGGTCCTTAAATTAAGGACGGACAGTCCTTAACTTTGAGTTTAAAGTTCAAAAGTTAAGGACAGACAGTCATTAACTTACAATTACATGGTCAAAAGTTAAAGACAAGCAGTACTTAACTTACAGGTTCAAAAGTTAAGGACGCTTGATCTTAAAGTTTGAGTTCCAAGTTCAAAAGTTAAGGACATGTAACCTTGAAGTCCCGAACTTAGAGTTCCAAGTTTAAAAGTTAAGGACATGTAGTCCTGAATTCCTGAAATTAGAGTTCCAAGTTCAAAAGTTAAAGACATGTAGTCTTGAAGTCCTAAACTTAGAGTTTCAAGTTAAAAAGACATGTAGTCCTGAAGTCTTGAAGTTAAGGACATGAGCATAAGAGTATTTTTGTCCGGTCAGTTAAAGTTTATTAAACCAATGGCTAAAAATTAAAGACATTTAAAACGCTGGCTTTAAAATAAAGACATGAGCCGTTACTCCCTCCGGTCCAAAATAAGTAATTTTTTGGCCTTTTTTTGTGATCCAAAATAAGTAATTTTTCTGGATTTCAAGAGTAAATTAATTAATGTTTTTCCTACATTGCCCTTGGAGTAAATAGTGTTGGAGTATGTGTTAGGAATGTTTATGTGAGGAGATAGTAAAGGTTAATATAGTCAATTTCATAGCTAATTGTTATTAAAAGGTGCATTTCTTTGCACGAAAACAACTAAAAATGAGTTATTTTAGACCTGAGGGAGTATTAATTTGGGAGCAAATTGTAATAGTAAATGTTGAGGGAGGGTGAGCACAATTAATCTGGGTTAAAGACTTTTCATAAGAAAAATGTATATTTTTCCCCATTCTAAAAAATAATAGCTGACAAGATATATATTTTTTCGTATGTATATGTATTATATACCAAATTTTGGCAACAAATGCAATTAGTTCCAGCCGATCGACTAATTTTGTATTTTACCCTTTTCATAATCCGACAGGCGATGGTCAATTAATGTTTGTCCAAAGAATTTTCTATTATTTTGTCACTTCAATTTCTTCCATTTTCTTTAGAACTATATTAAAGCGCAAATCCTTTGTTAAGGTAAACTTGAAGGCCAAATCTTTTTGTTTGGGTCTTAAAGATAAGTATAGATACAAACAACAATAACATATCTAGTAAAATCCTACTAAAAAAGTCGGGCAGAAAACAAGTATATATATCATGAAAAAAATATGGATGAAGCACAATGTGCTTTTTCCCCCTAGCAGAAACAATGGAGCTGCTAGAAAAACAAGAAATAGCTAGAAACCCCATCACTAATCCATCGCTAAAAAGCTCGTAGCTAATGATATTCCTCATTAATTCCTTACTAAGTGGAAATTTATCCGTTCTTAATTCCTATTTTTAACATAGTATTCAAGATAATAGATAATTTTATGAAGGTATCAAAGCTTTCTAGTCCTTACACTACATTATCAAAATATCACCTTTGCAATAGTCTTGATATATAAATGAACAATAACAACCTTTTGAGAACTCAAGATAATGCAAAAATACACCATAGGTCCCTTGCCAATGATAGCTTCTTCTCTCAAAAAAAGGTAACCCGATGCACTAAGCTCCCAATGGAACTCAAAAAATTAATTGCATACTTTTAGATGTTGCGAACTAACAATCTATGCTAAAAGCACATCCAACTCTTCAAAAATACTGAAGAATACATGTCAGATCCTCCAAAAAAGCAGGTGAGGCAACATTTCTAGAGAGTTTGAGCAGTATATGATCATGGAACTTGAAAAAATAAAAACTACAAACACCATTCCCATAAGCACATCCTGTGACCCTGCTACTATGATAATCGTTCTGAGATCATATATTTACAGTTGCACTGCATCGTGCAATATACAACAATAACAACTACTGCAACTATGCCTCAATTCCAAGAAAGCTGGAGTCGGCTTATATGAAATATAAATCTTCACTGACCATGTCGCTCCATTTAAGCTCATCGTAGATGACATCTTGCAAGCACTTAACGTAATCATAAGATGAGAAAACACGCCCATCAGCTTCAATGAAATCAGATAGTGGCAGCATACGTAGGTATTACCAAGCAACTCGATGTAATCCCCTTCTGAGCCAAAGTTGGTACACTGTCATATGAAAGGAATCATAACTTTTAGGGCTACCATACCATGCAAAGTGCTTTCTCACAATGCCTAAGTTCTTATACATGTTGAGGTACATCTGTTTAGGCACGGAGAGCAATATCTTCTTCAGCCGCATAATATCTTTTTCATTAACGATAATTGAGAACTTGCTCCAATCTAATATGTTTGCTAACGGAAGATCATAGTAGTTCGAAATCAGTACAGGTACGCAGCCGTGCTGAATAGCATCACTGACTCTAGCTGTATTCACCTCGTAACCTTTGACGTGGAGACAGTATCTACTTCTTCGAAATCCTTCCTTGTAAGGGAAAGATGAACTCCCGGAGAATATATCGAAGGAGCTATCATTCTTCCACAGCTCCAATAAATCTCGTCTTGCAAGAGAATTTTGGACACGACCAGCAAAGAAGACAAGCTTGTACCTGCAAAAAAAGAATAAAGCAAGTCATAGGAAAAAAGATGCAGGACACAAACTTAAAAGAAAAGCAGTGTTCACATCACTAAATTCACAACTCCAAGAAGTGTGATGTAGATAAAGCATCCCACATTCACGTAGGGCTCAGGGAAGGGCTGCACCCCTAGAGGTGTGATGTAGACAGCCTACCCTATTGCAAACATTAGGGGCTGCTTCCACGGCTTGAACTCTATAGGTCACACAGAGACAACTTTAAATATTGTGGAGAATTCTAAGGCGATTGAAAATTAACACACAAATAGAAAATCTTAAAGCAAGAACAAAACCAAAAAGAATAGTAAAATATGTGGAGAACTCTTGTTGCTAAACAAGGAAAAAGTACTGAAGTGACTAAAGTGCTCAATCAACTCATTGAACTCTATGGAAGAAGCCGATGATGGGGAGAAAGTGTGTTGGTTAGGAGAACGAAATATTTACTGGTGTTTTACATGTTATATATTTTAGAACAGTTTCTTATCACTTTTTTGTGTTAACTAAGTTCGACTTATCCACAATACCTGTGATCTGCCTCATTTTTTTAGCTTAAATTTCTAAAGCATGTCGCAAAATCTTCTAGTGGTCCATTTATCTTTTCATATTCTTCCAATAAAGGATCTGAACTTTTTTGGGAATCACATTAATTATTTAAGACCATTCATCTTCACTTTTTCTAAATTCCAACTTTTGTACTCGAACATCATCCATTCCTTCCCATGACAACCTGTGTGCTCCATATGGTTAGTCGAGTGATGAAGCTTAGCTCCCTTATTCCGCTACTTCTGATCCTACACTGGTTAATGATGCGATGAAGTTTTTTCTTTTTTCATCAATACAAGAGACTCAGAATATTAATGCCTTGGGGTAACACCTACCTTCAGGAGAAGATTACCGAATGATTTTCAAACCTGTCCTCTTCGCTACTACTTCGCCAATAATCACTTTTTATACCAACAACAACAACCACCCAGTATAATGTCACAAGCGGGGTCCGGGGAGGGTAGTGTGTGCACAGAGCTTACCTCTACCTTGTGAAAATAGAGAGGTTGTTTCCAATAGACCCTCGACCCAAGCATTAGTGAGTACAAAGGGCACAAAAAGAACCTCTAATGAAGCATGAAAATATTTGTCTTTGATCAACTAGTTTTTAAAGATTACGTAGATTCTCAATAAAGACGGCGAATCTTCTTATTTAGATTAAGTGGATTCTCAATAAAGCCGCCGCTGTTCCAGCAAGCTAAGCTCAACTTGTATATATGTCAAGCTCGTCCAAGCTCAACTTATATGTATGTTAAGCTCGTCCTTACTAAATGCAATTGTAGTTTACTCCTAACACTAATAGCTTGATATCAGCAAGAATTAGCTAAGTTTCTGCTTTTGTCTGCCAGCAGCTACAGGGAAAACAGTTGGAAAAGCCAGAAAAAGATTTTCTAATGCCAAAGTTATGTTCTTGTAGGCAATGGCAGCACAAATTCAGCTAAAAAAAATAGATTAATCAGTTACCAGTCAGAAACCAGATGAAGTGACTCAACATCCCACTAACCATAAAGCACGCAGAATTGCTTTCACAGACAATACCTCATCTATACTTCTCCAGCAAATATAATGAATTAGAAGAAATCAATCCACTAGGCACACAAATTGAAATTCAGTAAAGACTAAAAAGGGCAGCCCGATGCACAAAGCATCCCACATTAAAGCCGGGTCCGGGAAGGGCCGCACCCCAAGGGGTGTGATGTAGATAGCTTACCCTAATGCAAACACTAGTAGCTGCTTCCATGGCTTGAACCCGTTACCTATAGGTAACACAGAGACAATTTTACCATTGTTTCAAGGCTCCCCTTCAAATTCATTAAAGACTAATGAAAGATAAAATGTCCAACGCAGACCTTAATAAAAGCATTCTACAAAAGAGCTTTACACCAACAAGTAGTATAAAAATCACTTATCAACAGAAATTGCAAGGTAATGCAGTTAAATGACACCATACCTCGCATCTGGAGGGTTCAACACTTCCTCGTGTTGGCGAGGCCAAACTTGGGGCAACCCAATATCTTTGTGGGCAATGTATCGCCTTTGAAAGTAGTTCGACGAGCAAGTAACCTGAATTGCGTTATGATGCAATTCTTGATGCTTAGAAGCAGCGTCTCGACCAATAGAATGACAGTACACATAAAAATGATCAGCACCACCAGATGCATTCCAAACTCTAAACTCCGATCTAATTTTATCAGTATAACCAGCAACAAAATCTTCAATCGCAGCTGCAGAATGCACGCGAGGATGATTTCGCATAACGTTAATAGAAAAGGGCATATAAAAAAAATGAGCCTTTTCTGGATTCTGAGTAACTAAAGAACTACCCAAAAGTGCAATCTTGAACATGTGTTCACTAAAGTAATTTCCCAATTTAGGATCAAAGGGATTTGTAAGGGGCAAAAAAATGGTTGAAAAAGGTGAAGATTTGTTGCTCATAAAAGCATCAGGATACACAAATATCTTAAGGGTTTTCATCATTTCTTCATAATCAGTAGCAAATAAGTCCCAATTATAATAAGGACTATTATTAATTAACACATTTTGACCTTCAATGGACCAATTTTTTTGCTTTTTTGGTTCAAGATTCTTCACTAATACTTCCTCTTGAGCATTAAACTGAACAAAATTTCCATTTTTATGTATAGAACTACTACTTATTAACACATTTTCACCTTCACTAGACCAATTTTGCAGCTTTTTTGGTTCAAGATTCTTCACTGAAACTTCCTCTTGAGCATTAAACTGAACAAAAATTCTATTTTTATGTGTCAAATCTTTCATTTTTGTTTGTATCCTTAGTAATAATCCTACCATTACAACTACAATTAATATTACAGAAAAGGGTCTAAGAAAAACCCATAATCTAAAAGGTTTATAACTCTGATTAAAAGAACACAAAGCCATAATTTAATTCAAATACAAAAATCAAGAAACTTATCTGGGTAAGCTTAAAAATCCTTTCTTTTTTCAACCCCACTTGAGAAAAAACACAAGAACCTTCTTTAGCTACTCCAATTAGCTGCTTAAATGATTTTTTTTTTTTTTGGGTTTTGTGTGTAATATATTGTGTTGGAAAGACATTTAATGTCTTTTTACTTAGAATTGCTCAAATGGAATTATAGGATTAATGGTTGGGCTAAGCAGGCGGCAAAATTTTTAATATGATTTTAAGAATGTTAACGTGTACAACATAGATATGTTAATTAATGTTGAAAATAACGTAGGAGATCTCGAAAATGTCAGCAAAAGAATTAGGAAAAATGGCATATATGAGTAATAAACTCAACTTTGGCCAATGCTATAGGCCTCATTTATCATGTGTTTCACTTAATTAATACTCAACTAATTGGAGCAGTAAGGGTAAATATGCAAAATTACTTCTTTGTTATTCTAAAATATCAAAATTATTCTGAAACAAATCCAATTTGCTAAACAGGTTAATATTTGAAACTGGAATAATAAAAAAAATATCACAAACTAAAACTCTCTCCAAGATATACATTTACTCTAATTACCAATTCTATTCATAACACTACCCCTTGAATGTCTATTCAATAAGTAAAATGCCTTGTTAAAACCTTAACTAAAATAAAAGTCAATGAGATAAAAACTAGTAAAGGAAAAAGAGTACACATATCTAACAATATGCCTTTTGATTGTCTCGGTAAAAACCTTGTAAGGAAAACTCAGTGGGACAAAACCTTGTAAGGGAAAAAGAATGCAACGCATATTAAACTCCCCTTGATGAGAGCATCATTTCACATCTTTGAGCCTTCACATCCCTATCTTGTGCACTAGCTTCTTGACGGTTGACGTCGGTAGAGATTTTGTGAGCAAATCATCCATATTATCACTTGAACGAATTTGTTACACATTAATATCACCATTCTTTTGAAGATCACGTGTGAAAAATAACTCTGATGAAATGTGCTTTTTCCTATCTTCTTTTATGAATCCTCCTTCAATTGGGCTATGCATATTGCATTGTCTTCATACAAAATCGTGGGTAGTTTGACACATTTCTAACTACATTTGTCTCAAATAAAATGTATTATAGACCTCAACCACACACATTCTCGACTTGCTTCATGGATAACAATTATCTCAGCATGATTAGATGAAGTAGCCACAATTAATTGCTTAGTCGATCGCCAAGATATGACAGTGCCTCCATAGGTAAACATATGACCTATTTGAGATCGAGTCTTGTGTGGGTCAGATAAATACCCAGCATCAGCATGACCAACTAGATCGGGACTGCAATTATTACCATAAAATAATCTAATATTGGTAGTCCCTTTTAGATACCACAATATGTGTTTGATTCTATCCAATGTCTCCTTATAAGAGCAGAGCTATGTCTTGCTAAGACATTAACTGGAAAAGTTATGTAAGGCCTTGTAGTATTAGCAAGATACACTAGTGCACCAATTGCACTAAGATATGATACTTCAGGACCAAGTAGTTTTTCATTCTATTCTTGAGGTTGGAATGGAACCTTATTTACATCAAGTTATCGAACAACCATTGGAGTACTTAATGGATGTGCTTTATCCATGTAAAACCGTTTTAATACTTCTTCTATGTAGGCAGATTGATGAACAAAAATTCCGTTTGTCAAATATTCAATTTGTAAACCAAGAGATAATTTTATCTTTTCGAGATATTTCGTCTCGAATTCCTTCTTTAAATAATCAATTTTCTTTTGGAGTTCCATAGGAGTTCCAATAAGGTTTATGTCATCAACGTATACGGCAAGTACAACAAATTCTGATGTTGTTTTCTTTGTTAAAACACATGGACAGATAGAATCATTTATATAACCTTCCTTTAATAAATACTCACTAAGACGATTATACCACATTCGTCCTGGTTGCTTTAGACCATACAAAGATCTTTGCAATTTGATTGAAAATCTTTCACGGGACTTTGAATTATGTGCGTTAGGCATTTTAAATCCATCGGAAATTTTCATGTATATCTTGATAATAGGCTAGGTTTATATAATTTGGAGATTGTTTTTACCCCAGCTTTATCATGTTTCAATGTTATAATATAGTTAAATGATGAAAAATTAGCTCTAATGATGACTTTTGTGTTTCACAGGAGTACAATACCCAAATGAAGACTTATGATGGTGATCCAGGCAAGAATTGGAACTAGTGGACGATTTAAGGGAATGAAGCTCGGCATGGCAGAGGGAAACCTCGTTAGCATGAGCATTAGCGCGGCCTTAGCGCGCCCTCTCTAGCCCAGTCATCAGAGGAAGAATGTTACTCCACTAGCACGGGCATTAGCACAACCCTAGCGCGCCCGGGCTAGTCCAGTTCCAGAAGACCAATTTTCAGAGAAAGAGAGTAATTCTTATTGAATTTTGGGATGATTTACAATGGGGTAAGACTCCTCTATTTATAGGAAAAATATGACTTAGCCACAAAGTAAAACTCTTTAAAAGATCAACATTCACTCTAATTACAATTCCATTCATAACAATTAGGTATTTGATGTAAAATTGAACGCTTCGAGGTCGTTTGGTACATAGGTTAAGGTCCATAAGGATAGTAATTTCGAGATAAATTTGAGATTAAGTTTATCTCATATTTGGTTTCTGATATTATCTAATCCCAGGATAATTTTTATACTAAAATGGTAGGATTAATTATCTCATATAAAAGGTGGTATAACTAATCACATGGAATATCACACCCCATGGGCTTTCATGGAATATCCATCATTGTACCAAACAACCCCTTTATATTATAGATTAACTCTTGCTATTAGTTTGAGCCGTGGAATCATCTACTAATACTTGCATTAGAGTAGAATCCGAATCCTACATGAACACATGATGTTTTATGCACCGGATTACCCTTTTTATGATTCACCTGGTGAGCCACCTCAGGGTTTATATAAAAGTGACATTGTTCAAGTTCACCAGTAATTTTCAACAGCAGAAATGCTTTTGAGATGTCATTCTTATTTCAAGATGTTGGCCCAATAAGCTAAGTAATTACAAATAATCAAGATTATGTCTCAAGTCCACCTAAACAACTACAACCTATATTACACTTGTGCATCTCATTTCCAGTCAAAACTTAATCAACTCCACTTTTATGATATGCTATTGCACAATTTTACAGGCAAGAATGGATCCCTGAGTTGGGAAAAATGTATGGATTCCTATCAATTATGCCTCCATTGCATTTTCTGCGCGATTTTCCGCTGGAAGCTGCTTCTTGGCCAACATTTCAGCGTGTTGTTCTAAGTATTCTTTGCTGTTTATCTCAGTCAACCTGCATTGTGACATTGTTTCAGGTTATTGAACATTTTAGTAGAAAGTAACAAGTGATTGCGAATGAAAGCTGAAACAATGAGTTACATATGGTCATTTAACATTACCTACTATAACATTATAATAACAAGAAGCCCAATACAGTCCCTGGGGATGGTAGGTAGTATGTAGACCCTCGGCACGAGGATTTACCTACTATAACATTATATTAAGATAACTGTACTTTACCCGACTATTACAATAGTCACGAACCTTCGCCCACTATAACAGTAAAGTCGGATTGAGTGAGTAGATTAGAAAAGCACTCTAACTTGCAAAATCATTTATTTAGCTGAAAAAATAAGATGAAGCAATTTACCTACTAATGGTACGATCTTTTGCAAAACCCAACTCGTTGTCCACACAAAGGTCAAAGTCATCGTTCTTCCTTGACCTTGAAGATGTTCTAGGTGCCATGTGTTGGGCATCGGATATTGTCACAATTCTTTCGAAAAGTTCAACTGGAGTTCCCTCGGCTGTGCATAAAAGTCGAGCTCTATTTTCATATATTACCTAATAAGAAAATCAAAGAGGGAACAATCACTTATCCATAAAGATGAGATGTGATCCCGATCACTACATGTGCTTATAATTATATAATTTAAGAAGTGATCAAACTAATCAAGAAGAAGAGAACGCACATCGACCAAGGTCACAAAACGGTATGCTGCAGTTTTATTGTGAAGCCCAAAAATCGGTACGCCTTCTAGAGCCAGCGTATGGAAGTTTTCTGGTTACACATAAAACAAAAGATCAGTAAAAAAAAACTTGAGAAATGATTAACTGTGTTCAACTGAAGTGTGCTATCACAAAACTCCAAACTCATGATTGTAACCATATATTGAAAAGAGCAGCTAAATCAAAGCAAACAAACAAGAAACGACAAGACCAAAAAACAGCCACAAATCACTTACTACATAGTCCAAAATAGTCTGCTGCACCAAGAGGCCGGTCGCATAGTTCCTCAAATGAAAAATATGCACATCCATTAGCACCCAATGGAACCTAAGCTTAGAGAAAAAACAAACAATTTAAGTCCAGTAAGTCGTAAGACCTTTTTACATCGTCAAAACAAATGCACGGCTAACTTTAGTCAAAAAACCTGTAATTTCCTTCCCATGACAACTTCAACCTCTTGTGGAACCGGTTGAGCATCCCCAACTAGCATTTGGAAATGCTTTTTAATAAGGCTAGACAGATCTTTTCCGATAAAGTAGAAGCCTTGTTCGGCCTTCAATTAAATTAAATAGGAAATAGAATTAAAACATGAGCATATATTATCAAGAACAGCAGAAATAACTGCCAGATAAACTTGTACAAAGTTGAATACTATACCGAAGTCAACTTCCTGTAGTCCACGGCTGAACCAATTTCACGTGCTACACATCTTTCCTGCATCAATATAGTTTCCCAAGTCATTAAGCCAATCAACATGGGTTGGGAATCGATGTTGAGAATGTTTAAATACCTTTAAAGTAGCTATAAAAGGAAGGAAAAGATCCCTCTGCAGTCCACCTTCGTAAAGATTATCGGGAGCACGGTTTGAAGTAGCAACAAGAATCTGCATTTATATCGATGAAGGATCAATAGAAATAATACATAGGAGTTACAGGACTAAAAGACACCGTGTACGGAACAATGAATTACTCACAACGCCATTGTTAAATAACTGTCTAAATAAGCGGTTCAGTATCAGTGCATCGGCCACATCAGTCACCTATATTAACAAGAGAAAACTTTCATGGAAGCGAGATCTTCTCATAGAAGCCGAAAACAGTCAAACTCAGTGAATAGAAGGAAGAAATGTTCCGAGATCCATACTATACGTACATACCATGAATTCATCAAGACACAACAAAATGGACTCGTCCGATATTTCTCCTGCCACAGCTTCTAAGGGATCCGACACACCTTTGTGCTTCTGCAATTAAATAGATGGCACAACATTAAAATTCCTCATTTCACAGACCCCAGCATCATAAACAGATTGAAATTAATCAAAGTAAAGATTAAGTTCATACCTGCAATCGGCTGTGAACATTCAGCATGAAGTCATGGAAATGGATTCTCTTTTTCCTCCAACTGGCAGGCCTGACACAAAATGCCCATGGATTAAGATAAAACATTTGTTTTTTCGGTTCTTGTAAAAATGCAGATACAAACATCTGCATGTGGCACGATGAATCATCTCGTCTAACAGTAAGATAAGTTTGATACTTACAACTGGTCGAAGAACAGGTCCATTAACATAGTTTTGCCTGTCCCAACTCCCCCATATAGATATAATCCTTTGACGGGGGCATATGTTGACTGTGGCATGAGACGAGACCATAACCATCTACTTCTGCAAATTTACCAGAGTGATGTGATCTATCAATACAATGCAACAGAAAAATGTACATTTTGCCAATTTCAGGATATAAATGCACAATTCAAATTGTGGAAACTCAGTTGGTGTGTACCTCCCGGCTTTATCAGAAGAGGCATATTTGTCTAACCGGCAGTCTTCAGCTTTTGCGATGAGCTGATCATAAAGTCTTTGGAGTTCTTGCAATGTGCCTACCTACAAAATCATCGTCATAACCTATTTTCAACAAGTAATAATGAGATAAAACTTCATATCAAATTTTACTAATCATCAAATCAGCTTCATTCTGACATAACTGAAAGTGAGTTTTGTAAAGTCTCAAGCCCCGTCAATTATCAGATCATTGGGAACCTTATTTACTAACAGTAAATTACTGATATTAGGAAATAAGAAAATCTCCAAATTTTAACAGATTACCACTTCAATACCTCCAATAGATTTTGTGACTGATGCCACTATGACAGAATTTCTCAGTATGAGCGAGTCATCACAACGTGTAGAACCAGAATTACTACAATTCTATTTTAAGGACTTATGAAGTTGTAGCGGCCTTTTCCCTAAGTAATAGGCGGCCTCCACTCCTAGCCATTGATAAAATTGAGCTAATATGTGATCACGTAAGCACATTGATGAATCGGTCCTTTCTTTTATTTGGGAATTCACTAGGTATGTTGTGTTGTTGGTCCTTTCTTTTATTTAAGTCTGATCTCATAGATATAAGCAAGGGGAGTCTGCATTCACGATTAAGCCGATACCCGTCCATTCATTTCAAGCTTGAAGTAGAGTCATTCTTCCATGCAAATTTCCAACCAGCATAGGAAGTAAGGAAGAATATGCATTACCTCTCCCTTCCTTTCCATTCACCCCCCCCCCCCAGAAAAAAACCCACCCTGTCCCCCAGATAACAAGGATTATTGACAAACATAGCGTTATCTAATCACAGAAAACAGAGTTTGAAGAATTTATATTTCAGGATTAGAGTGTTGCTGCTTACCTGGCAAGCATCTCCATCCAATAGCTCACCCTCAGCAATTCGTCGTTCATATTCCACTAGAGGCCCTCCTCTGGTCTCCACTATAATCGAATCAATCAAAACAAAAACCAACAACAGTAAGAACTTATGCTTGAAACATAACCAACAACAGTAAGAACTTATGCTTGAAACATACACAGAAAATACACAAAAAAAACTCATGATTAAACCGCATACCTCCATTAGTAACTGTAGCAACACCGGCAAACATGGCTCTCGGCGACAAGTAATATGGTTGACTATGTCTAATGATACCACCATTGTAGGATAATTTAAATAAACACCCACGACTAGAGTCAGTCGACAAATGCTGCCTTCTTACAAAACTGTTAAGCACATTATCTTTTCTATACCGGACTGCCGATCTAATTTGCCTCACAGACTGCAGAACTTTCCTCATGTTGACTCCAAAGGAAAGACTGCAATTTTATTCCTCCCTATCAACAAGTTCACTATAAAACACCAGTTTCTGAAAAACTAGCAAGTAGCAATAAATAATTAGTGGAATATATACCCACTTCTAACAAGCAAGACAAACAATTCTCACACCATAAAAATTTGAACCATTGAAATTTAATCCTTACATCCGTTCTTACAAGTTGGAAAAAGGTATACCTTTTGACACTTAATTTAAATCTAAAACAAGTAAATAAACCAACCAATATAAGAACCCAAGCTAGACAAAGTACAGTATGACTTTATTCCAAGAATTTAATAATGGCCAACTATTAACAACTACAACAACAAGTCCAGCATAACCCCACAAGTGGGATGTGTACACATAACTTAGTCCAACCTTGAGTAAATCTTCGGCTCAAGCAACTATTAACAACTACAACAATAAGACCATTATAATCCCGCAAGTGGAGTCGGGAAGGGTAATGTGTCACGCACAACTTACTCTTACGCTGAGAAGGTGGAGAAGTTGTTTCCGGTTTCCCCTAGGCTCAAGCAACTATTAACAACTACAAAACAAGCCCACAATAATTTCACAAGTGGGTCTGAAAAGGATAATGTGTACGCACCCCTTACCCTATCCTAAGAAAGCACTACCTTAAGAAAGCAGAGAGGTTGTTTCCCCTCGGCTCAAGCAACTATTAACAACTCAATTGTCTTAAATTCTAGAGAAGAATTCACTTAACTTGATCATAACATCTATATAAATCCCAAAAGAATAAATAAAGATCTAATCTTAGACTAAAATCAATAACTCTGTTAACTAACAGGGCAAGAACAAAAATGAAAATTTCAAGAAAAGATTAAATGAATTTACCTTCTAAGCTAATTGAGCCAAAACCCACAGAATTGGCAAAGAGCTGAATCTTCAAGAAAAGTTAAATAAAAAACTGATCTTGAAACAATTAACTTTTTGTGTGTAATTTCTAGTCCAGAGATAGAATAGGATAAAGAAGAAGATAAAGATTTAATTTTTCTAATATGGTTGTCTAAGTTTTTATTCAAAAAATCAAGAAATTAGAGAGTTTCAATTTTCAAGACCCTGTTTTTCTGGAATTTCCTAGGGAAAAACAAGAAAAAATATAATGAAAAAAAGAGAGAATATTAAGAAAAACTCAAAAGAGTAGCAGGGTATGGGGAGTTTTACAGCAGGGTGGGGTAGGTATGGGGGTATTTGGGTAGGTGGGGTAGTTTTGGGGGGTGTAGGAATCAAGGTTCTCCAATACTTTATGAGCTCTTTTCGTTTTCTAATCTTAACAGGTTTTGGATTCATCAATGGTGGTTGGGTTGTAATGACAGAATTATCCTTAGTTGACTAGGAGAATGACTTGGTAACAGTGTAAATATTTGTATTAGTTTAGGGTAATTTTGGTATTTAGAGATGCTTAACTGACACGTATTTGGGGAAGGTGCATTATAGGAGCTGAGTCAGCTGAACGTCACTGTTGTCTGTATGGGTCTTTGTTTGGAAATTTCTAACTAATTAATTAATACTACAAGTAATTTTACATGTGTCAAATTATATCTTAATTTAATAAATGGTAGTGTGCTGATAAATTTGTGCACCTTTCGATTATTTCATCCTATTTCTACTAATATCTCATCGACAAAATATTGGTTAATTCTATCTGTCCACACTTACATAAACAAACAAAATATTGATCAAGAGAATTATAGTGTAACGGTAAAGTTGTTTTCGAATAATTTATAGGTTATGTGTTCGAACGATAAATACAGATATTAATATTTGTATTAGGTAAATTATTTACATCACATCTTTAGACCTCTTCGAACCATGTATAAATATAAAATGTGTTGTGCATCGAGCTACCCTTTTTTTTTTCCACTAAAAAGATGTACAAATCATAAATTTGGTTAACTATGTCTATTAAGACTTACAATAACAACAACAACAACAATCTAGTATGGTCTCATAAGTGGGGTCTGGGAAATGTAGGATGTATGAACCTTACCCCTACCTTAAAAGGGCAAAGAGATTATACCCCCGACTAAAGAAGGTGAGAGAAGCCCTGGTAGCAAGTAATAGCAATACAATATTAGAAAACTAAATTGAAGATAGCCACAAATAATATGAAAGGGGTACTGATAACAAGTAGTAGCAAGATAACATATTTAGAAAACTAATTACAATATAGCAAACGGGAATATGAACGAAGTACTGCTACCAAACTACAAATTACCAATGGCAAGTAACAATGAAACAAGACATACGAATATAGCAAACTAAGGAAAAAAGAGTATTGTACTAGCGCTAGTACTATCGAGCTAGAGAAGACAAAGGGAGACGCACAACTACCTACTAATCCAGACTTACATAAATAAACAAAAACAAAAAAATTGATCAGGAAGTTTAGAAGTAACAGTAAACTTATTTTTGTGTGCATACAGATCACAAGTGTGAGCCTGTTAAAATAGTCATTAATACTTGTATTAGAATATGCTATGTACATCACATCCTTAAAGTGCCACATTTTTTTTGAATTATGTATGAATTCGAAATTATTTGTGCACCGAACTTTGGTTTCTTTTGTTTCCCATTGAACGAATGTACGAATCATAAATTTTTCTTAAAAAAACAGCAGATAGGAATCCTCTTTTCACGTGCATATTCCTTTCCAAAATGGGGCTAATGTACTATTCTTTTAGTGGTGAGCATATAACGGGTATAATCAATAATTTGAACCAATAAAATACTATTGGGTTATTGATATCGAATTATTGAGTAAATAGTTCGATAACGGTATAAATATTATTTGACTGTTGAGTTATTGGTTCAGGTCTCGGTTTATCCTATTTATTAACTGTTTAACCGATAGCCTAATAAACTTTAACAAAATTATCATTTTGCCTATTAAGGATATAAAGCCACCTTGTGGCATCATTATCTCAATTCTCTCGACAGTTACTCTTCGTCTTTAAACCTTAATCCTTAGAGTAAGTTTTAAACTTTTTCTGAATTTCTCATCTTAATATAGTAGGAAGGCACTATATATGAACACATATACAATAAATATGTCTTACATCATTAAGAAAAATTCCGTGATTAGGGGTCGCAAAATGGTTCAAAGAAAATAGTTAACTACCCATATTATCCATTAAAAATGAGTTGGATAATGAACTTTTTAAAAGCAGATCAAATATGGATAAGAACCATATTATCCATTAGAAAATGGATAACCAATGAGTAACCAATAGATAACCAAAGAGTCTAACTTTAACATTTGTAAAGCCTCAAATTGGGGGTTCCTCAAGTTAGAGAGACTAAAAATTCTACCAAAAGTGATCATATACACGAAGTCATGGATAACATGGGTAACACATATTATCCGCCGGTTAATCCGTTATTTATTCGTATTAAATATGGATCGAAATGGATAATTGATCGATTTTTTCTATTACCCGTTTTCAACCTGAATCATATCCGACCCGACCCGACTCGACCCGCACATTTGTCACTCCTATCCGTGACTATACGTCACACGAAATGGTTGCTCCAAGACAAGTTTATTTTCTTAAATCCAAAATTCATAAACTCAAATTTTTGAATACAATATAAAACAATTCAACTTATAGAACAAATTAAGTTCGAGAAAAGATTCAATGAAATGACCTGATAGGCTGATAGAGCTTAGACCAAAACTTGCTAAAACCAACCAAAATCACGCCATATCTTTAGTCTTGTACACACAAAATATGCATGATGAAGCTTGTTTCTGTCTATCTCACTGTGTGTGTGTGTGAGAATTTCTACGAATAGAAGGAAATGAGGTTAAGTATTGATACAAAAACCAAGAAACAGCTAAGTTTCAAGACCCTATTTTCCAGGAAACTTCTAAGTCTTAGGGAAAAAACACAAAAAAGAAGGAACAAAAGAGAAAGAATAGGAACAAATCTTTCAAAGGGTATATCATTGTATGAAACTCTTACTGCAGGATTAGGGGAGGGTCAGGTGGGGCTGAGTGGATCGCGCACCTTAATTATTTCATCGAATGGTATCACTTTTTACTACACATTTACTTTTTTTCACAAAATTTTAAATAAATAAATAAAATGACTAGTATTTTTTAATTTTAGCTACAATTTGTACCTGTATTTCATGATTTTCGCTTATTTTATTAATATTCAAAGCCTCATTGATGAAAGAGTGGCCAGTTGTACATCTTTTCCCGCCCCGCCTCGCCCAAAACACACATATATATATATATATATGTGTGTGTGTTTTTCACCTCATAGTATTAAATCCTCCATTATGGTAGTCAATAAAAATATAATCCGAACTATAAAGCTCTAGCCTTGCATTGTGAAGAAAGCTCACTTTTTGCCACAACTCAAATATATGGTGAATGAAGAACTTTATGGTGTAGTTGGACTTGAGCCTATGAGATTGCACGACAGAGAAGAATAGAGAGGAAAAGATGAATTAGGTTTAGCATGTGAGAGGGAAAGACAAGCCATCAGTTCAAGGCGTTTTGTGGTCACACAACACCAATTTATGAGTATATTCAATTCTTTCGTGTGTATTAGTACATGTTGATTTTGTAGAATTTTATTGACGGATTCTAATTGATCTAAAACTTTGTATGTCCATAAGAAACGGCCTACTAACCCATACTCATGGATTTTCGAATTTATTTTTTGGTGTATCAGGGGTAATAAACACGAATTTTTGATTATATCCACTTTCACCTTCTCATGTGTATTAGCAGTTTAGCACATGCTCGGATTCGTCCTGAATTTCTATTTTATGACCCCAAAATACCGAAAATGAGAAAGTCTTGACGAAGTGATGACTATTGTTCTTTAAGTTGTTTTAATGGGCCTGAGAAATTTTCGGGGTCAGTCATAAAATTCGTGAAGATGGCGTGGACATTAGCAAACGATCGGAAGTGAATTCGGAGGTCCGTAGGTTATTTTGGAGTCGTTTGGTTAAAGGTAGGAATTTAAAGGTTTTTAAGAAGCATGACCGGAAGTGAAAATTTTGATATCGGGCTCGAAATGCGAATTTTATGGTTCAGATAGCTTCGTTGGGTGATTTGAGACTTAGGAGTGTGTCCGAAATATTTTTGTGATGAAAGGTGTAGAATTAAGCTTGAATTGACAAAGTTAGTATTTTGGCGAATTCTGGTTGATATGTGAGATTTTGATCCAAGGGCCAGAATTGAATTCCGAAAGTTTGTATAGCTTCGTTATGTCATTTTGGACTTGTGTGCAAAATTTGAAGTCAATTGGATGTGATTTGATAGGTTTCGGCATCGAAAATAGATGTTGGAAACTACAAAGTTCATCAAGCTTGGATTGGAGGTTGATTCATGATTTTAGCGTTTATGATGTGATTTGAGGCCTCGAGCAAGTCTGTAATGTGTTTTGAGACTGGTTGGTATGATTGGTTGGGTCCTGGGGGCCTCGAGTGTGTTTCGGGTTGTGATCACGCTTTTATTTGACATTTCAACGTCGTATCTTTAGGCTTAAAGGGATACCATATTAAGTAAATGAGATTCAAATTCAGTTTTGTTTGAACCATTAGATACGAATCGAAATTTCGGAGCCATAGAAAAAGAATCGCCAAATTTGGACATCGTATAAGAGAGTTATACTCATTTCCGTGTCAGGAGAAGTTGGTGTCTGTCAAAACCGCAAAAGTAGAATTTGACCGCGGATGCGGAACTGCAAAAGCAGAAATAGAACCGCAAAAGCGGTCCCGCGTATGCGAAAGTCCGCAAAAGCGGAAAATGGCCTAGATAGTGTTTAAAACCGAGAAGTTTAGTTTTGGGCATATCTTGAGTTCTAGAGCTTCGATTGAGGTGATTTTCACGGCGTTGTTCTTGCCTCATCAAGGAGGTAAAGATCAGACCTTTATTTTGATGTTTCTCCATGATTATTTCTACTGGTTTCTATTTTTATCTGTGTTTGGATGATAGAAATTGGGATTTTGAGCCCCAAAGTTTAAAAATGGTAAATCCTTGATTTGAGGGTCCATTCATGGACGAAACTAGATGATTTTCTGGAATACACCATATAAGTTATGGGTAATACTTATGTTCAATAATTTCAGAATCCGGGCACATGGGCCCGAGGGCATTTTGGTCATTTCGCAAAGTGGAGTAGGGAAATTGTATAATTTGAATTGTTAGCAAGTATTTGAGTATATTCTCATTAGTTTGCCCTTATTTGGCTAGTTTTGGTCATTGTGCATTGGTTCAAGCCTTCGGAAGGATGTAGAATGTTGATTACGAGTCTTCGGAGCGAGGTGAGTCTCCTTTCTAATTCTGTGAGGGGAAAATCACCCCATAGGTGAGTCAAATTAATTATGTGCTCCTAGTTGTGGGGGCTACATGCGCACAAGGTGACGAGAGTCCGTGCGTAGCTATTATATGCTATTGTCCGGGTAGTTTAGGACCCCAAAACATGTTATATGTGGATTAATTGTGAAATCCTTGATGGCTTAGATTGCTTAAATCACATTAAATTGATAATTGGTCTTTCTAAAAGACTTAAGCTTCGTTTTCTCAAATTAATAAAAGAGAAAGTACGTTTTCCTGGATATTTGCTCCACGTTGACTTCTTGACTGTTTATCTGTCTGTGTGTGTGTTTATTTTGGAATGGGCCATACGCCTCGGCAGATTAATAGATGCATCTATAGTGTCACCACCTCCTTTTGGCGCGCCCCCTACCCCGGAGGGTAGGAGCGCAAGGGAGTTTTTCCAATTTAAGTGACAATATTCGAAACGGGATTATTTTATTTATTTCAGAGTCGCCACTTGGAATAAATTAAGGTGTCCCAAGTCACCGATTTATTTAAATCCCGAATCGAGGAAATTTCGACTTTCCAAATAAAGTCTGCGAACCAGAAATTCTAAGTAAGGAATTCTGTTGACCCGAGGGAAGGTGTTAGGCACCCCCGGATCCCGTGGTTCTAGCACGGTCGCTTCAATTATTATAAATGGCTAAAAATTCCTGATTTTATACATGCTTATAAATTATATGCTTTGATTAAACTTTAAATCGCTCCATTAATTTGAAACCATACCAAAAGAAAGACTAATTACAATATGGACTCGGACTTTGACAAATAGGTAAATAATAATAAAAAAAATATCCAGATTACTTTGAAACTATATCAATTAAAAAAGATTTCTAGACTAAACAAATTTCAATTTATCTAAAGATGCATGGTTTTGTCGTTTCTGATTTAAACATGTACAAAATGATATCTTATTCCATGACTTGTTGACTTAGGGTCAAATAAAAGCTCTTAACGAGACATGAGTATATACATCCTGATTTTAATACATCTTGAACTCTATTACCGAACTAGATCGAGAATTCGTTTGCACGTGACTTGTAAAATTAGGACAATTGATACTAACTAACGAATTGCAAAGCTAACTCTAAGGTTTTATTTTTGAAGCCAACCACTGTTACTACAAACTTGTTCGGAAAGGGAATAATATTTTTTGTCCTAACACTAAAGTTTTAACTACAAACCACTGTTACTACAAACTTGTAAAAGCATACTTATTATGAAGCTAACTCAAACTCTATTTAAAATTTTTAGTTACTACAAACTCATGACAGTGATTCAAACATAATATCAAAATTAAAAAAAAAATATTTACATTCTAACTAAGAGGTTGGCTCGATTTCACAACTCGTGATTCAAATTGAAACATGCAGCGATTCTAGTTATACAAATATGCTTTACAAAGCTAATGAACACACATGTAGAAGATCTAATTTAATTTGAAGTTGACAGGTAGTGATCCAAAGCGTAAAACCAACAGACATTCTCATTTCCAGCTTAATTTCAAGTCTACACCAACAATGAAATCGAGATTGTGTACCTGAATTGAAAAATGAGAAGGAGATGGCAAGTCAAACAGCAGCAGACAGCAATTAATCCAATAGCAACAAAATCAGCAACAGTTCGGAGTTTCAAAACAGCAGAAGATCGACAATAGAACGAAACACCCAAGACACTTGGTGGAACAGTGAACTACAACCCCAAAATCAATATGAGAGTAGTAACAAACAAATCACTGGTAGAAATGCACAATGAACCAGAAAACCAAGAAGTATGTCACTGTTCTGCCAGATGATTTCAATGTGTGAATGTGCTTGCTTCCAGTGGGTATATCTGTGAGTATGTCATTGTATGTGTGTGTGTAAACAGTGTGTATATCAGAAGAGTATATCACTGTATGTGTGTGTGTTTTTGTGTCTGAAAACAGTGAGCTCTCTCTCTGTTTTTGTGTGTTTTTGTGTCTGAAAACAATGAGCTCTCTCTCTGTTTTTGTGTGTTTTTGTGTCTGAAAACAGTGAGCTCTCTCTCTGTTTTTGTGTGCTCTCTTCTAGTGTTTTCGTCTGTCCAAGTGTGTGTGTCAAAACAGTGTTTTATAGCCTACAGATCCCAACTAACAGCCCTTCCTTTTTTCAGTTTCAGATCTGTCCAGCCCCTATTATTCCCCTTTTTCAAACCTTTTTCAATTGTATATTCCCTCTCATGTGTATCCTGATTCTAACAACTGACCAAGCACTCAACAAAGCTGAAAATACTCATTATTATCCTCACATTCTCTGATTATTCCACCCCGATTTGTCTAAAGGTGGGATTTATAATTAATCAAATCCTAAAGGTGCAAACTAATGAAATACACTGCTGTCCAACAAGTTTTAACAACTCATTTCCATGTGTATTGCACTTTAAAGGTTGATTTTAGGGCTACTTAAATGGACTAACAGCTATATCCAATTCACAACCTAATTTAGAATCAACAATGGTTCAAAACAAACAATCCAACAATTAACTCAACACTCTGAACAAACAAACAAACCGAAAAAATTTTAAATCAAGCAAAACAGTGAACCACTGCCCGGCATTTCAAACAACAAATTTGCTAATTGAAACGACGACATTCGTTAAGTCGAATCACAACATGTATGATCGACAACAAAAAGCCGACAAACAAATTCAACAAATTATAACACTCAAAGCCGAGAGAAAAGAAGAAAAAATGAAGCAAATACGAAACTAAATGTTCAACGACGCTAATCGACGCGAACCTGTATTCAACAACATTGGTAATCAAATAGACAAAACAGAACTTTAGAATTGACAATTCACTAAAACTGTGTTCTCGGCCAAAGAAAAGAAAAGAAGAAAAAAAAATGAAGCTAACTAATCGACGACGCTAATCGACGCGAACACATATTCTATATCATTCGATTAGCCGATTACGATATGCGTAATCGACAAACAAATCCGACAAGCAGTGACTACACAATTTCGGACAGCATGTTATGATTTCAATATCAAACAACTTAACGATATTAACAACGAATCGAATTCGACTCACAATTACCCGTTAAACAGCGAAGAATAACAACTAACAAAATCGACCAAATAAAAGGTCCCAAGAGATGAAGAAAAATAGAGACGGCCGACAAACATCAAGAAGAATTCAATCAACAAATACAAAAGCAAATTGAAATAAACGGTAAACATGAACATTACCTTAAAGAGAAATAAAAAATCGGCCACTTTGGAGAGAATTCTCGGTTCTTGACTTACATTTGGACTTTGGGAATCAAATGGATTTTAATTGAAATGTTTTCAACTGAAAACATCTCAATTAAAATCTATTCTAATCCCAATTTCTTCAAATCGAACCCGGCGGCCCAAATTTGGATTTTAGGGTTCTTGAAGTCTCGATTTGGGGCTTCATGGTTTCGGGCTGGATTTGAATGAAATCAAAGGTCGTTTGGGTGTGAGCGAGGCTAGGGGATGCTATGGTGTGAAGTTGGAGTGATTCGGGGTGATTTTCGATTTTCCGGCAATTTTCGATCTAATATTCGAAACGTTTGGGAACGATTCGAGACTAATGGTTGCCGGATTCGTGTTGAGGGGGAGAAGGGGAAGCTACGGTGTAAAAATGGTGGTGTTTGGACCACCGGAACCGCCGTGAGGCGATTTCCGGTGGGCGGTTCACGGTGGCAGGAGGCGGCCGGGAATCGCAGGTGAAGAAGAGTTAAAGAAAAGGGGTTGTTTGGTTGAAGGTTAAGGGTTTTGGGGTTTAAAATTACCCCTTTAATCTCAGCCGTTAGATCACAATGATCAACGGCTAAGATCAAAAGGGTGGCTTAAAAATGGGCTACCCGGATGGGCTGGGGAGTTTGGGTGCTATTGGGCCTCGAATTAAATTGAATTTTTGGCCCAAATTTGATTTCTTCTCTCAATTATTTCCTTTTCTCTTCTCTTTTAATTTTAATTCTCAATTTATTAAAACAAAAATTCTAATTACACTACAAAATCAATTAAATTATAAGAAATACTAATTAAGTTATATTAACAATTAACACGATCAATTAAAACATCAATTAAATATAAGTCACACAATTAGGCATTTAAATGCTAAAAGATGTAAAAGATGAATTATTTCTTCTCTTTTTTTTTTTTTTCGTTTTCGTAAGATAAAATTAATTACTCCTAATTTCAAACTAGATAAGAAAATGTAAGCATGACGTATTTTTGTATTATAATTTTTTAATTTAAACACATATAATCACATATATACAAATGCAAACAAATACCAAAAATAACACAAAAAATTCACAAAAATACACACCATAAAAATAGATAATTTTTGTTTTGATTTTGTGGGAGTAATTCATGTTAGGCAAAAATCACGTGCTCACATATAGGCGTGCCATCGACCCTCGGCAAGTGCATATTTATTTCTATCGGATCGGGTCGTCGCCTCAGTATGATTTGCGCATGCTTGTATTGCTGCCTGGACTTGTTTGAGTCATTACATGCCTCCATCTGGCTCAAAATCACCCTGATAATAATGAAAAGGGATCCTAGAAAACTTCCTATGATAGAATTATGTGTTTACTTGTTTCCTCTATTTGAATAAGAATTTATGTTAGAAGATAAATCCACTGTTTGATATGTATTTCGAAAATAAATAATCGTTGGACCATTAGAGTGTGTCAAAGTTGGCTATCTTGTCTCTACCCCTTCGGGATTAGGCGGGACACTCACTGAGTACACGCTGATTACGTACACATACTACACTTCTGTGCATTTTTGTTGCACAGGTACTTGATACATTAGCGGCCTACGTGGCACAGCGGCACGGACGATTCAAGGACTAGGTGAGTTGCAGTATGCGAGGCAACCTGTAGCTTTTAAAGTCCCTTCCTAGTAATTGTATTTTCTTTTTGTCCATTGTATTCCGAACAGGTATTGTGTTGTATTTATATCATTATCTATAGATGCTCATACACTTGTGACACCGGGTTTCTAGGATGATTTCAGTGAACTTTTTATTAATTATTATTGTTTGATTTTAAATTAAAACATAGATCCCTTACTTATATAAATGAAAAGAAAAGAAAATCCTTAGATTTTCGAAAGTATTAAAAGGAGAGTTAGTTGAAAATTTAGTTGGCTGGCCTGGCAGGAGTGTCCGGCGCCATCACGACCCCTTAATGGATTTGGGTCGTGACAAGAGGGTTCCTCATGAATCTCAGAATTTATTAAATCGTGGATTTCTTCATGAGATTATTTCGTAGTGTTATTTTGATCATTTATTTTCCTTTTCCTAGGATTTCGATCTTTGGAACCTAATAGTCTGCCACGTTTCAGGCATGCTTCTGACTTATTAGCTATGACACTACAAGATTGTCCAATAGGGACATCAATACGGATTGGAACATTCTCCGCAGGGATATGTGATTTTGTTATCCTTTTCATATCCGTAAATGCATCTGGCATTTGATTTGCTATTCTCTGCAAATGAATAATTTTTTTGCACCTCTTTTTTTTTTTACAAATAGAGGCACGGGGATCAATATGAGATAATGATGAGTTTTTCTACAAAATTTTATGTTTGGTTTCACCAACTTCTCCGCCTAATTTTGGAAAAAATGTCCCATCGAATCGACAGTTTGCAAATCGTGCAGTAAACAAATCCCCCGTCAATGGTTCGAGGTAGCGAATAATGGAGGGCGATTCAAACCCAACATATGTTCCTAATCTTTTTGCGGACCCATTTTGTTACGATATGACTGTGCTACATGCACATATACTGCGCATCCAAAGATTCTTAAATTGGATATATTAGGTTCATGACCCAAAACTAATTGCAATGGGGACTATTTATGATAATTTGTCGGTCTAAGATGAACTAGCATTGCTGCATGCAAAATGGCGTGACCCCAAACAGAAGTGGGCAGCCTCGTTTTCATGAGTAACGGTCTTACTATCAATGGCAGACGTTTAATTAAAGACTCTACAAGACCATTTTGAGTGTGAATATGAGCTACAGGATGTTCCACTTTTATCCGAATTGATAATAAATAATCATTAAATGCTTGGGATAAAAACTCAGCAACATTATCAAGTCTAATAGACTTAATTGGATTATCGGGGAATTGCGCCCGCAATCGAATTATTTGTGCCATTAATTTTGCAAACGCGAGGTTGCGAGATGACAATAGGCACACATAAGACCATCTAGAAGATGGATCTATTAAGACCATAAAATATCTAAACGAGCCACTAGGTGAGTGAATATGTCTACAAATATTTCATTGTATACGTTTCAAAACGCATGGACTCAATCACAACCTTTGCTGGTGATGGTCTAATAATTAACTTGCCTTGATAACAAGAAGTGCAAGAAAATTCATTATTTAAAAGAATCTTTAAATTCTTTAATGGATTCCCATTTGAGTTTTCTATAATCTGTCTCATCTTAATTGATCCAGGGTGCCCAAAGTACAGAAGTATTAGAATCGGTAATCTTTTGGTTTACAATAGAATGTGCATCAATTGCACTAATTCTTGTCCAATACAGGCCACAAGACAAAGATGAGAACTTCTCAATAGCCCTTTTCTAGCCAGAGATATTTTTGGTAATGATGAGATATTCAAGATTATTCTCATCTATTGTCTCAATATGATATCCATTTCTGTGGATATCTTTAAAACTCAACAAGTTCCTCTTAAACTTGGAGGAGAACGTTGCATTCTCTATGATAAGTATTGTTCCCTTAGGCAGAGTTATAGTAGCTTTTCTGGAGCCTTCAATTAATTTACTACTGCCAGAAATTGTGGTAACATCTGCCTTACACATACTTAAACGAGAGAAATATTTCTTCTATTTGAATATTATATGTATTGTACATGAATCAATTAAACAAATATTTTTACAAATGAACTTTGATCCAAGTTTGTTTAGTGAGGTATCCATATTTGCTTAATCTTATCAAAGAGCTTCTTGAGACGATAGAGTCTCGTACTGATAACATGTTATAAAACGATAAAAGAACAAGAACAATATTGTAGAGAAAGAGAGAGATGAAATTCTTATTGAATTTTGGGATGAATTACAATGGAGTAAGACCCCTCTATTTATAAAGAAAAAATAACTTAGCCTCAAAGTAAAACTCTCTCCAAAATTGACAACCACTCCAAATAAAATTTTATTCATGACAAAAATGCAATTCCCAAGAATTTGTTCTATCACTAGTAACCACAAAATGAAAAGTAAGAAGAGGATATATTCAAATGTAATGATAAGAACTTTGAAATTGACATTCCCAAAGTTCTTTTCCCTTTTAAAAGAAATTGAACTAACAATCGACAAATATTATCAACAAAATACTAGTTCTTGTTTGAGATTACCCATATCATATGTTAAACTTATAAATGTGATAATAAAATTGATTAAGATGAGATATGATATAAATTAATGATTTAATATGATCCTTAAAACAAGAAGTGAGAGCTTAGCCGGCCACAGTTCAAATACCATTATTTTCACTTTATTCAGTTGTTTTAATAGCCGTAAATGTTGTACCTCGTCAATAGGGCTTGAAGAACCCCTAGAGTCATTTGGTGCAAACAAATTAACTCAGGATTAATTATTTCAAAATTAGTTATTTCCGGATTGTTATCTCACTCTTTCATAGGAATAAAAATAATACTTTAAGTTCGGGATAATTAATCTCGGAATTAGATATTGCGATTTTATCTCAATCAAACGTGGGATAAACGTATCTCAAATATAATCTCGAGATTAATTATCCCTTATCCCTCGTACAAAAACGAACCCTAAACGACATCAGGACTACTATGTAATGACAGAAGCGCATCGAACAACCATGATTTGACTGTATATTTGGAATATATTTAAATATAAATATCATGAACACGAGATCCAGAATACTAAGCCGAGAAATCCGAGCAACCATTTTCATTAAAAAAAACTCAATTGGTCGCATACTGCATATTCTAACTTGTTCTACTACACATGTGAGAAGAAGCCACAAATAATTTGGACGATTGACAGGAATGGCCCCGCAAGGTACTGATCTTAGCGGAATATCCGTAAAATTGATGCTGTTTAAAAAATAGCCTCCCCCCAAACCCCACCCAAACATAATTATTACTCTCAAAAGTTTTTTATCAGATTAGCAGAGTTTGTGATATATTTATTCTACCTATATATTAATTTGTTCATCAAAATCTACCGAGTTGGCATGATTTTGTTCTTTAGGGATTTTTTTTTACCGGATTGGTAGAGCTTATGTTATATTTTCTCTATCTATCTGGTAAGTTATTCATCGGAACCTATCCGATTGGTATATTTGTTTGTATTATTTTAGCAAAGTGTTCTTTAAATTTATAACTTCAATTTCAATCAAACCACCTACAAAACCGCTCCAAATGACCTCAAATTTGAAGTAAAGTTTTCAAAATACCAACTCAAAAAATCCCTAATAACCAATTTAGCCGAGTAGTACAAAATAAAAAAGATCCACTTTGTCTTCTCTACCACTTTCTTAGGTGCAACAATAATTATGCTGGTTTTTCCGGTAAAGGTGTTTGAACTAAATTTTAAGCATAAATTATCAACATTCAACTAATTTTAACAATAATAGATCGTTAACCTCACCACCAAATAAAAAATTCAAGCTGTAAATATAGAAGAACTGTGGTGTTCAAGAGAAAAAAAATGAGGGCTTTCGCTATGATCGTAAAAAATGAGGACATTCCGCCAAGATCAATCACGTTAAGTTGGGGACATACCGTGCAATTTTGTTGTTTAAATTGTGTTCCCATAAGGTCATAACAATTGGGTTTTTTTATATAATTATGTATAACCAATGTATAATATATATATATATAATTATAATTATAAAAAGTAAATAATGATTTTGGCCGGCTATTTGTGTAAAGATCTCTTCATCTTTATGACTAACTGGATTCCAAATCAATTTGGGCTTGGACTTTAGATTGGGTTTCGAAATGTTGGGCTTGAGAATAGTAATCTCCGCTTATCCAAACAGAACTTGATTAAAAATTAAAATCCTGTCAGCTCTTTTTTTCTTCTTCTTCTTCTTCTTCTTCTTCTTCCCCCCTCGCATCTCTTCTAATTCAATTTCATACAATTCAATTCCAAAATTAGGGCTTTAATTTTGCTCCTAGATCAGAATACGACAGCGTTTAGAAGAATCCTAAGATGGCGAATCAAGGAGCAAAGAAGCGAAAGGAAGAAAACGCTCGTCATATGAAGAAACTCTTTCAAATCATCCTTGCCTGCAACGTAAATTTCTTTTCATTTTTTCAATTAAAATGAATTTTTTATTTATTTGTTTATTTATTCAATTTAATTTTGTGTATAGGTAATTTATTTATTGGTGAGAGCTGGAATTTTCTATTCAAGTTTCACATGGAAGCATATTGTAGGATTATTGTTGACTTCTTTGGCTTATGCTTTACCATACAAACAATTAGATTCAATGTCAAAACCAAGTTATGGTGATGATGGAGAGCTCTTTGATGGTGGATATGATATGAGTACTGGTGGTATTTGTGGGTAATGTGTAGCTTCATTCCCAATTTATTTTCATTATTTTGTTTTTTGAGGTTTTGAATTTTGGTACTTTTATTAAGCTGTTTTAACTTGTGTTTGAAAAATTGCGGGCCTTGGTCTTGTTTTCATGCCTTCTCTCTCATATAGGATTTGAATTGGTTGGAACTTTAGCATTTTAAGAGACAAGAGGGGTTGTTCTGATGGTAAGCAACCCCCACTTCCAACCGAGAGGTTGTGAGTTCGAGTCTCCCCAAGAGCATGGTGGGAAGTTCTTGGAGGAAGGATGCCGGGGGTCTATTTGGAAACAGCCTCTCTACCCCAGGGTAGGGGTAAGGTCTTTATACATACTACCCTCCCCAGACCCCACTAAGTGGGATTATACTGGGTTGTTGTTGTTGTTGTGTTGTTGTAGAGAGAAAAAAAGGGTGAAAAGGATTAGAATTGGTTGGCCCAGACTTAGGATGGGTACTGGCTGATGTATTAGCTCATTACTGACTCATTTTTTGTCTCCACGGTCAATTTCCTTGTATTCGTGCTGATATTATGTTCCTACTCGAAGTACTAGCCATTTGTAATCAAAAGCGAGAAGCACAGAAAGCTCTAAAGTTTGTTGGGGCTTTAAGAGCAAATGAAGCGTGGGCTTTAATGAAGAAATACGCGAATAGAAAAAAACTGCAAATATGTATGTGCAGTTTAGAACTAATATCTATAAGCATGAATAACAAATATATGGACAAAGAAATTGAAGAAGATTTACGCTAAAGTTATGACTTGTTTAGTGTCGCCTCTTCAGGATTACGCTCATTTGCAAGAAAAAGTATGCCTTAAAGTCTTGACGACACTGAAGTGCCCGCTAAGCGAGGCGAAGCGAAGCGAAGCGCTCAACATGTTTTGACCCTTGCTTCAGGGCTTAAAGCGCGCGTTTGATAACACTGCCACTAGCTTTTTGATAACTTGATTATCTCCTGCTCCATTCTGTTTCGAAATATATATAAGGGGGAATTAAATTCTAACTACTAATGCAATAATCACTATCTTTTTTTATAGAGAGGCTAGTTGTTGGATTCTGAGCTTTGAAATTGATTTCATGCTATAAATGTTGCTTGTGATATGCTCAGTTTTGCTGATATTATATTCCTAGTCAGAGCAGTAGCTTTCTGATAACTTGATTTTCTTCTTCTGCTCCATTTTGTTTGGAATATATATAAAATCTTACCTTGTGATGAATCTTGCTTGCAGATATTTACATGATGTAATCTACATTACATGTTTCGTGCAGTTGGCTTCTATTATCTCAGACAAGTTCTGGTACACATATCTAGTTGTAAGTTTATTCTTATACCTCTATTCATACATTAGTTACATGTCACAGTCACCGTTATGCATTTTGAGAATGGATCGGAGCTTATTATCAGTAGGAAATATCCATATCCATTCCTGCTAAATTCAATTAACATACGTATCGTTGGTATGATCAATAGTTTATCTAGCCATCACAGTAAGGTTTTATTGACTACGTTGGAAGAACATTCTACTTTTGGATCTTTCAGGGATGCAAGGACGTGTAGATAACTCATTGGTTGATTTGTGAGTGAAAAGACACACTTTAGTGAAGAAAATAAGTTGACTTTCCGTTCATTATTCCATGTTTGTCAGGAATTGTTATAAATTTCAGATAAATTTAGAGTAGATTTTGTTGTGTATCAGAGGAGCCTTGCATGGGTTTGAAATGTTATTTACGTTAGTGAAGTTGATAGTTATCGAGATATACATGTTGTGATTTTGCGTTGCTGAAATCTGAAGGCAATAATTTTGTGCTTTCTTTCTTTTTCAGTCAAGGAATTTGAGAAATTCTTCTACAGAAAAAGAGCCCACCTCCACCCAATTTTATGTCTTGGATGGTGCTTGCTTTTGCTTTCTTTCTTTTTCAGTTAATGAATTTGAGAAATTCTTCTACAGAAATGGAGCCTACCTTCACCAAATTTTATGTTATGGTAGTGCTTGATAATCCATTCTTGTCTTAAAATCCAATGATAGCCTTACTCATCATCCCAAAATAAAAAGAAAATATAAAATTTTTAGATGAGAGAGAGAGAGAGAGAACTCATGATCTTATGCATTTGAGGAGGGAGGGAAAGAGGAAGGAGAACAGAGATAGAAGAGTTTTTCTCCAAAAGTTAAAACATCTTGATGTCTATTCTTTGTCCTGCACAATGTGGTAAAGTAGATGTCTTTGTGGCATCACCAAATTTTCCCTTTTCTAGTTAGTCTTCTGAAGTTCTTGCAGATGAGGCGAAACCGAAGATGTTTTTCTTTTAGGGTGTTTTCGCTGTCAAGGGAATTACTAACTCAATCTAGCAAATTCCCTGGTATGAAGGGCACTAGTTCTCTTATTTTATCAATTATGTTTCCCAGATTAGAGAAGGAACTGTTTTCTGACATGCTTGGCCATACTTATGGAGATTTTAGAGGTTGCACGTTTTAATTAAGTTTTTCCCACTCCAGTTAAAATTTAGAGCCCCCCATTAAAGTGAGATATTGGCTTAATTAATAGGCTTTCTACTCCAAGGACCCAAGTACTCTTCTTCTTCGGCCTTTTGTTCCTAGGACTGTTAGAGATCCTATCATTTATCCACAATATAGTGCTCATGAAATGTACTCTGGCTTTGATACGTACGTTTAAACAGAAAAATTTTCACGGATGTCATTGTAGACTGTAGTTGTTTGGGACTGAGGTTAGTTGTTGTTGATGTCAGTGTGATTGTCTTGTCAATCTGCAGAATACTAACTGGTATAGCAATAAAGGTGGTCATGCTAGCTTGTTTTAGACATTTGTTTTTCTCTCCTTCTCTTAAAATTTCTTATAAGTTATTCCAAGGGGTGCCTGAGTGGTTAAAGCATTGGAATAACCTGGAGATCCCAGGTTCGGATCCCAACCCCAGCAACATTAGCTCGAACTGATCCACACCCCACCCCTTTGGGCAGATTGCCAGCTGCTTGGGGGCTATAGCAGGCTGCCCTGTGTGATTTAGTTGAGGTGCACTGAAGTTGGTCGGGATGCTAGTGCATCCTAAACGGAAAACGAAAAGGTTAACAAGTTCCTCAGAACGCAAAAGTGAACTAGCTAAATTGCACCCCTCTTTTTTTGTACATCCTTTAATGATCGTGCTTTCCCTATTCTCTGTTTTTAAGGGGTGATAATGGAATTCTGTCATTGCAATGAAGATATCATGTTAGGGTAGTGCTTCATTCATGTTCAGTAATGGTGACAGCGACAAATAACTAATGAGATTTTTAGGTTATTTGGTTGATTTGCACTAAATTACCGTATCCCTTTCCAGATACCTGCGTTTGCAGCGTACAAGCTCTCTGGATTTATCAAAGGATTTTTACCTCAAGGTTCAGAGGTTCGTGTTAAGAATATGGAACCAAATCATGATAGATTAACAGTGTCTTAACTGAGAGGCCTAATGTCTGTCTTGATTATTCAGGATGTTGAAGAGGATGAAAAGACCAGAAAAAAGAGAGAGAAACTGGAGAAGAAAGCTTCAAGAACCAAATTTGTTAAAACAAGAGCTCGTTAACTCAGCATCGCAATGAAGTAGACTGGTGTTGCTGAGACTGATGCGTTGGCTGATTGACTACAATTGCTCTTCGATGTCAGAAAATTGTGCTCTAGCACATGAGTTGTCTCGAGACTGGAGATCGATGTACTCTGATCTTGTTGGAAATTATGGTTTCGAATTCTCTGTAGAATTGCCATAAACTGTTCGATTTCTGTCTGTTTAATGTATTTGTGTATGTCTTGGTCAGCAGCCTCATTTCCAGATCTACTTCTGAAGAAACCTGTACCATGACATAATCAAGGATTTAGCTACATTTTGTTGCAATTTGGAACTTGATATTGAAACCCCTTCTCAGGTTTAACATATAATTATGTTTTCTATGAGTATATCTTGATAGAAATATATTTTCGAAACCTGAAAGTTTTGCAAGAAGATGGAAATTTTATTAGTCAACTGAGTTGGACATTGTATTAGTTTAGAATCTGTTCAGGCAGATGCAGAATTTGAATTTGAATTTTATTGGTTCAACTTTTAAAGTTTTTAATACTGAACTCATTAAATTTTTTAAAGTTATGAGTTCATGTTTGCCATCTATTGCAATTTTAGTGAAGTTTTATACATAAATTTATGTTTCACATCGAAATGTATGGGTTCAATGAAACTCGTAGCTGTAGTAGTAAATCCACCCTTATATTTAGGTGTCTGGATAAAATATCGTGAGATTAGGGATGAGAATATAATTCCGTGCAACTACATGTCTATACGGGCAAATAAATACGATGAACAAACAGTTGCTTATTTTGCTGAGGAACTAAAGTTTTAATAAAATTTAGGTAATGGAGAAAGCGTAATGTCGTGAGGATACACTGGTTAGTCATTGTGTTTGATGTCATCTTCCTACTACAAATATTTTTAATTAATTGATAGGAACATTAAAATTTTGAGTAATTTAACTCACAACCCCTCGATTGAAAGTGGGAACTACTTACCATGAGAGCAACCTTGTCCAAATTTAATGCACCTCAGTGTGAAATGAAATTGGTTAAATTATAGTCAACATTATTGGACAAGTAAAGAATAAAATACATATACTTGTCAAACAAGAGTACAAAACTAACTTGGTTAAGTAAAAGAAGAAACTTCATCCTCATTTTCCTGCCATGTGTATTCATTGATGACATATATTTTTTAATGGACAATAAGCATTTATTGGATTATGAAACTTCAGGTCCCTATATTTTGGAGTAAGTTCAAAATAGTCCCTTAAATATACTCTTTCATCCTTTACGTTTACCAAAAGTGAGCACTTTCTATCTCCGCCAAATATTTTTAACTAGAAATATCAGGAAAGTCTCCGTCAAATCCCAAAAAACCATAACAGTAAAAACTGCACCAAACACCATAAATAGATTTTAAAAATTACTCTCTATGTCCCAATTTATGTGACACTTTTTTCTTTTTAGTTTGTCCAAAAAAATGTCACCTTATATTTAAAAATAATTAACTCTAAATTTTTTAATATATCCTTAATGGTATAATTTATGCCACGCAAATGTCTACGACTTGTTTTATATCATAAATTTTAAAATTCTTCTTTTCTTTCATCAATTCTATACCAAATCAAACAGTGCCAAATAAATTGGAATAGGAGGGAGTAGGAAAAATAAAATAGCTACAGCAAACTCCAAAAATTGACCATATAATATCAAAAACTCTAAAAATTGTTACGCCAAATATGAGTTCATATTATATCATTTTATTTATAGTTTCCGCTAAATTAGCAATAATTTTTTGAAATATCTAATATAATTAACTGGAAACAATCTCTCTATATCTACGCGGTAGGGATAAGGTCTGAGTACATACTACCATTCCAGACCCGACTATGTGAGATTATACTGACCGTGTTGTATCTTACGAAGTAATTTTAATAAACTTAAAGGACAAAAACTACTTAAGAGTATATTTAAGGGACTATTTTGAACATGACCCAAATATAAGGACCATTTTTGACATTTTCTCATAAAGACAACTTGATAGTTTCTTATCCACAACTATATATAAATGGATGTTATAGAAGTATGATACTATAAAAGAAAACTCCATTATTAGAATAAAAATGGAGACATTATTTAACATCAAAGTTTCAGTTTCATTAGTGATTGTGATAATTTTCATGAGATGGGTATGGAAATTCTTGAATTGGGTGTGGATTCAACCAAAGAAAATGGAAAAAAGACTAAAAAAGGAAGGATTCAAAGGAAGCTCATATAAGCTATTACTTGGAGATATGAAGGAAATAAATAAAATGGTTGAAGAAGCCAAAACCAAGCCTATGAATTTTACCAATGATTATATGGCTAGAGTCTTGCCTCATTTCACAAAATTGATGCTCCAATATGGTATGTAATACGTATTATTATTTTTGAAATTTTGTAACCGATTATAGCAGGTCATGACGCTATTTGAGAGGTTGTTATATCAGTGTTGACATGTAGAGTTACTTGTTGTTTTAGGTCAACTTAATCGGATCCTAACTCGAGTTTAAGCTCTATACACTCATCGTGTAATATTTATTTACACAGTCAAGTCATTTATAAGGCTGTTACGTAAATATCTATGATAAGCTTCAATTAGTAATCTTATAAAAGTAATAACTAACTTGCTATCACATGTAAACCTACACTAATAGTAGTGGCGGATGTAAGATTTTCACAAAGGCGATTCAAAATATATAAAAAAAAATATGCAAAAAAAAAAAGAAAGGGATTCATCTCATGATATATATATACATGCAAAAAAAATTTAACATTATATATATATATATGGAATTTTTGATATAGGGGTTCGGTTGAACCACCTTCTGCCCACCTAGCTCCGCCCATGACTGATAGTGTAAAGTATCTTTACATAGGGAGTCTATATATAATAAGTCATATTTTAAATGAGGCTCAGTTCAATTCTTGAATCTCTTTAACTTCCTTATTGATTCCCAATAGTTTGAGATTTGTGTATTCTCTAATCCTATGTTGCTCGGACTCTTTGAAAATATTGCCGGGTGCATTGCCAGATCCTCCAAAAATAGTATATCTTTGGAGAATCCGACACGGGTGCGGCTGCATGAGTCCGCGCAACCTAGCTCTAATCTAGCTTGTTGTATCTTGCAGGTAAGAATTGCTTTATGTGGTTAGGGCCAAAACCAACAATGTTTATCACAGACCCTGAATTTATAAGGGAGATTTTGTCAAAAAGTTATATTTACCAGAAGATTCAAAGCAATCCAATCACTAAGTTGCTAGCACAAGGGCTAGCAAGTTATGAGACAGAGAAATGGGCTAAGCATAGAAGAATTATCAATCCTGCATTTCACATTGACAAGTTGAAGGTAATTTTAACATCCTAAATCACTTGATGATGACTTAATATTATTTTAGATGATTTTATACTACCATTGTATTAGGATGAATTCAGAATTAGAGACGGAAGCATTAGTGACGGATCCAGAATTTAAGCTTTATGTGTTCAACCTTTAAGGTTCTTAGCGTTGAAACAATAATATTTTTAAAGTTATGGGTTCATATCTACTGTTTATTTATTACAATTTTAATAATTTTTACACATAAATTTATGTTTTGCGTTGAAAGAACAGTTCAGATGAACCAGGTACTAGTACTTTGCATCCACCTCTGGGATTTACAGTTTACATTGGATGAACTGTATTGCTGATATTACTCCCGGAAAGAAAAAAACGTTATCAGCACAAGGTCGTGAAAAAGCCAACGCCCGTAGTAAAAATTGGATAGGTTCGATATATAGTCATTAAGGCTTCCTTAGGCTAAGTTTAACTAAATCGACAACTTTTTATTTAGAAGACCATCAATATATATATATATATATATATATATATATATGAAAAGCGATATATATATATATATATATATATATATATATATGAAAAGCGAAAAGCGCATGTGCACTGAACAAGGCTTAATCTAGGAATATCACTAGCCTGTTTTGATAAAGTCTAGATGTGAAAAATTCCAGTATTTTAACATAAACAATACATAGAGTTGGATAAATGTGATCTTTTAATGCAAGTCTGTTATTGAGACATTAACTATGACTAATTTCTGGTGTATATAGCATATGCTACCATCATTCTACTTGAGTTGTTGCGACATGATCAGTAAATGGGAAGGTATAGTTTCATCAGAGGGATCCGAGGTAGACGTGTGGCCTTTTCTTCAAACGTTGACAAGCGATGCCATTTCAAGAACAGCTTTTGGTAGTAACTATGAAGAAGGGAGACAGATATTTGAGCTTCAAAAAGAACAAGCTGAGTTGATTTTACAAGCAGCACGATGGCTTTACATCCCCGGATGGAGGTCTGTGACTTTACTATTATATTGAGTAAACTCGACTTACAGTTTTGTGACTTTACTGTTATAGTGGATAAAGCTTAAAGATCATACGTGACATTAACGTTTTGTTTTTTGACGTAGGTTTGTGCCAACAAAGAGGAACAAGAGGATGAAGCAAATCGCTAAAGAAGTACGATCATTAGTGTTGGGAATAATCAATAAAAGAATAAGAGAAATGAAAGCAGGGGAAGCTGCAAAAGATGACTTACTGGGAATACTATTGGAATCTAATTTCAAAGAAATCCAAATGCGCGGAAACAAGAACTTTGGTATGACTATCGACGAGGTGATTGAAGAGTGCAAGTTATTTTACTTTGCTGGGCAAGAAACTACTTCAGTTTTGCTGGTATGGACTTTGATTTTGCTGAGTAAGCATGTTGATTGGCAAGAAAGAGCTAGAGAAGAAGTTCATCAAGTTTTTGGAAGTAACAAACCTGATTACGAAACATTGAATCAATTGAAAGTTGTAAGTATTGTCACTATCCACCATACTTATACAAACTTCGGTGTTTCAGTATTTTTACTACTTGCGTAACTGGTAAAGTTGCTGCCATGTGACTAGGAGGTCACGGGTTTGAGCCATGGAAACAGCCTCTTGCAAAAATGCAGGGTAAGGTTGTGTACAATACACCCTTATGATGGCCCGGCCCTTCTTGAATCCCACGTATAGCGGGAGCTTAATGCACCGGGCTGCCGTTTATACTGTATTAAGTCAAAATGGATGAGGGTGGGGAGTAGGTTGACAACCAGCGTATGGTTAGTCAATTTACGATGAATCCTCACAATATATTATTTATTGGGATAATATCATGTAACCGGGAGGTCACGGGTTCGACCGTGGAAATTGCTTCTTGCAAAAATGCAAGGTAAGACTGTATAGAATAGACCCTTGTGGTCCGGCTCTTCCCGAACCTCAGGCATAGCGGGAGTTTAGTGCATCAGACTGCCCTTTAGCTTGTACCAAGTCTAAATGGACGAGGGTCGGGGGTAGGCTGACAACCAGCGTATGATTAGTCAAATTAATGATGAATCCTCACAAGACAGTATTTTCTACTTACTTTTACAGGTAACGATGATATTCAACGAGGTTTTAAGGTTGTACCCACCGGGAATTATGATTGGTCGAACTGTACAGGAGGAAACCAAATTAGGGAACTTGTCCTTGCCAGCAGGGATGCTACTTATGTTACCTGCAATTTGGTTGCATCATAACAGTGAAATATGGGGAGATGATGCTAAGGAGTTCAAACCAGAGAGATTTAGTGAAGGAGTAAATAAAGCAACAAAAGGTAAGTTTGCATATTTTCCATTTAGTTGGGGACCAAGAATATGTATTGGACTGAATTTTGCAATGTTAGAGGCAAAAATGGCACTTGCATTGATTCTACAGCACTATGCTTTTGAGCTCTCTCCATCTTATGCACATGCTCCTCATACAGTTATCACTCTTCAACCTCAACATGGTGCTCCTTTGATTTTGCGCAAGCTGTAACGTAGCGTGTATATATAGATTGGTTACTAAAACATGTATTACGTTTTAGGTCATACAAACTTCTATCTCTTTCTACTTTTTCTCTTTTAGATGACGGTGTTGTCCATGCTAGCTTGTGCGTTTGTATTTTTAAGAGTCCATCACCTTTTCATATCTTTTGGTTTATGCAGTATTCTCCCTCCTATTTTCTGTTTCTGGTGCATGACTTTGTTGTTCAAAATATGCTCAAGACACCTTTCAAAGTCTTACATTGGAATTGTTCAAATGTTTCATCCAAAATACTGAGTGAGTTTTTCCCACAATAGACACAGTTACCTGATACCTTGTTCAAGAGGCAGCAAGCACGTATTGGGTGACTTAGTTTAAGTACGAGATAGTTGGTCCGAACACCACAGTTATTTTCTTTTTAAAAAAAAAAAAAGATAAGCCGAAGAAGCCACGGCTCATGCACTATGTTGCTGAGCTAAAATGATCTCAGGCTGTCCAAGCCTTGACCCTTTTAATCACACAATCAATGGGTAAATTTCACAAATGGTCATATAACTATGACATTTTTTCACTAAAATCATATAACTTTCTTTTCTCACACAAAAATCATAAAACTTTCACTTCTTTGCACAAAAAATCCCAGTGACCGGGAAAGACCATTCACCGGTCATTTTTTGATTTTTTTTTTCATTTTTTTCATTTTTTTCATTTTTTTTGAAAAAACTGAAAATATTTTTTCTTTAAAATAAAAACTGAAAAAGTAAGATAAAACTAAATGCTTTAAAAAACTGAAAAAAAAAATATTTTTCAAAAATGAAAATATTTTGTTGAAAATATTTTTTTCAGATTTTAAAAAACAAAAATATTTTATTAAAAATATTTTTTTCTAGTTTTTACAAAAGAAATGCTTTAAAAAACCTGAAAAACATTTTTTTTTTGTAAAAATTGAATTTTTTTTGTAAAAATTGAAAAAAAAACTTTACTAAATTAGTGGACTATTGTTGCATTAGTTTAAAAAACGAAAAATATTTTGCATTTCTTGAAAATGTATCTTTGTTGGACTTTATTTAGTTTGCAAAAAATAAAAATATTTTGTTGAAAATATTTTTTCAGCTTTTAAAAAATGAAAATATTTTATTAAAAATATTTTCTCTAGTTTTTACAAAAGTAATGCTTTAAAAAAACTGAAAAAAATATTTTTTTGTAAAAATTGAATTATTTTTTGTAAAAGTTGGAAAAAAAAGAAGAATAAGACTTTACTAAATTAGTGGGCTATTGATGCATTAGTTTAAAAAAATAAAAAATATTTAGCATTTCTTGAAAATGTATCTTTGTTGGACTTTATTTATTTTGCAAAATATTTTTCGTTTTTTTAAACTAATGCACCAATAGTCCATTAATTTAGTAAAGTCTTTTTTTTTCCAGTTGTTACAAAAAATAATTCAATTTTTACAAAAAAAGTATTTTTTTCCAGTTTTTTTAAAGCATTTAGTTTTATCTTACTTTTTCAGTTTTTATTTTAAAAAAAAATATTTTCAGTTTTTTCAAAAAAATGAAAAAAATGAAAAAAAAAAAAAATCAAAAAATGACCGGTGAATGGTCTTTCCCGGTCACTGGGATTTTTTGTGCAAAGAAGTGAAAGTTTTATGATTTTTGTGTGAGAAAAGAAAGTTATATGATTTTAGTGAAAAAATGTCATAGTTATATGACCATTTGTGAAATTTACCCCACAATCAATCTATTGGTCACAAGCGATAACACAACTCACTGTTTCATCTCTGCAGCTGTATACGAAGCGATAACACACCGTTTAGATGAAGCAGGTCTTTAGGTGATAAAAGAGGCTGCTAAAGAGTGAATTGTTGGGCATATTGACACTTAAAACCAACATTTCAGCATACTGAGCTGTACCTTGGATTTAACCGAGTATCGGTCATAAAAAGTAGTTACCTTGGCATATTCCCAAGCAGTCCAATATTCCAATGATGGTACTGTGCTAGTATACGCCAGTCTTGAGAATAAACAATCATAATATATCACAATATGAATATCATGAACATTGCATAACATTAACTTCAGCAGAACAGACTATCGGCAGTCAACTCGAACAAAGACTATTCCTGATCTGCAAGATAAGCAGTCAACTAAAAAACGAAGAGGAGAAAAAGGTGAAGCCAGTATCATAACGCTGACCAAGCAGTCACAATCACCCAACAAAGAAGTACTACTATCAACCGTAACACGACATGACATAGTCACGGCAGTCAGATTCTACCGGCTTCAGCAGAATCATACTTGCATATCAGTAAAAACTCCCAACTTCATAGATAATATCATAGTATTTATTCATAGTACCGAAATAGGTCTATCACACGACATACCAGTCATAAAGATGTCACAAAATGAAATAGTCATTGGGATCATATACAGCTGACTTCAGCAAAATCATACTGCATATAAGATAATATGATAATAATTATAGATAATATGATAGTACTTAGGCATTTCACTCTTCCAAGGAGCGTATAGCAGGTAATTCCCTATCAACTCCAACTGAACAGATTAAGTTCTTTCATCTCTGCTACACTGCCACATGGATCTTCTTCTCAGTTCTTTCAGCAGACAATCCACTTCAGAGATGAACGCGACCCCTTTCAGATTGGTCGGACAAACATGAAGATATCATTAGCAACTTCATTTCGTCATCCATCTAGTAAACCAAGAAGAAAAAAAGAACATTAGGAAGGAAATGGGGCAAATATTTCCGATCTTCAAAAGACATTGCATGCGAAATAAGATAATTGTTCTATCATGAAATTAAGGAGATCTTTACTGCTAAGCTGATTAAAACTTCACATTCAAAGGACATTCCCACAGACCTGAAGAGCTCCCGATAACTTGTTGCAAAGCACATGAGCGGCCAAGTCAAAGGCGAATCCTCGCACACTAGTGCAAGTTTCTTGCTTGACTCTTGCACCGGCATTTATGAGATGAAAGTCACCTTCATATTGCTCAGACAAACTCAAAGAAATTACTGGCAACTTCATTTCTTTATGCAGGCCATCCATCTAATAAACCAGGAAAAAAGAAACTAACTTTAGAAAGGGGATGATGAGAATCTCCAATATTCAATAGACACTGCATGCAAAAGAAGATAGGTGGCTCGATTAAAAAAGTTGATCTTTACTACTAAGTTAATTCAAAACTTCACACTCGACGACAAGATAGGTGGTCTCGACGACAAGATAGGTGGTTTAGAAAAGAAATAAAGGCAAATATTTATAATCTCCAAGAGAAATTGCACACAAAAGAAGATAGGTGGTTTTGATCATCAAAGTTGGTTTTTACTGCTAATTTGATCATAACTTCACATTCGAGAACAAGACGACGTCTCTGCCAACTGACCTGAAGAGCTCCCTGTAATTTTTCACTAAGCACAAGAGCAGCTGGGCCATGCGAGAGCCCTTGCGCACCAGTGCAGGCTTTCTGCTCCACTCCTGCACTGGCATTTGTGAAGTTGCTTAATTGCTATTCAGAATCTTCATAAAATTCACCTTCGTCAGAAAGGTCATCAAAAGCTCGAACATCAAGCTGGTAACGGAGAATCCCTCCAATGCCACCAAAACCACGGCAAAACTGAGATCCTTCTTGTGATTTATTGGTAACAAACTCCAGACAACAACCAAACCTCCTGTACTCATTCGCAAACCACTCAAGCAGTGGCAATTTATCCTGAATTTCCAATTCTGCATTTGTGGCAGGGTCACGGAAGTTACTTTGGACAGTGTCTTGCTCCTTATTCAAGTGTTTGATGACTGTTTCTCCAGAAGTGTTATTTTTCATCACATACCTAGTCATGTCCAGATTTTCCCACACAATAAGGGTCTCAATAGCACCCATTTCCAGAACTTTCAAGGTGTCATCAACCCCAAAAACATACTTCCCAGTGTCCTGACTAATCTCCTCAAAATACTTGCCTATCAATTTCTTCTCTTGTATAAATTTCACATTGGCCAAGATCTCAGCAGACAACTCAATTGCTTGATTGAAACCATTTTCTCCTCCATAAGAAACATCGACCACATTCAATATTTTTGCCTGAAGACGAGGATCAAACATATCAGACTGGCTAAGCTCAGTCTTAAAGTCAGCTGATCCAGCTAGTATCAGGCCTGAAACATTGGGCTGACTGGTGGCAGGATTAATATAAAATTGGGTTGCAAGCTCCGCCGTTTTCCTCACATAGTTGTGTCGTTTCTCCATCCGAAGACGAGCAAAACGCAGTGCTGACTGTCCTCCTCTTCCGTGTTTTTTGGGCAGATCAACACTAAACTTGTGAAGAACCTCCCTGGTATTGCCACTCAATGTCCCAAAAAGTGTCCCATTTCCATCCATTATAATAAATCCAAACTTGTCATCAGATTCCAAAAGTTCATTCATGGCTTCTGTGTGGAACTTGTTATCACAAAGATATAGAGATGCGTTAATGGGCCTGAAGGGCTCAAAATCAATTGTGACCTTCTTCTCTTTCCCATCTTCGGTCATAATTGTTCCAGTGTAAAGCACAAGCCCATTTGGTGGAACCTTGTTATAGAGTTTAAGTCTCTGCTGAGCAGATGTGATTGCACCCAACACAGATTGACGATTAACTCTACTTTTAATGTTTGATGCAGTTCCGAACTCATCTCCAAGCATCTTAGTTACCCTAGATACTTGATCCCGTGGAGGCATGATTAGAGAAATCATGCTGGTACCATTGCCTCGAGCAGCTTCAAGTGCCTTTATAAGTTTCTTAATCTTCCATATCTCGATATTCTTATCATTATCATGACCGTCAGCCATCATTGTGTACCAAACTGTAGTTCAAGAAAACAAAAAATAATCAGATATTAGTACACAAACAAAGACTAAAATAAGTAAGCTAACACCAAGTGACAACAAATGCCCGAGCCTTCAAATAAGCAATCAATGACAGCTATTGAGTGCTAAACTTACGATGGGCATGACTAGTTTTGTTACTAATCCCAAATTCTATGGTACAGATACAATGTCCAATTAGAAGATCGTATAGGAACTTCAGTGAGCTTGTAAAACTACATCCATTTCCCCAATTCCAGAACTAACATCTATGTGTGTGGATAATCTTCAGGAGTCATTCTTTGTTTAAAGGGCCTAGTGTTTACAGGGGCTAATATATCGATATAACAATGGAAACTAAAACTATGTTTGATCACTGTCTCATGGATTACTGAATATACATCTGGATATAATAAAAAATTGAATCTTATGAAAGTTGACCCGAGGGTCTACCGGAAAAACAGTCTCTCTACTTCCTAAGGATACGACTAAAGTCTGCATACACACAACCCTCCCATACCCCACTTGTGGGACCCAACTGGGTTTGCTGTTGTTGTTGAATCTTATGAAAGTTGATTTTTTTCCTGAAGCGAATCTTATCACAGCTATTACAAAATCTTCTCTTTTTGTCGTTTTAGGGGAAAGCTCTTTCTTTTATCCCCCAAAAGTCTTCCAAGAGGCCCTTTTTTGTGATGTATCTTCTAAGAGATTTAACTTCTTTTCTTGGATGATTAAATAATAACCGGCAATACATACTTCTCTCCACTCCATAGCACCTCCTACTTCACCCCTTGTAAATTATCAAATCAATCGGCTAACTCAACCCCCCAGGGAGATTAACACAACATGAATACTTGACAAACAGAAAGCTAATTTACTTGATGCTTTTCAAAGAGATAACATACCAAAGCAAGATGAGTCAGTAGGCGGATTCAGTGTTTTATCCAAAAAAAATTATCAATCAAGTCAAAACCAATAAATTAAATGCCTTTTATAAAACAAGGATGGAGAATTTTTTACCAACCTTCAACGAACACTATAGTACACATTTAACTACTCAACTTTAACAAATTTCTCAGCCAGATTTTGCAATTTCGCACAATAAATTCTATTTTTTCTTACGATGTTGGTGTCCGTCCTATGACACTATGACGTCAAGTACCTGCTACCTCCCACTAGCACAGGTACCAAGTAACTCTACCAACCACGGTTTACCACTAGTGTCTTTTGATTCCATTGGGATTTAGTTTCCTACAATAATTTTTTTTCAATGACGTTGGTATCCGGGCCTGCTTGCACGCAGCTCGACTATTCCATCAGATTCCTAATACCTCCCACCAGCACAAGTATCTAGTAACTTTACCCACCAAGCTTAGCCAAGGTATGAGATCACTAGTGTTTCTTTTCTTTTCTTCTTTTTTTTTTTTCATCTGTTGGGATTTAATTTCCTACCTAAATTCTGTGTAATCCCTGCAGAAATTTTCACAAAAAATAAACAGCCTTAATTCTCCTTGATTCTACCATTTTCTCTGATTAACCAATTCCATTAATCATAACCACGTTTAAGATCACTTTGTTTAAAGGCGCTCACTAACTTCTCCAATAAAAGTAACTCATATAAAACAGTAGGAGTACTAGATTTTAAGCAATAATCACTAATCATAATCATCAGATTCATAATCCAACAAAACAACATAATCTAATCACTTCACCTAGTTAGATCAATAAAACATAATCAAAAAGAAGAAGAAAAGTATATATTAATAAATGAATAAATCACTCATCAAACAAACACAAATTTCATGTTTTTTACAACAAAAATAAATAAATCAAAAACGATGAACATACCTTAGGGAGAAGTAAGACGAGAATTCGTCAAAAAGAAAAGAGAAAAATAGAAAGAGAGACTGACACGGCAGTTATGGAATTCTAAAGAGAACACAGGGAGTGTTTTGTATATATAGTTATTCTAATTGGGCCCCACAAAGAAAAATAAATACCGACTTTACTTCCCTAGATATTTTCTTTATTTGTTTTTCCCCCTACACTAGAAAAGTAACAATAATAAGTAATTTTTGTTTATGACAATAATATTCGGATCCAAGCAAGCACCTATTTTAAATCTTGTTTAAAAAACCTCAATGAATTTTACAAAGAAGAAGAGTGTTTTCTTTAATGTAAAATTACTTATTCTTTTTTTATATAAAAGTGCAAAAGAATTCAAGAAAAGCAAATTCAGAAACTATTATAAATGATATTAGTTGAAAGTTTCTTAGGCATTAGGACATGAGTTGGTTGAAGTTTGAAAAGAAAAAAAAGAATACTTGATGTTGAAGTTGAAAACAGAGATTTGGAATTATTTTTTTAGTAAATACGTACTTACATTCGGTGTTTACATCAAACCAAATTATTTGAAGAATAATAAAAGAATTAGAGAGATAAGGAGTAGTTGAAACATATCATATGAAGTAATTAAGAGTTGAAAAATGGATAGAAATTACTTAAAAGAACTTTCAAGCAAGGGTGGACATAGTTTGGGCAAATCTGAAATTCAAACCGAAATTCAAATTTTTTGGATTATTTGTTAGGATTTTCGGATTACGAACTGAATTTTGGATTTAATTTTTATAAAATTTGGATTTCGGATTGGATATTGGAGTTGGTACTTCGAATTTTGGGATATCGAAAAATCCAAAATTCTTATACTTTATATTTAGTCCATTATTCATATGTCAATAGTAATAAGTTTAATCCCCTACGCATTAGATATTATGATATTATCTCATATATTCAATATTAATTACTAAGTTACTATGTGAATACTTTCTATTTGAACATGGTTTTATGATTGCGTAAAAATGCAGAATTTTCAGGCAATTAATATGAGTACTTCATTTGGATATTCATTTTTATAAAAATACGAAACATCTAAACTTATAATCTCAAAACCGAAAATTCAAACTATCCGAACCGATTAATCAGAAACCAAACTTAAGAAATTCAATCTAATTCGAGCTTATTTGGATTGGATTTGACAGTCATTAACAACAACAATAACTACCTAGTATAATCCCACAAGATGAGTTTTGGGGAGGGTAATACGTACGCATGCCTTCCCCCTACCCGAAAGAGCAGAGAGGTTGTTTCCAATCGGCCCTCGGCTTAGGAAAAGGAGAATAAAAACAAAAACATGAGAGTATTAATAACTCTATGAAAAATCACATAGACAATTATCAAAACATAAACCATAAACTATAAATAAAATGGCATGCAGTAATCTCAAAACATAAACCAAAACACAAATCAACTATTGGGAGCCCTACCAAACCCCCAGACCGGGAAAGAAGTGCGAAAGATACAAGGGCCCTTATCCGACAACCCCGATACTAGATCTCCAGACTCTCCTATGGATTTTGATAGTCATTACGGCAGTAAATTGTATGGGGTAGCCACTAATTTAAAGCGGTATTTATTTTTATCTAATATTTTTAATACTGAGCAAAAATAGCTACTAATTTTTTTAAATTAATATAAAAGGATGTTGTTACCCTTTCCTTCCCAAACGTACAATGGTATCATAGGTTGGATAGTACACCATTTTATAATTCTTTCCATACTTCTACTTGTTCCTTTTTCACTTTCTTTCCCAAATGGAAATACAATAGGTCCTGAAGTCCTGAACTTAGACTAACAAGCTCAAAAGTTAAGGGCACTTGATCTTGAATTTGTATTTACAAGTTCAAAAGTTAAAGACACTTAGTCCTGAACTTAGACTAACAAGTTCAAAAGTTAATGACAATAGGTCCTGAACTTAGACTTACAAGTTCAATTGTTAAGGACGCGTAGTCTTTAATTTAGAGTTACAAGCACAAAAATTAAGAACATGTGGTCCTCAACTTCAAGTTCCAAGTTCAAAAGTTAAGGACATGTAGTCTTAAAGTCCCGAACTTAGAGTTACAATCTCAAAAGTTAAGGACATGTAGTCCTGGAGTCCTGAAGAGTTACAAGTTCAAAAGTTAAAGATATGTAGTCCTCGAGTCCTGAACTTAGAGTTACAAGTTCAAAAGTTAAGGACACTTAGTCTTGAATGGTGTTTTCGTCCGGGCAATTAAAATTTATTAAAGCAGTTAGCGAAAGACTTTTAGACAATGGATTAAAAGTAAATATATATGCTATCAGTGACTAACAATGCACTTCCTCCTCATTTCGTCAATCCGTAAACTGAAAATTCAAACCGAGATTTCACATGCAATCTGAACTGCCTAATGCCCACCCCTACTTTCAAGAATTCAACACCAAACACTGAAAGCAATTTTTTATTAGAGATCCACCATCTATAATACTCCAAAAAGATAATTTCCTAAATTCTTTTTTTATTTTTCATCAATTTATTGGATAATCAACACTACGGCAAAAAAAAAAAATCAGAAAATATAATAACTGAGGCAGAAGGCTATAGTAACGGAACATGGAAACCAACAAGGGTTAGCGGTGGCGTTTGAATAATTGTAATTTTTATTTATAAATCGTACTAGCTGTTTGCGATTTATGCTTCTTTTTATGCACAAAACACATTAGCCTTTCACTGGTTTATTGCTTTTTGAAAAGTAACTCAATTTGGGTCAACCGTATACATAAATTTACGGCCTAACCTCTGTGTTTTAATTATTTTTGGAATTCTCATAAAAACTACACATTCCTGAAATTTGGCATCCAGAAGTGCATATTTTGGGGGGAAATTTCAGTAAATACCGACTTACTTTCCCACGATGTTATATTTTTTCAATTGTTCATATAGTTTTTGGTTTAATTATAATATTATTATTCTACCATATTCTTTCATAGTGAATTTTTATTTTTCTCAAATAAGAAAATTTTGATCGTTGTAAGGTATTTTATTTAAGAAGTTACTTGTCGTTTAATCATATGAAATGAAAAAATAAGTGCTTCATAAAGAATAGCCACAATTTTAAACTCGGCGAATAATAAACTCAACCTTATAATCTTCTCTACTTAAATACTAGGCTTTTCACTAAGATCCACCATATATAATAAGAAGATCAGCAAAAAGAAATCTTGGTTCAATGAAGGAAAATAAAAATAAAAATAATTTCTTAAATATTTTTTTTTATTTTTCAACAATTTTATTGGATAATGAACAATAGGGAAAAATAATTTAGATGTATTGTGAATAAATTTTCCTTCTTTTTATAATCGAGAGATCTCGGAGGATCGGTAGCACACAATTTTAAATTCGGTGAACAATAAGTATCCTTTTAACCTTCTCTATTTAAATACTAGCCTTTTATATATGGTTATAATATAACATGGTTCTATAATGTGATTAGATGTGGCAAAATGGTTAAAATAAAGAGAATTTTTAACAAAAGACATTCATTAAGACCTAATTTCAATAAATAGAAACTATTTCCTATATTACGTGATATAGATATATTTTACGTTATTTTATGATGTACATAGTGTATTAAACGAATTGTATTCAATAATACAACATGAAATGACGCCGCACAAACAGGGATTCCTGTAAATCATGATCTGTATTTCGGTGTATTAAGCTGTATTAAGCGGGAAAACAGTAACGTTTCAGCGCAAATCATGGGAAGGTGAATCTGTATTTAGGTGTATTAAGTTGTATTAAGCGGCGTCATTTCACAAAAAAACGGGAGTTATACCATAAATTGGTGAGAGAAAAATATTTTGTACCGTCTAATAAGGCTTAAATATAGGAAAGTATTACATTTAAATTTTTTGCTACAAAATAAAAAAGGTTATTATATTATGTAAAATCTTAAAAAGGTATTTATATGTTATAAATAGGGTACTAATCTATTTTATAAGTGGTAAAATTTTCTAAAATAAAATAGTTATCCAATCTAATAAAAATGCATTGAATAATGAACTTTTTAAAAAGGGATCGAATATGGATATTATCTGCTTAGAAAATGGATAACTAATGGGTTTAATATTCACATTTGTAAAACCTCAAATTGGGGTTCCTCGACTTATAAATCTTCTATATTTGTTTAGTCCTTTTTCTTGTAGGAAAAGTTTGGACTTCTATAAATTGAGGATCCTTCTTTCTCATTCAGTAACGTCCACAATATAGCTATATGGGGTTTGAGAATTATGTTTAGGGAGAGAACTTTACGGGACAAATGTTAGTGTGTCACTTGTGTTTGCCTCTTCGTGAGGTTGTTGTCTCGATATTTTTTAACTCTCTCTATACATAGTGGATAGCTCATCTCCGCTATGGATGTAGGTCGTTGACCGAACCACATTATATGTTTGTGTCTCTTTTAGTATATTTCTTTTTGTTCTATAATTTATCGTTGTTTAAGATTTATTATGCTAGATTCCGCACGACACCTGATCATTTCGGCCCTAAAAATCTTAACATATATTTCTCATCGGAGGACAAGTATGCGGAAGCCAAATGTATATAGTGTGAATGAGTCACAACTACTATACCAAAAATTATGGCAGCCACTAAATAATAAATAAGACAAAAAAGTAACAATAAAAGGAACACCAGAATTTACAAGGTTCGGCTAATTTTGCCTATTCCTCGGACACAACCAATATTTTATTCCACTCCAAAATACAAGTGAAATAATACTAAAGAGAGAAGATACAAATGCCTTAAGAAGATAAGAAGGCAAATGAGAGGTGTATTTAAATCCTAAACATTAGGCCTCATTTTATAAGGAAATATTCCCTACCACTTTCTTAAACCACCTTTGTGAGATAAGAAGTTTTGACATATTCAACAAATCTCCACCTTGGCAAAATTCCACATCTTCAATTTTCTCTCAATAACAAGTTTTGGTTGTGTCTTCATCTTCAATCTTCAATGTTAAACAATGTTGATCAAATCCAAACAATGTTGAAATTTGACCGCAGTCACCACTTTTGTCAGCATATCAACAGGATTCTCCGTAGTATAAATTTTTTTCACCGTTACTCCACCTTCTTCTATGATTTCTCGTACGAAATGATACCGAACATCAATGTGCTTCGTCCTTGCATGATAAACTTGGTTCTTTGCTAATTGAATAGCACTTTGACTATCACAAAAAATCGTAATACCTTTTTGTTCAACGCCAAGCTCCTTTAGCAATCCTTGAAGCCAAATTGCCTCCTTCACAGCCTCTGTAATAGTCATGTACTCTGCCTCTGTTGTAGACAATGCAACTGTTGACTGCAAAGTAGACTTCCAACTAACCGGTGTCTTTGTAAAAGTAAACACATAACTAGTAGTTGATCTTCGTTTGTCCAAATCACCCGCAAAATTTGAGTCGCAATATCCAACTACAGACTGATTGCCTTCCTGCTCGAAAACTAACCCGACATCTACAGTATTATGAATATACCGTGGAATCCACTTCACAGCTTGCCAATGCTCCTTTCCTGAATTATGCATATATCTTCTAATAACTCCAACAGCTTGGGAAATGTCAGGTCTCGTACAGACCATTGCATACATTAAGCTACCAACAACATTTGCATATGGCACCTTTGACATATATTCTCGTTCATCTTCATCCAATGGCGATATAGTAGTACTTAGCTTAAAATGGGGAGAAAGTGGAGTACTAAATGGCTTAGTCTTGTCATCTATGCCAAAACGTTGTAGTACTCTCTTCAAATATTCTTTCTGAGATAAACAGAGTTTCTTTGAACGTCTATCTCTTATTATCTCCATGCTAAGAATTTTCTTCATCTCGAACTCCTTCTTCAGTTGAATCTTCAACTTATCAATTTCTTCTGAATTCTTGAAAGCTATCAATATATCATCAACATATAGGAGAAGATACATAAAGGAACCATTTTTAAGCTTGCGCAAATACACACAATGATCGTAGTTGCTTCTCTTGTACCCTTGCTGCAACATAAACTTGTCAAATCGCTTGTACCATTGTCTAGAAGATTGTTTCAACCCGAACAATAATTTTTCAAGTTTGCACACCATATTTACCTTACCAGTAACTTTGAATCCTTCTGGCTGAGTCATATAGATTTCCTCCTCCAAGTTTCCATGTAAAAATGCAGTTTTTACATCCATCTGAACTAGTTCCAAATCCAAATGTGCTACCAAAGCCAACATAATTCTAATGGAGGAATGTTTTATAACTGGAGAAAACACTTCATTGTAATCAATTCCCTCCTTTTGAGCATATCCTTTGGCCACCAACCTTGCTTTGTAGCGAACATCTACTTAGTTATGAAATCATTCATTCTTTGCAAATACCCATTTGCACCCAATTGCTTTCTTTCTCTTCGGAAGATTGGCCAATATCCATGTATGATTCTGATAAAGGGATTGTATTTCATCATTCATGGAAATCCTCCACTTATCTTCTTCCGAACTTTGGACTACGTCTTTATAAGTGGTAGGAACATCATCAGATGCAATTGCGGTTGCACAAGAAACTGTCTCTATGAGACGAACAAGTTTCGTCATTTTTTTCTTTTTGGTTTGATGGTTGCTATTGATTCAAGTTGTTGTTGAGGTTCCTGAGTTGGAATCTCCTCTACTGGCTCTCCTTCCAGAGGATAATCTTCATTTGTTTCCTCCCCTGCTTCTTGTGTAGGAAAAATAAATTTTCCCTCAAACTCCACCTGCTTAGAAGCACCATCATCTTGTTTGGTATCTACATTTGTTACCTTGTTTACCATAGCAAATTCATCGAATGTAACATCCCTGCTGAATATTACTTTCTTTGTCATAGGACACGATAAGCGGTATCCTTTGACTCCAGAAGTAATCCCCATAAAAATAGCTTTTTTTGCCCTTGGATCCAATTTTGACTCTGTCACATGATAATATGCAGTTGAGCCAAATACGTGCAAAGAGTCATAATCTACAGTAGGCTTTCCATACCATTTTTCAAATGGTGTATTGCCATCAATAGCAACAGATGGTAGACGATTAATGAGGTGGCATGCATATGTAATTGCCTCAGCCCAATATTATTTGCCCAAGCCAGCATTGGACAGCATACATCGTACCTTCTCAAGCAAGGTCCGGTTCATACGTTCTGCCACTCCATTCTGTTGTGGTGTATGTCTGACAGTGAAGTGTCGGACGATGCCATCATTTTCACAGACCTTATTGAAATAATCATTTTTGTATTCACCTCCGTTGTTTGTGCGAATACACTTGATCATCCTGCCTGTTTGATTCTACAACATCGTCTTCCATTTGAGAAAAATTCCCAACACTTCATCTTTGATCTTCATTATATACACCCATACTCTTCGGGAAAAAGCATCAACAAAGGTCACAAAATAGTGTTTCCCACCCAATGAAGGTGTTTTTGAAGGACCCCAAACGTTAGAGTGTACATAATCCAAAATGCCTTTGGTATTATGGATTGTTGTACCAAATTTAACCCTTGTCTATTTCCCTTTGACACAATGCTCGCAAAACTCCAAATTGCAAGCCTTTACCCCTTTCAACAGTCCTTGATCTGATAGAGTTTTCAAGGATTTTCCTCCACCATGTCCCAAGCGCATGTGTCATAGCCTGGTTGCTTCTGCCTGTTTGTTGTCACTGGACGTCATTGTCGCTGTCACACCTCCTTTTTACGCGCACGCGAGGGCACAAGGGAGTTTTTTCCAATTAAAGGACAATCGAGACGGGATCAATTTATTAAATTCAGAGTCGCCACTTGGGAAAATAATGGTGTCCCAAGTCACCGGTTTAATCCCGAACCGAGGAAATTTATGACTCTGTATTAGAGTCTGTGTACCAGAAATCCGGATAAGGAATTCTGTTAACCCGGAGAAGGTGTTAGGCATTCCCGAGTTCCGTGGTTCTAGCACGGTCGCTCAACTGCGCTTTTTCTTTTATCTGATTTCTTTCTATATTTTAACTATGTATTTTTAATGCCCCGCTTTTATTTTTTAGAAGATTTGCAACGTCACGAAAACACATTTCGAGTCACACCGCAACCGGTACGCCTGTGACTTTAATGTATTTCAGCTTCGCCGAGAGTAAGATTTGGGTCACATAAATGCGCACCCGTATTTGAGAATGTAATACTATTATAAGTCGCGCCTAAAGTTCCGACGTATTGATTAACTTTTGGAAAGACCGCGAAATTCGTTAAACGGTCCTCCCGAGTCTAGAATTTTTATAACAATTGATTGAGGGCCCCGCAATTGTGTATTTAATGCGGCGAGGCTCATCTCACTTTTATTAAAAGATCATACCTAAAGTATACTATATTCTTCTATTTTTTTTTCTCTAATAACCAAAAACAATCCTAATTATTTAATGTCGATCAAGACCGAACCCTATAATTTGCTTTCAAATTAATTCAATCCAATTATTTATGAAGTGAAGAATGAAGCATGCCTATTAATTCATTCAAGAAAGAAAATAGAGAATTGGACAGTTTGGGCCTATTGCTACAGAAATTAGGCCCAAGAGGCATTGTTCAAGTCAATTGCACAGTTGGACAAGAGCTATCTAGGCTTTGAAACGAACCATCCGTATATAGAGTTAATAAATTGAGCCTGGCTACTCGTTTATCAATCTAGATATTATAACTCTTAAGGAAAATGAATGGTTAAGTCCATGTGATTAAACTAAACGAGCGAACGAAAGGTGTAACGGTTGCTCTAGAGCATTGTTCATATATTGACCCGGCTAACACCTCAATAGCCAAGTGAAACTTATCAAGTATAATAGACAAATCCAATAGACATCTACGTTCTAATGTTTACTAACATTCTTGTGTTATCTTAGAAGTATTACTTCAAACTAATATATCAACTAATGTTTAGAAATAGCTTTAGGTGAGGATGCATCACCTTATTCTCATGTTAACTAAACCTATAACAAAATGCTTCACTCAGTTAATATGGCCCGTGTAAAACTATCTTAAACCATTTAAACCATATTAGTCTATAAAACAAAGGTAATTAACTTCAACTAACCTATAAATGAAATAAAAATAACTTTCGAGCTTATTAGAATTTCTGGACACAAGCTTTATAACTAACAGCCTATACCAAACTATAACTAAACACCATCCAATTTCGATTCAGATTTATAGAGTTGGATTACATATCATACTAAATCTAATGAAATACAACAATCAATTCAAATTACATGGCTACAACAGAAACTCGTGTAAAACACTCCAAACTGCAGTTCATCATTTAATTTTAGAGCAGTGTTTGCACTGTCTCTCTATAGTTCAACATGGGCAGGAGAAGTACCTGGATGATAACAAAGAAGAAGGAAAGGAGTAATCAGCAGTAGTGACAGTAGCAATACAACAAACAGCAACACTCAGCAGCAGTGACACAATAGAAACCACAGCAGCAGTAGTATACACCCAGCAATAGCACAAAACAGCAATACCAACAATAGTAAAAGGACTCAACCAAACCACAGCAACAACAGCAACACTGGCAACAAACACAGGCGCAACAGCAACCAAACCAACAATGCAACCGTGACACCAAACAGCAAACCCAAACAAATCACAGCAGAGGCTAGACAACAGTCAACTAACAAACCAGACACGATCAAACAGTGACAATCTCTCAGCAAACCAGTAATGACAGAAGAAAATAGAGGCCAAAACAAAAGCCACCAGTATGCAGTCAATGCCAATATGTTTATATGAATGTATGTCAAAATCCAGGTTGTGAATGTTTTTTTCCCTAATGTTCTCTAAGAGTCTCTCTGTATTTTGAATCCCCCTCCATTGTTTCAGATTAATGCTATCTTTATAGCTCAAAACCAGACCTCTCCCCCTAAATGACTTCTTGATTCAAGTTAAATGGTTCCCCATGCTTACTTGTTTGGTTCCCCATGCTTACTTGTTTGGTTCCCCACTAACACTTGTCTTTTCCTTAATTAATTCAAAAGTTATGGGCAACATATTTAATTACTTCTTTTAACATCTTCCAAAGCCACTATGTCTTGTTCCTCACTAAGTATTAAACAATACCCCTTTTTAATGTTATTAGTGCTTAGTGGATAAAATACTTTATCATAAATAAATCTTTAAGTTTTCAATTTCCATATTACCCCTACTTCTCAAGACTTATTTCATTCCTAATTTCTGTATTTTACTCCTATTTTAACACATTTTCAGATTTGTATTTAACAAATAGCCACAATTAAGTGACTATTGCTCAATTAACCCATTAACCCTTCCAACTACTTTAAATTCAGATTAATTCACTAATTAAAATCATCTTTCATCAATAGCCAACCTTAAGCAGTCTTACAAATACAGCCACTTATGATTAATTATCCGATTAACAAGACTCGAGGGAACAATTGATAGATGGTGAGTCTTATTACTCGAGCTAACTAGTCGCAATTGATTCTATTTAGTAAGAACACCTTAGGTTGCTACGAATCGTATGATTTCAACTATTGACTTAATGTGAGTCTCAACTAGTCTAAGGGACGAAATCACTAATCGAGCTTTAATCATTAACTACAGCTATAACCAATACATCCTAAATGTTATTCAATCATCGAATCCACTAATCAATCAATTAATCCACTTGAACTTTCAAAAACAGAATCAAACAGGTTCAAATATTTCCCATTATCAATGGGTCAACTAACCAAGACTTGACAAATTAGAAGAGCCAACAGAATTCAGAAAGAGGGCCATTTCCCCGACAAATAACAGAAACTAACAATTTAACAGATTCACAAGATATTCGCAATGCATTTAGTAGACTAATCAAATCGCAGAATACTTATTCGACCTAATATTAACAGCAAAAACTAATTAATACTAGTAAGTGAACCTAATTAATCTATTATCAAAATCAGAAGCATTTAACTCTAACAAAGATTAATACCAAATTAACCAAAACAAATCCAATAACCAACTAGTAATTCCCAACAATCAAAAATATGAAACATGAAACAATAAGTAATTCAAAATCAGAAATCGGAAATCAACAAATATGGTTATAATAGAAACTAACAATTATTCAATTAATTAGCAGAAACTAACATATCCTAGTAAAAATCAAAACCAGTCGTAAATCTAACAATCATCGATTCGGCGAGAACCAAACACGGACAATTATTAACAATAAACAAGAAACAGATTCAAAACTGAAACATCATATTAACAGATTCTAAAAAATGACGGAAAGAGACGAGGATCACTTAGTATCAGAACAACGGGACCAAATGAACACTATAAACATACTGAACGAAAAGAAATTGAATTCATATGCAAGATTGATAGGCAACGAAGAGAAAAGAACCAAAGGATATTTGAAACAAAAGTAACAACACGCAATTACTGAAATAATCGTAATTTGTACAAAACACATTGACACCACCTATACGAAACCAAAGCATCGACAAATTCAGAAAACGATCAGTCAGGGTTCTGTGGTAACTATTTGTTCTCACCAATACTCTTTAACATTTTACAAATTATTCTCCATTAATAGTATCAATTAAAAACAATTCGATCGTCTAAAGTTCACAAGAATATTCTAATATGGACAACTTCGGATTACTTTAAAGAGGAAACGAACACATGAAGAAAGTCTAATAAGAATCTAACAACTTAAAACTGACACGAACATGCCGAAACACTTATGAAAATTGCGAGAGAATCGTTACTGATTTTCGGACTATCATATAAACAATACGACTCCTTAATTCTGTAATAACGAGCAAAATAGGAGAAAACCAAACAAACAATTCAAGCATACGTACTGATTTCAGATCTAAAATATCAAACAAATTTAAATATGGACAGAAATGAAATTAAACCAAGCTGACCGGATTGGAAAAACGGCAAACACGAACAGAAACGGGTCTGGACTGTCGCTAGTGGTTGTCGCTGGTGGTTGTCGCTGGTGGTTGTCGCTGGTGGTTGTCGCTGGTGGTTCAACGGCGAACGCGAGGATCGGGACTGGTGTTGAAACAAGACGAACTGAGGGCCGCTAGGTTGACCAGCAACGGAAAGAAATGATGACGACCGATGAGACATTGCAACAAGCATCGTTTGGTTGCTGTTTGACGACGAGATTCACCATTTCTTGGTGGAGTTCCGGCGGTGAGAACGGTTAGAATGGAAGCGACTGTTGAGAGATGGAGGAGGGGGACGATGCTGTGCTTGTGGTCGTTGGAAGGTGAGCAGCGGCGGCAGGTGGTTTCCGATGGGCTTGATGGTGAAACTGGCGAGGAGGCTGCAAGGGTGGTCGGCGGCTGAGATGGTGAGAGAAGAGAGGCAAAGGTCTTTAATTTTAGGGTTAGGGGAATGACAAAAATGAGAAAATGAGAGGGTGGGTCATTTGGCTTATGAGCCGGCCGGGTCGGGTTGGGCGTGGGTATGGGTATTGGGCTGGCTGGGTAGGAAATTAGGTTGTGTATTGAATTACATTGGGCCTGGTTTTGCTATGGCCCAATTCCGATTTCCATACTACATTCCATGGTGTATCATATACATATGTGTGTATATATATGTATATATATATATATACTAACTCATAACACAATTAATTTTTACTACAATCATCCCACATAATCCCACTTAAATGTAAACCGTATAATTTTGATATTAAACACTAAAAAAAATGCACAACATGATGTATATATTTTGTATTTTACTAATTTAAATAAATAAACACGCACACACAAAAATGCAAATGTAAGATAAAAATAACACAAAAATCACAAAAATCATGCTCAACACGAAACTATTTTATTTTTTGAATTTTCTGGGAGTGATTCTCATGTAGGGCAAAAATCACGTGCTCACAGCTGCCCCTCTTTGCGCGTAAACATGAAGAATTTTCGTGCAAAGATAAGTGAGCGGATACGAGCGATTTTTGCCTGTTCGAGCACCCCGTGTGAAACGTTTTTTGGCAAAGTTTGACCGAACCTTCGCTTCAAAGGTCTCCTACATATCCCTGGCTAAAAGGGAATCAGGTCAGTGTAGTTCGGGAAGTTTTGGTAGCTGGGACTACCGTGACTACTGTGATCTTGCTGTTATTGTTGTTGCCGCTGTTACTGCTGTTGCCAATGCTTAACTGATCCCCTTATTACACCGTGCTGAACAAAATAAGAAGCTAGACTAAGTTACAGTACTACAAATTCTTATCTATCTCTTTTGACTTGGCCTTGTCAGGCTCCTTGCCATCCTGTCTGACTTGACGTTCCTTCTGATGTTTCTTCTCTTCTGCCAGTTGTTATTTCGGCCTGGCTTGATTGCCGAACTCCGACCATTGTAACCTTATTTATGATCTTTGAACTATTCTCTTCGCAATCTGAATCTATCTGTTCTGATCCTTGTTGCCTCTCTCCGCTTACGAACGTGGATTCAGGCCGGAGATTTCCGTTACATTCAACCGCTTTCCTCAACCAAATTAAAATAGATCGCCACTCCATTCTCCAAGCGGGCTCCCTGACTTCAACTACTACTTCAAAATAAAATCGCCACTCCATTCTCCGGGCGGGCTCCCTGACTTCAACTACTACTTCAAAATAAAATCGCCACTCCATTCTCCGGGCGGGCTCCCTGACTTCAACTACTACTTCAAAATAAAATCGCCACTCCATTCTCAACCGCTTTCCTCAACCGAATTAAAATAGATCGCCACCCCATTCTCCAGGCGGGCTCCCTGACTTCAACCACTACTTCAAAAATAAAATCGCCACTCCATTCTCCGGGCGGGCTCCCTGACTTCAACTACTACTTCAAAAATAAAATCGCCACTCCATTCTCCAGGCGGGCTCCCCGACTTCAACTACTACTTCAAATAAAATCGCCACTCCATTCTCCGGGCGGGCTCCCCGACTTCAACTACTACTTCAAATAAAATCGCCACTCCATTCTCCGGGCGGGCTCCCCGACTTCAACTACTATTGCAAAAATAAAATCGCCACTCCATTCTCCGGGCGGGCTCCCCGACTTCGTCTACAACTTCAAATAAAATCGCCACTCCATTCTCCGGGCGGGCTCCCGACTTCAACTACTACTCGCAAAAATAAAATCGCCACTCCATTCTCCGGGCGGGCTCCCCGACTTCGTCTACAACTTCAAATAAAATCGCCACTCCATTCTCCGGGCGGGCTCCCCGACTTCAACTACTACTCATTGATTTCCTCCTATCTTGATTACCTTCCTTTGCCTTTTGTACCATTTCCTTGTTCCTGCATTACCTCTCGGACCACCTTCTCTTCTGAATTATCCCGTCTTGGAATTTCCTTCCCCTGGGTCGCATTACTTTTCTTCTGGCTGCTGGGGATATTTTTGGAATTGTTTACTTGCCTGCTGGGGATGATGCTGCTGAGGAAGTATTCTTTGTTTCCTTCACCCCTCATTCTCTTCCTTCTTCCCATGCCTCCTCCGGGACTCACGCTCTTGCCTCCTCGAGCAAATTACGGGATGTAATACTGCTGGGGGAATCTCGAATCCATTGTTCCATTTTTCCATCAACTGCTGGGGATGATACCAGGCTCAAAGATCATCCCATTGTTTCGTCTGGCCTTTCTCAAAACTATTCTGCTCGGAGCTGGTATTTCCCGAAATCTGGTGTTGCTTTCTATCCTTACCCTCTGAGTTTTGGCTTTCAAGAAAATTTTCGCAACAGGAGAAAATTTTCTGCCCCAGTTTGATAAACTTCCGGACGGTATGCTTTTCCGCCGACGAACCCTCTTTTCCTGCTTTAAATCAAAGAAAAATTGTTAGTTTCAAAACGCAGTGAGTGGTCGTGCCACTCTTGTTGGGGCCATTCTCTTTTCTCTTTCAGCTGCTCGGCCTCTCTCGAACTTTAAGGACGACGTTGACGCTTGCTGGGGACGATGCTCCTCCCGCGAATGGTTTCTCATCTTTCCTTTTATTCCAATCTTTGGTTTGATCCGGCTCTTTTTAGCCGGTGATCTGTTGCGTGAAATCATCTTTCGGACATGCCACATGTGTCCATCACACTCCATAATTCTTGCGAACCTTCCACTCAGCCTGTCATCCCAATCTTGCTATCGTAACGACTTCTGTCTTATTGCCTCGTTCCACGCCTATTCACTTTCAATATACTGCTTTGGGAGACTTGGTAGTAAGCTTTGAAAAATCAATTTCCGAAAATGAAAGAAAAGAAAAGAATACTGACCGCAAATGACAAAAGAAGAGAAAAACTTTTCTGAACTCAAAAATAGGAAAACTTATCTGAATGTGTGCCTGATCCAATGGTTATGCCGCGCCTTTGAGATTAAACTACCCAGTCTATTCATGTCAATCACTTTCTGATGCCGCGTTCTGCGAGAGGTAAACGGATGTCCAAACCTTGTCTCATGCCGACATCTTGTAACCATCTCGTCCTGTCACCTCACGGTGCCCTTCAAAGGGTTTTCACTAATGAGATTCTCTCATTTCTCTCTATCTCCCGTCGCCTTAAGGTGCCCGTAAAGGTTTTCACCGTAAGACTCTCTCATTTCATTTCTCTCAACTTCCTTCGCCTTAAGGTGCCCTCGAGGGTTTTCACCGTTAAGACTCTCTCATTTACGTTTTCTTTCCCTGCGGCGGGGTATCACCCCTGAGATTCCTTCTAGAGCGTTATCCCCTTTCGGCTTGTGCATCCCGGATTCAATCGAGGGTCGGGATGTCACTCTTGGCTTTTGTTCACATGACTTGGCACTTCTCAAATACTGATCGAGAGGTCTTTCTGGTTCTTAATATGGTTTCCGCGCGTGAGGCTGAAGAAAGGGGTTTAGCCTCAACGGTTAGCTTATTACAACTTTCGGAATCCACACTATCTTTCCAACGAAACAATGACTCCTGCCCCAGTTTTGTTGCTTGGGGATTTTTGATTTTTATTTTATTATGACCGAGCCGTGTGGCGCCTACGTATCCTTCTTGAGGAATCGGGTCGAACGTAGTTCACTTTTTCTTGTATTACTTCTTTGTTTCTTTTCTATTCTGTTACACATCTTCCTTGATGATTCCGAAAGAGGGTATATGAAAGAATAATTAAGGCTCAAATGGGGAAACAAAGGTTAAAGTGTTTGGGTAGTAGAAAAATTGCCTCTGTCATTTCATTCTCCGAAAAATGCCAAATACACACAAACGAAACCAAACGTTGACAAATGCATCAAAGAATTACACATAATATCTCTTAACTGCATCGGAATTGATAGCCATATCGGTGCATCTTCCCTCGACATCAGTCAGACATAGAGCGCCGTTGGATAATACTCTAGTCACCACAAAAGGTCCCTGCCAATTTGGAGCGAACTTGCCTTTCGCCTCGGCCTGATGCGGTAGAACTCTCTTCAGCACATGCTGTCCCACCTCAAATCTCCTGGGACGCACCTTCTTGTTATATGCTCTCGCCATTCTCTTTTGATACAATTGGCCATGACATACTGCTGTCAATCTCTTTTCATCGATCAAGCTCAATTGCTCTAATCGGGTTTTGACCCACTCGTCGTCATCAATCTCAGCTTCGGCGACAATTCGGAGGGATGGGATTTCAACTTCTGCTGGTATTACTGCTTCAGTCCCGTACACCAACAAGTAAGGAGTTGCACCTACCGAAGTCCGGACGGTAGTGCGATAACCCAACAGCGCAAATGGTAACTTTTCATGCCACTGCCTAGACCCTTCTATCATCTTCCTCAATATCTTCTTTATGTTCTTGTTTGCTGCCTCGACCGCACCGTTTGCTTTTGGGCGATACGGTGTGGAATTTCGGTGTGTAATCTTGAACTGTTGACATACCTCTTTCATCAATCCACTGTTAAGATTTGCACCGTTATCCGTAATGATCATCTTTGGAATTCCAAACCTACAAATGATGTGGGAGTGTACGAAGTCCACTACCGCCTTCTTGGTCACTGATTTGAATGCTTTGGCCTCCACCCACTTGGTAAAATAATCGATCGTTACCAGGATGAACCTATGACCATTGGAAGTCGCAGGCTCTATAGGTCCAATAACATCCATCCCCCATGCGACAAATGGCCATGGTGCTGACATTGTATGCAATTCAGTCGGTGGAGAATGAATCAAATCTCCGTGTATCTGACACTGATGGCATCTTCGCACGAAACTTATACAATCACGCTCCACCGTGAGCCAGTAATATCCTGCTCGAAGAATCTTCTTTGCCAATACGTATCCGCTCATGTGTGGTCCACAAACTCCCGAGTGTATATCTGTCATCACTGTTGTGGCTTGACTTGCATCTATACATCTCAATAATCCCAAATCCGAGGTTCTTTTGTACAGCACCCCTCCACTGAGGAAAAATCCGTTTGCCAATCGCCGGATAGCCCTCTTCTGATCTCCGGTTGCCTGCTCCGGGTATACTCCTAACCCGAGGTACTCTTTGACATCATGAAACCATGGCTCACCATCCATCTCTTCTTCAATCACATTACAATAAGCATGCTGATTCCGGATCTGGATATGTAATGGATCGACACGAACCTTGTCCGGGTGGTGTAGCATTGACGCTAAAGTAGCCAACGCGACGGCAACCTCATTATGCATCCTTGGGATGTGTCTGAATTCTACTGATCGAAAGCGCTTGGTCAGATCATGCAAGCACCGACGATACGGGATAAGCTTTAAATCTCTGGTTTCCCATTCTCCCTGAATCTGATGTACCAGAAGGTCCGAGTCCCCCAAGACCAAGACGTCCTGTACATCCATGTCCACCGCTAATCGCAACCCCAAGATACATGCCTCGTACTCGGCCATATTATTGGTACAATGAAAACGCAGTTGAGCAGTAACAGGATAATGATGTCCTGTTTCAGATATGAGCACGACCCCTACTCCGACTCCTTTTGCGTTCGCCGCTCCGTCGAAGAAGAGCTTCCACCCTGGATCCTTGGTTAGTTCTAACCCCTCAATTTGCAACACCTCCTCATCTGGAAAATACGTCCTCAAAGGTTCGTATTCGTCATCAACGGGATTTTCAGCTAAGTGATCGGCCAGGGCTTGAGCTTTCATAGCCGTCCTTGTCACGTATATGATGTCGAATTCCGTAAGTAATATTTGCCATTTTGCTAACCTCCCCGTAGGCATGGGTTTCTGGAAAATATACTTCAACGGATCCAAACGCGAAATGAGGTAAGTGGTGTAAGAAGACAAGTAGTGTTTCAGCTTTTGGGCTACCCAAGTCAGGGCGCAACATGTCTTTTCTAGATGAGTGTACTTGACCTCGTGGACTGTAAACTTCTTACTGAGGTAGTAAATGGCCCGTTCCTTCCTGCCGGTAAGATCATGCTGCCCCAGTACGCAGCCAAACGAATTCTCCAAGATCGTCAGATAAAGAATCAGGGGTCTACCTGGCTCAGGCGGAACTAGTACGGGTGGATTTGACAGATACCCTTTGATCCGGTCAAACGCTTCCTGACATTCTGCCGTCCATTCTATCGCCGCGTCTTTTTTCAATAGACGGAATATGGGTTCACGGGTTGCCGTAAGTTGGGCAATAAACCTACTAATGTAATTCAACCTTCCCAACAGACTCATTACCTCTGTTTTATTCTTCGGCGGGGGTAACTCCTGAATGGACTTGATTTTGGATGGGTCCAACTCAATGCCCCGTCGGCTGACGATGAATCCTAGCAACTTTCCTGATGGGACTCCGAATGCGCATTTGGCCGGATTGAGCTTGATGTCGTACCTTCGAAGTCTTTGAAAGAACTTCCTGAGGTCGGCAACATGGTCTTCTTGACGTCGGGATTTTACGATCACATCATCCACGTACACTTCAATTTCCTTGTGTATCATGTCATGGAATACCGTAGTCATCGCCCTCATATATGTTGCCCCTGCGTTCTTCAAACCGAATGGCATCACCCGGTAGCAATAAGTCCCCCACGGTGTGATAAAAGCCGTCTTTCTGCGTCCTCTTCATCCATCAAGATCTGATGATATCCCGCATAGCAATCCACAAAGGATCCGATTTCACGTCTGGCGCAATTATCAATCAGGATATGGATATTGGGAAGCGGGAAATTATCCTTAGGGCTTGCCTTGTTGAGATTGCGATAGTCCACGCATACTCTGATCTTTCCGTCTTTCTTTGGCACCGGTACTACGTTAGCCAACCATTCAGGGTATCGAGTGACACGAATGACTTTCGCCTGCAACCTGCTTGGTTACCTCCTCCTTAATCTTCACACTCATCTCCGTCTTGAATTTCCGCAGCTTTTGCTTGACGGGAGGATATGCCGGATCAGTGGGTAATCTATGAACCACTAGATCAGTGCTGAGTCCCGGCATGTCGTCGTATGACCATGCGAAAATATCTTTAAACTCCATGAGTGTTTTGATCAATTCTTCTCTCAGATTGGGTTCAATATGGACACTTATCCGGGTTTCTTTGACGTCATCCGCATTCCCTAGATTAACGGCCTCGGTATCATTTAAATTCGGTTTGGGTTTTTCCTCGAAGTGACTTAATTCTTCACCGATTTCTTCTACGGCTTCATCATCGCCGTACTCTGACTCACTCTCGTCACTTCTTATTTCATGCGTTATTATTTCCAAACCCGATTGACTTTCTAGACTGGGTTGATTAATCTTTAAGCACGCCATATCATTAAGATCAGTTGAAAGAAGGCTGTTCAGAAAAGTAAAAAGAAGGAAAAATAAACAAAATTAGACACGAAGGGAACCAAATTTTCATTAAGGAGAATGGTACAAGGGAAAACAAACTGCAAACTCAAATCAAAAACGAACTAAAAACAAACTGGATTTTACTCCGGGGACAAACCCCCAACACAAAATTTCGAAAGAAAAACAATCCAAGACAAACTACCAAGACTCCTTCCGGACAGGGAGAGGAGTAGCCTTCCAGTTATTCAGTTTTGCCTTTGGTCCCACAAACTGTATCTCGGCATGACTGGATCCTTCACCATCCTCGAGCATACATACATCTGTGAATAGGTCCTCGAACTTCCTGAAGAACTCTTCATCCGGCCTGATCGTAGGACCGGGAATCTTTGTCGTTGGATATCCTCTTGCTCCGGACCTGACAAAAGATTGGGAAAGGCGTGGAACAGGCTTCGGGAGCACCCATGTCTTCTGCTTACTCCTCTTTGCTCGCCGGATGTCCTCTGATGTTGGCTGGAATCCCAAGCCGAAGGTTCCCAAGTTTTCGACCACCGATACCGGTTGTATGATTCCTTGCAGAGATGCACCTAGACCTTTACCGGGTATGAAACCATGTCGCAACATTTCATGAGCCACCATGACATCTGCAGTAATTGTCCTGTCGTCGGGAATGCATTCCCCTTCCGGAACTCGGTTGGCGGACACCACATCGCAGACCTGATATACCCACGGCCCAACATCTTCTTCTGTTTCAACAAAGGGAATGATGGTGCCTGATTGTGGATCGTTTTCTCCATGGACGACGATCTCCTGTTGGTCCCACTCAAACTTGACGAGTTGGTGTAAGCTGGATGGAACCGCTCTTGCGGCATGGATCCATGGTCGCCCTATTAGGAGGTTATATGACACCACCATGTCCAGCACCTGGAACTCCATGGTGAACTCTACTGGCCCAATTGTCAAGATTAGCACTATGTCACCAACCGACGCTTTGCCTCCTCCGTCAAACCCTCGAACACATACCCTGTTCTCGCGTACCCTGCCGATGTCTACTTTCAACTTGTCCAATGTAGAGAGAGGACAAATGTTAGCACTGGATCCATTATCGACAAGGACTTTGGTGACCACCGCCTCCTCACACTTCACCGTAAGATATAAGGCCTTGTTGTGCTCGGTGCCTTCCTCAGGCAACTCATCATCGGTGAAGGTGATCCGATTTGCTTCGAAGATCCTATTGGTGATCTTCTCTAAATGGCTCACTGAGATTTTATCCGGTATATGTGCCTCATTCAGGACTTTCATCAATGCTTGCCGATGTTCTTCAGAATGTATCAGCAAGGATAGCAATGATATTTGCGCCGGAGTCTTCTTCAATTGCTCTAAGACGGAGTAGTCGTGCAGCTTCATCTTTTTCAAGAATTCTTCCGCTTCTTCATCAGTGACCGGCTTTTTCAATACTGCCGGAGTGGCCTTCCTCAATTCCGCAGGGGCAAAACATCTCCCCGAGCGGGTCAACCCTTGGGCTTCACAAACTTCCTCTTTCACCTCCTTTCCTCTGTAGGTCGTTGTAATCCGAGCATAATTCCATGGGACAGCCCGGCTATCAGTTACTGGCAACTGTGTTGCCAGCTGGATGATGAAAGGATCCATTCGAACGCCTGCTACTGTCAAGATGGGCTTGATTGCTGCCCCGGTACAACTATCTTGGCCGGCTTCACCGATACTTCGTTCACACTTCCCTTTCTTGCTTCCGACTCTCCCGGTATGTCCTTCTGCAACCGGGCGACTCATCAAGGCTTCGGCCCTTTTCTCGTTCTCGCCTCGCTAGACTTAATCATCATTACGGTCCGAGAGGCTTTCTCCTTTCCTTCCTCCGCTCGTACCAACTCGATCATGTTGGTCTCACGATGAGTTGGAAGCGGGTTTTGGTTGATGTTGGGCTCTGTTGGAGTCCGGACCTCAATCCTGCGAGTGTCAATGAGCTCCTGGATGGCCGTCTTTAGCCTCCAACACTTTTCCGTATCGTGCCCCGGACATCCCGAGCAGTAGGCACAATTTACTGAATGGTCCAGGTTCTTCGGGAGGGGGTTTGGTAGCTTAGCTTCAACCGGATTGAGCAATCCTACTTGCTTCAACCGGTGGAACAGACTGGTGTAAGACTCTCCTAAGGGAGTGAAAGTCTTTGGCCTCGGCGCCCTGTCGCCCCTGAATGCCTGGTTCGGACGGAAACTCGCGCCCGAGGGGTTTCTGTAAGCTCTTGGGGGTGGATGATTGTTCTGGGGGTTCGGTGCACGCCACGGTGCATGAGCGGGAGGTGCGGAATAGGACTGTGCATGGTGGACAGTAAAATGGGGATCAGGTGCGGGATAGTAATGTTGCGGGTGGCTATATGGGTTGTGAGAGTAATTTTGGTGGTGAGGTTGGGGTGGGCTATATTGGGGTGCGGGGCCTCTATTTCTGAACCATGCCCCGGACTCGACGGCCGCAACTTCCTCTCTCCTCTTTTTCCCCAGTATTCCTCCAGTACCACTTTGGATAGCCTGAGTGGTGGCTTTCAGTGCTGAGTAACTCATGATCTTGTTGGCCTTCAAACCCTCCTCGATCATGCCCCCCATTTTTATCACCTCGGTGAATGATTTGCCTACGGACGTTACCAGATGTCCGAAGTAGGTGGGCTCTAATGTCTGTAAGAAGTAGTCCACCATCTCGCTCTCTCTCATCGGCGGATCTACCCTGGCTGCCTGTTCCCTCCAACGGAAACCAAATTCCCTGAAGCTTTCAGCGGGCTTCTTCTCTAATTTTAACAATGATAGGCGGTCGGGGATTATCTCAAGATTGTACTGGAACTGGCCGATAAAATCTTGAGCCAAATCATCCCACGTAAACCATCTACTGGGATCCTGTCTAGTGTACCACTCCAGCGCAGATCCTCCCAGACTCTGGCCGAAGTAAGCTATCAGAAGCTCGTCCCGTCCTCCGGCCCCTCTCATTTTACTGCAAAACCCTCGCAGGTGGGCTACCGGGTCACCATGCCCCTCGTATAGGTCGAATTTGGGCATTTTAAACCCTGCTGGCAACTGGACGTCCGGAAATGGACACAGATCCTTATAGGCGACGCTGACCTGGTTGCCCAAACCGTGCATGTTCCTGAAGGACTGCTCCAGGCTTTTAACTTTTCTGACAACTTCCTCGTGTTCCGAACTTTGGAAGTGCTTTTCCGGTTCTGCCGGATTATCCCAGTGAGGTGTATGTGATTGTGGTTCAGGAGCCCTGAAAGTAGGCTCTGGAGGATAGTAAGAGTTGTCATGGATCCGAACATATGGCTCGCTGGCCGGCCTTTGCAGAGGAGCAGGTGGAGGTGCCACAAAAACAGGGGGGGCTGGAGGAGGATTTGGTTTGGTTGGTGGAATGTGGGTGGCATATGGGTTCTCCCCCTGAAAGTACGGATAGATCGGGGCGCTTGTCGAAGGATCGATGGGCGGATGTTCCGGAGCTGAGGCGAGAGTAGGGCGGTTTGGTGAAGACTGTTCCCTGGCCCAGGCCAGGTGCATCTCTGTTATCTGTTGTTTTAACCGGTCTACCTCTTCTTTCATGATTTGTAGCTATGATTTTTCTTCCTCGAGACTCTTGCCAGAACTAGACATGCTTACTGTAACCGGTCCTTTGGATCTAGTACGGTAGTGATGGCTGGCCAGGATATTCTGTCAAACCAACTGCTAAACTTTCTCTGGAATGCAACAAACTTGTTAGTTCACCGAGTTTGACGGATATGTTATAGCACGTTGGATGCAATGCACCTAACCAAATAACCATTTCTACATGTACTCTTAACATGCGTCATTCCGGCCCTTTTTCTTTTTCTTTTCTTTTTCTTTTTTTTTTCTTTTTCGACTATCTTTGCAAGCCTTATTGTTATTTAACCTTTGGATTCTTTTCCTTTCTTTTTAGTGGTGGTCGAATCTTATGTGGATTGCCTACGTATCACGACCCCGCGTGAATCAGACCGAGCGTAGTTCTGGTAACAGGATTGTGGCAAAATTCGGTAGCTTTCATATCAAATAAAACCTTAAAGTTACAAAACGGATCTTACAACATAAAAGGAATGCTTGACTCGAAAACGTAAAATAACATGCCAACTGGCTTGACCCAATATTTCAAAAATACATTTTTAATCAAAGGTCTACTGCTCTAAAATTCCTAGGGGCCCGCGAGACATCATTCGGCCTTGCCGCGGGCCTGGGTGTGAGGTCCTTGTGTAGTCCCCTTAATTCTTCCATGATCCGATGAACATAACCCATAATTGAGGCGAAGAGGTCGGCGCGGGGCATTCGTTCACAAGCTAGGCATTTCATGGTGACATAGTGCCCGATTTCTCCAATTCGGTCCTTGATCATGTCCCTTTCTCCGAGTAGCCGCTCTATCTGCTAGTTTTTCGCCCCCAATCTTCGAGCGTTGTTGGTGACCTGGTCTAGGAGCCTGTCTATTTGTTCTTGCAGTCGAGCCATCAAGTTGTGGCAACGGTCGAGGTCCGCTCTGGCATCTTGGGCTTGCTTAAAAACCCGCTCTCTGAGGACAACATTTGCTTCCCTTAAACTGGTGACGATATCAGTGTAATCCTCTTCCACCCGCTGTAGGTGAAGTGCATGTTGATGTGCCTCCTTTCTCCAGCTAGCTCGGATCCTCACTGTTTGGGCCTTAGACTCTTCCAATTCTCTTTGGACATCGGCAACTTGGCTTTTCAAACCCTTTATCAATTTTTCGTCTGCCCGACTCCTCAACTGTCTGTCAGCATCCCTTTTCATTTGCTGGATTTGAGCTCTCATAAAGTCATTTTCTTGCGCCAACTTCTTTTTATCTCCTTCGTTGGCGGCGGCTTGCACATCCCTTTCAAATTGAAGATCTTGGACCCGTTGCTCTATCTTGCCAATCCTTGTTCTGTAAACCTCTTCCTTAGCCAACCAGTCCCATTGGTCTTGGGACGCTTCAGCAAATTCCCTGAGGTGAGGTCTTTTGGCTGGTCTTTCCCCCGATGTTTCTCCTTTGTACCAAGTAAGATATCTAGGTGCAACCTCTCCTCTAGCTCGATCATGCACACAAGTGTTTGCCTCTAGATATTGGCATTTGCTCCAGATCTGGCGGACCCTCGCTTCCGGGAATTGACCGTCGGGACCAATTTCAATAACCTGGGTACTCAGGTCTTCTTCTTTGGGTACTATCTGGCACCTCCCGAGCCGTCTCAACACCCGATGGGGCGCATAAGGTTGAATGCTTTTAAGTCCCATTAAGAGAAAGGGGGACCTAGCCGCTGGCATGTACACGATTCTGTCTATCTGCAACCAACCCAACGTCCATTGTATTTGGCTTGCGTTGAGAGCTTGAAAGTATGCCCTCCATGCCAATGTTCCTTCAGGCAAGACGACCCTATCAATCCTTGTATAGAATTCGCTTATGCAAGTTTTCTCAACCAGACCATATCTCAAGAATTGGGTGCGGCGACACAGGTGCTCGATCATCCACATTTGCAGCAGTAAATTACAGCCTTCGAAAAAATCTCCCCCGGCTTTGCAGATTGTGAGGGCTCGATATATGTCCGATAGTATCATAGGAGCAAGAGTACTTTCGCTTTGGTCAAGCAAAGTACTGACGACTCCGGCTAACTTTATATCAATGTTCCCGTCTTTCCTCGGGAATACCACGAGTCCTAAAAAGGCTATCATGAAAGCAACTCGTCTGTGCTCCTCCCATTTCGGGCGATTACCCTTGCTGCATAATTTGTTTTCTGGGTCGTCGAAACCTCCCGCATGACCGTACCTTTGATAGATGAAGTTCAAAGTACAAAACCCTCGTGCTAGATCCGGGTTACGTACCGTCCTGGCCGTCTTCAGTGAGTCTAAAAACCGGTGTACAGCGACAACCCTGGGGGCGATTAGATATTGATGCCCCAATGGTATATCGGTGTTTCCAATGTATCCGGTCATTTCCTCAACAGTTGGGGTGAGCTCGAAGTCCGAGAAGTGAAAGACATTGTGCGCGGAGTCCCAATATGTGACTAAAGCTCTTATGATGTCCCCACGGGGTTTTATTTCAAGCAGACCCGTGAGACCTTTCAAATACTTTTTAACCTCATCCTGCCCTCCTTGGCCTAGATCATTCCACCATAGCCGTATTTGTACCGGGATTTTAGTCATGAGTGAAAAGGGTTCATTTTGAATTGTGCTCATCCTGCACATTTATTTAAAGAAATCGATCATTTTGGCTGGCAATGATTTTTTCGAAATTTACAGATTTTCAAAATTTACAGATTTTGGTATATATTTCTGAAAAATGGCAAGTTGGACCCGACGGGGGTTGCCTACGTATCTCACCTCCGTTGAGAATCAAACTCGCGTAGTTCGGTCCGTCAAGACAAACTATTTCTTTTATTGACCGACAAAAACACACTTTGTTAAGAAATACATTTTCCTTTATTGACCGACAAAGAAAACATATTTTGTTAAAAAAACACATTTTCTTTTATTGGCCGACAAAGAAAACACATTTTATTAAGAAACACATTTTCTTTTATTGGCCGACGAGAAAAAAAAAAAAACACATTTTGTTAAGAAACCCATTGTCGTCAAAGTCAACCTTCCGTTGTCTCTTATTAACAAACTATTGATTCTGTTGGTAAGACCCATTTTTGTATTTTTTGAAAATATCTATTTGCCCACACTGTTTTCTTTCGTTGTTTTTTTTTTTCGTTTCTTAAAAGCCGGTCAGCATGCAAGTTCGAATAGATGCTTGAAACAAACATGGCATAGCAGGATGGTCTTTTATTTCAGGTTGCCTGTCCTAGACGGACCCAACCCCTGTGTTGAGTCCCCTAAGTCAAATGCAGCGTGATGCAAATAAGCGTTTCCTACTAGGGATCCGGCATGAAGTCACGTTATTCTATGTTTAAAAACCTGGGTATGTGTTCTAGACTGTGTACCCGAGCGGACAACTCGAGTTGAGGAAGGAGTTCCTTTCCGGGAACCAAAAGGCCAACCGGCTTAGAAACTTTCCGAGCCTCTTAATTATTTCGGGTATGACACTAACAGAATAGGGAGTCTCAACCAGTGAGCACATCCCCGGGGGTGAGAAGTGAAGGGTTTGCGGCACAGTTTTATATACAGTTCACGTAATATCAAAGCGGTAAACACATAACAGTTTCTATGTACAGTGCAGCTAGTATCAAAGCGGTAGACATGTAGTACGTTGATTAAACATGTGGTAAAATCAGATATAGACAAAACAACAATTTAACTGAGCTCGAATTCTTAGACCCTGAACCGAAGTTCAGAGGTCATAGTCCCCAGCAGAGTCGCCAGAGCTGTCACACCTCCTTTTTACGCGCACGCGAGGGCACAAGGGAGTTTTTTCCAATTAAAGGACAATCGAGACGGGATCAATTTATTAAATTCAGAGTCGCCACTTGGGAAAATAATGGTGTCCCAAGTCACCGGTTTAATCCCGAACCGAGGAAATTTATGACTCAGTATTACAGTCTGCGAAACTAGAAACCTGGATAAGGAATTCTGTTAACCCGGGAGAAGGTGTTAGGCACTCCCGGATTCAGTGGTTTTAGCACGGTCGCTCAACTGCGCTTTTTCTTTTATCTGATTTCTTTCTATATTTTAACTATGTATTTTTAATGCCCCGCTTTTATTTTTTAGAAGATTTGCAACGTCACGAAAACACATTTCGAGTCACACCGCAACCGGTACGCCTGTGACTTTAATGTATTTCAGCTTCGCCGAGAGTAAGATTTGGGTCACATAAATGCGCACCCGTATTTGAGAATGTAATACTATTATAAGTCGCGCCTAAAGTTCCGACGTATTGATTAACTTTTGGAAAGACCGCGAAATTCGTTAAACGGTCCTCCCGAGTCTAGAATTTTTATAACAATTGATTGAGGGCCCCGCAATTGTGTATTTAATGCGGCGAGGCTCATCTCACTTTTATTAAAAGATCATACCTAAAGTATACTATATTCTTCTATTTTTTTTTCTCTAATAACCAAAAACAATCCTAATTATTTAATGTCGATCAAGACCGAACCCTATAATTTGCTTTCAAATTAATTCAATCCAATTATTTATGAAGTGAAGAATGAAGCATGCCTATTAATTCATTCAAGAAAGAAAATAGAGAATTGGACAGTTTGGGCCTATTGCTACAGAAATTAGGCCCAAGAGGCATTGTTCAAGTCAATTGCACAGTTGGACAAGAGCTATCTAGGCTTTGAAACGAACCATCCGTATATAGAGTTAATAAATTGAGCCTGGCTACTCGTTTATCAATCTAGATATTATAACTCTTAAGGAAAATGAATGGTTAAGTCCATGTGATTAAACTAAACGAGCGAACGAAAGGTGTAACGGTTGCTCTAGAGCATTGTTCATATATTGACCCGGCTAACACCTCAATAGCCAAGTGAAACTTATCAAGTATAATAGACAAATCCAATAGACATCTACGCTCTAATGTTTACTAACATTCTTGTGTTATCTTAGAAGTATTACTTCAAACTAATATATCAACTAATGTTTAGAAATAGCTTTAGGTGAGGATGCATCACCTTATTCTCATGTTAACTAAACCTATAACAAAATGCTTCACTCAGTTAATATGGCCCGTGTAAAACTATCTTAAACCATTTAAACCATATTAGTCTATAAAACAAAGGTAATTAACTTCAACTAACCTATAAATGAAATAAAAATAACTTTCAAGCTTATTAGAATTTCTGGACACAAGCTTTATAACTAACAGCCTATACCAAACTATAACTAAACACCATCCAATTTCGATTCAGATTTATAGAGTTGGATTACATATCATACTAAATCTAATGAAATACAACAATCAATTCAAATTACATGGCTACAACAGAAACTCGTGTAAAACACTCCAAACTGCAGTTCATCATTTGATTTTAGAGCAGTGTTTGCACTGTCTCTCTATAGTTCAACATGGGCAGATGATAACAAAGAAGAAGGAAAGGAGTAATCAGCAGTAGTGACAGTAGCAATACAACAACAGCAACACTCAGCAGCAGTGACACAATAGAAACCACAGCAGCGGTAGTATGCACCCAGCAATAGCACCAAACAGCAATACCAACAATAGTAAAAGGACTCAACCAAACCAACAGCAACACGGGCAACACTGGCAGCAAACACAGGCGCAATAGCAACCAAACCAACAATGCAACCGTGACACCAAACAGCAAACCCAAACAAATCACAGCAGAGGCTAGACAACAGTCAACTAACAAACCAGACACGATCAAACAGTGACAATCTCTCAGCAAACCAGTAATGACAGAAGAAAATAGAGGCCAAAACAAAAGCCACCAGTAGGCAGTCAATGCCAATATGTTTATATGAATGTATGTCAAAATCCAGGTTGTGAATGTTTTTTTCCCTAATGTTCTCTAAGAGTCTCTCTGTATTTTGAATCCCCCTCCATTGTTTCAGATTAATGCTATCTTTATAGCTCAAAACCAGACCTCTCCCCCTAAATGACTTCTTGATTCAAGTTAAATGGTTCCCCATGCTTACTTGTTTGGTTCCCCATGCTTACTTGTTTGGTTCCCCACTAACACTTGTCTTTTCCTTAATTAATTCAAAAGTTATGGGCAACATATTTAATTACTTCTTTTAACATCTTCCAAAGCCACTATGTCTTGTTCCTCACTAAGTATTAAACAATACCCCTTTTTTAATGTTATTAGTGCTTAGTGGATAAAATACTTTATCATAAATAAATCTTTAAGTTTTCAATTTCCATATTACCCCTACTTCTCAAGACTTATTTCATTCCTAATTTCTGTATTTTACTCCTATTTTAACACATTTTCAGATTTGTATTTAACAAATAGCCACAATTAAGTGACTATTGCTCAATTAACCCATTAACCCTTCCAACTACTTTAAATTCAGATTAATTCACTAATTAAAATCATCTTTCATCAATAGCCAACCTTAAGCAGTCTTACAAATACAGCCACTTATGATTAATTATCCGATTAACAAGACTCGAGGGAACAATTGATAGATGGTGAGTCTTATTACTCGAGCTAACTAGTCGCAATTGATTCTATTTAGTAAGAACACCTTAGGTTGCTACGAATCGTATGATTTCAACTATTGACTTAATGTGAGTCTCAACTAGTCTAAGGGACGAAATCACTAATCGAGCTTTAATCATTAACTACAGCTATAACCAATACATCCTAAATGTTATTCAATCATCGAATCCACTAATCAATCAATTAATCCACTTGAACTTTCAAAAACAGAATCAAACAGGTTCAAATATTTCCCATTATCAATGGGTCAACTAACCAAGACTTGACAAATTAGAAGAGCCAACAGAATTCAGAAAGAGGGCCATTTCCCCGACAAATAACAGAAACTAACAATTTAACAGATTCACAAGATATTCGCAATGCATTTAGTAGACTAATCAAATCGCAGAATACTTATTCGACCTAATATTAACAGAGAAAAAACTAATTAATACTAGTAAGTGAACCTAATTAATCTATTATCAAAATCAGAAGCATTTAACTCTAACAAAGATTAATACCAAATTAACCAAAACAAATCCAATAACCAACTAGTAATTCCCAACAATCAAAAATATGAAACATGAAACAATAAGTAATTCAAAATCAGAAATCAGAAATCAACAAATATGGTTATAATAGAAACTAACAATTATTCAATTAATTAGCAAAAACTAACATATCCTAGTAAAAATCAAAACCAACCGTAAATCTAACAATCATCGATTCGGCGAGAACCAAACACGGACAATTATTAACAATAAACAAGAAACAGATTCAAAACTGAAACATCATATTAACAGATTCTAAAAAATGACGGAAAGAGACGAGGATCACTTAGTATCAGAACAACGGGACCAAATGAACACTATAAACATACTGAACGAAAAGAAATTGAATTCATATGCAAGATTGATAGGCAACGAAGAGAAAAGAACCAAAGGATATTTGAAACAAAAGTAACAACACGCAATTACTGAAATAATCGTAATTTGTACAAAACACATTGACACCACCTATACGAAACCAAAGCATCGACAAATTCAGAAAACGATCAGTCAGGGTTCTGTGGTAACTATTTGTTCTCACCAATACTCTTTAACATTTTACAAATTATTCTCCATTAATAGTATCAATTAAAAACAATTCGATCGTCTAAAGTTCACAAGAATATTCTAATATGGACAACTTCGGATTACTTTAAAGAGGAAACGAACACATGAAGAAAGTCTAATAAGAATCTAACAACTTAAAACTGACACGAACATGCCGAAACACTTATGAAAATTGCGAGAGAATCGTTACTGATTTTCGGACTATCATATAAACAATACGACTCCTTAATTCTGTAATAACGAGCAAAACAGGAGAAAACCAAACAAACAATTCAAGCATACGTACTGATTTCAGATCTAAAATATCAAACAAATTTAAATATGGACAGAAATGAAATTAAACCAACTGACCGGATTGGAAAAACGGCAAACACGAACAGAAACGGGTCTGGACTGTCGCTAGTGGTTGTCGCTGGTGGTTGTCGCTGGTGGTTGTCGCTGGTGGTTCAACGACGAACGCGAGGATCGGGACTGGTGTTGAAACAAGACGAACTGAGGGCCGCTAGGTTGACCAGCAACGGAAAGAAATGATGACGACCGATGAGACATTGCAACAAGCATCGTTTGGTTGCTGTTTGACGACGAGATTCACCATTTCTTGGTGGAGTTCCGGCGGTGAGAACGGTTAGAATGGAAGCGACTGTTGAGAGATGGAGGAGGGGGACGATGCCGTGCTTGTGGTCGTTGGAAGGTGAGCAGCGGCGTCAGGTGGTTTCCGATGGGCTTGATGGTGAAACTGGCGAGGAGGCTGCAAGGGTGGTCGGCGGCTGAGATGGTGAGAGAAGAGAGGCAAAGGTCTTTAATTTTAGGGTTAGGGGAATGACAAAAATGAGAAAATGAGAGGGTGGGTCATTTGGCTTATGAGCCGGCCGGGTCGGGTTGGGCGTGGGTATGGGTATTGGGCTGGCTGGGTAGGAAATTAGGTTGTGTATTGAATTACATTGGGCCTGGTTTTGCTATGGCCCAATTCCGATTTCCATACTACATTCCATGGTGTATCATATACATATGTGTGTATATATATGTATATATATATATATATATATATATATATATATATATACATATGTATATATATATATATATACTAACTCATAACACAATTAATTTTTACTACAATCATCCCACATAATCCCACTTAAATGTAAACCGTATAATTTTGATATTAAACACTAAAAAAAAATGCACAACATGATGTATATATTTTGTATTTTACTAATTTAAATAAATAAACACGCACACACAAAAATGCAAATGTAAGATAAAAATAACACAAAAATCACAAAAATCATGCTCAACACGAAACTATTTTATTTTTTGAATTTTCTGGGAGTGATTCTCATGTAGGGCAAAAATCACATGCTCACAGTCGCTATCCCAATAACTGTATTACCGAGATAACGGTACATGTTATTGTTCTTTCGATTGGGATTCATTACCACTAGTGCACCGGAGCATACTCTCATCACACCATTTTCTGCAATAATTTTGAACCCTTTTGATTCCAGGGCCGGTACATATCGAACATCTGTTAATGTTCTAATCATTCCATCATGGTTCCTTAATCATATTGAACCAATTTCATATGAGGTAAGAGGGTTGTTATCCGCTGTTTGGACGACTCCATATTCTCCTTCTTGAAAGTCCACGAACCAATCCCTATTGGGACACATATGATAACTACAAGCCGACTCCATCAACCATATGTCTGATGACGTTGAGGGCTCCGGTGTAACTAATGAGAAATCTGAATCATCACAATCGGCTACATTTGAATCCATAATGGCCTTTCTATTGTTATGTTTGACCTTATTATTCAACTTCGGACAGTCTTTCTTCCAGTGCCCCTTTTCTCGACAAAAGGCACATTCATCTTTGCTGGGTTTAGATCTTGACTTAGATCTTCCTTTCCTTGTCCTCGTTTGATTTTGAGGACGACCTCTCACGAACAGTGCTTCTCCTTCTCCGCCCTTCTGTTTTTCTCGCTTTCTTTGTTCATAGATGTACAAAGCCGAACAAACTTCTCTGAGAGAAACTTCGTCATTTCCATGGAGTAGAGTAGTTTCAAGGTGCTCGTACTCGTCAGGAAGTGACGCCAACAACATCAAGGCCAAGTCACCATCATCATAAGTTGTATCCATATTTTGCAAATCTGTGACCAACTTAGTGACACTGGTAATATGTGTGTTTATCGTGGTACCAGGAACATAGGTGAAGTGAAACAGTCTATTCTTCATGTATAATTTATTTTGACTATTTTTCTTCAAAAATTTATCCTCCAGTGCTTTCCATAATTTACTTGCAGAAGTTTCCTTTGTGTATGGATATTTCCGCTCTCTAGCAAGGTAGGATCGAATGGTGCCGCAAGCAACACGGTTGATAATTCTCCAATCTTCTTCTCCAATAGCATCTGGTCTCTTTTCTTGAATGGCCAGATCTAGTCCTTGTTGAAAAAGGACATCTAGAACCTCGCCTTGCCACATCCCAAAATGTCCGGACCCGTCAAAAATTTCTACCGAAAATTTTGCATTTGAGACAATTCTTGTCATAAGCAAAGATGCCAATGATGACGTATTGCTGACACTTGATGTAGATTTTTCTTGTTTATTGTCTCTCATCTTTGACGCAAATATTATTTAATAGCTGACGACACAAATCGAGATTATTTCCTTTCTGATGTGGAAGATTAGACTAAGCTGCAACCATAGAGCATACTAAGACGGAACCTTGACTCAGTTACCAAGATAAATCTTTTTGATTTTTTGGGATTGAGTCAAATGCCCATCTACCTTTTAATTAGAGTTAAGGTATGTTCTATTTGTTCGGAAGCCAAATGTATATAGTGTGAATGAGTCATCACTATTATACCAAAAATTATAACAGCCACCAAATAATAAATAAGACAATAAAGCAACAATAAAAGGAACACCAGAATTTACGAGGTTCGGCTAATTTTGCCTACTCCTCGGACACAACCAATATTTTATTCCATTCCAAAATACAAGTGAATAATACTACCTTAAGAAGATAAAAAGGCAAATGAGAGGTCTATTTAAATCCTAAACATTAGGCCTCATTTTATAGGGAAATATTCCCGACCACTTTCTTAAACCACCGATGTGGGATAAGAAGTTTTGACATATTCAACAAGTACAACTACATTGAAGTCGAAATACACTTATTTCTCAGCTCCCTAATAGAAAAGCGTAACGTAGACAATAACTATGCCTTATGTTGAATAGTTTGTATATATATGGGAAAGGAGTCCCACACCGGTGAAACAAAGCCAATTTGATGGCTTTATAAAGCTGGGCCCATTTAGTCTAGTAAAATGAACAATTGACATATTTATAAGAATATGTATATTTATATGTAAATTAATTATATTAAATTATATATCTGAATGACTTGGACTTGAGTCGGAACTTTAAATAAAGATTTTATTTATTTGGAACGGCCTTTTTTGTTATTTAAAATTTGAATTTAAATTTAAATTTAAATATTCGTGATAAGAGACGTCTCTTCAGAAAAATCTTCTTTTTTTTCTATAAATATGGAAGACATCATAGAAGTAGATATAATCTGCACGTATGTTTCTGGCTTTGTTGTATCCTGATAGAAAATTGCTTGTAATCCCTAAAATAAATACAGGCAATAACTTTTGAAAGATAGTGATCTTTCGTGCCTCAAAGCCTTTAATTCTCTGATTACTTACATATATTTTTTAACACCTTAATCCGAAACAAGTTGGGGTTCAAAATTATGGTGCTTAACCTTTGAAACCCATAGTTGTTATTATTGATGATATTGTAAAATCAATATACATAACAGTAAGAAACAACATCTCACACAGTGCAAACAGAAGTCTGAAATCTCACAATCCCCTATAAGCAGAAGCTACTCCATATCAAACCCCAAAGATTTGATATAGTTTCTCCTCCCTTAGAAATTTTGAAATACATAAACATGTCAACATACTGAACTATGCCTTGAGCCAACTATTGATAATACGAACCGAGTGAATATTTAGGAAACAACATCTACCTTATACTGACAGTCCAGTATCCCGCATTCACGCATGCAGGATCCGGAAAAGAACCACACCCCAAGAGGTATAATGTAGACATCCTACCTAAATGCAAGCATTGGTGGCTGCTTCCACAACTCGAAACGGTAGTAACTCAAATAGAGAGCAATAAAGGATCAAAAAATCAGGCAGATGAGAAGAGGAGAGAAAATAAGTAGCAAATGTAATATATAGTGGTACTCAAGAGTAGTCATTCCAGTGTTATCAAAGGCGAAAAGCGCAAAAAAGCTCTAAGGTACGTTGGGGCTTAAAGCGCAAAGCGGAAATAAGCGTGAGCATTAATGACAAAAGGCGCAACCGAAGAAAAAGTAAAAATACTACGTATAGTCCAGGACTAATAATTATAAGCATGAATATTTGTCTGAGAAATTTAATGACAAAAGGCGCAACTAATAATTAAAGCGCCCAAAAAGCGAGGCGAAGCGCTCAACATATTTTGGGCCTCGCTTCAAGGTTTAAGCGCGCCTTTGACAACACTGAGTCATTCACATCACATAATATTATTGAATCATATTGCACTTAAGTTAAAACTCCCAAACTTCATATATAAAATATTAATACTAACTCATAGTTCAGAAATCAGCTATCCCACAAAATATCAGTCATAAAATTCTAGCAACATGATATAGTTATTGACATTACATACTAATGATCTCAGAGAACATATTACTGCATATTATTTAAAACTTCCTGCCTCCTAGATAATATGATAGGCGTAAAGCTGCTAAACCGCGCTATATGGATCTTGTTTCCGTTCTTTCAGCAAACACGCCACGTGATGGATGAACATGACCTTCAAATTTCTCAGACAAACGCGAAGAAATTACTCGCGACTTTGTTTCTTCATGATGCAGGTCATCCATCTAGTAAACCAGGAAAAAGAAAAGACTATAAGAATGTTGCAGATTTTTCGACTTTACGTTCAAGGACAAGACGAGATCTCTGCCCGCTTACCTGAAGAGCTCTTAGTAATTTGCCGCTAAGCACATGAGCGGCCAATCCAGGCGCCAGACGTTGTGCACCAGTACTGGCTTCCTGCTTAACTGCTGCACCGGCATTTGTGAGATGAAAGTGACCTTCATATTGTTCAGACAAACGTGAAGAAACTACTCGCGACTTCATTTCGTCATGCCTGTCATCCATCTAGTAAACCACAAAAAAAAAAAATTATTAGAAAGGAAATCGCTATAAACTTTGTCGCTAAATTGCTCATAGCTAACAAGAGTTTCTGATAATTTGTTATTAACCCGTAACTTAGTAGAATTAGCGACAGATTTGCTGTTTAGCTACAGAATTTATCCGCCTGTTTTTTAAATAGTGAATGATGCAGATAAGTTTAATCTTCAAGTGACATTATTGCACGCAAAAGAAGATAGATTATAACATTCAATAATAAGACTACATCTCTGCTCACATACCTTAAGAGCTCCCACTAATTTGTGGCTAAGCACATGAGCAGCTGAGTCAGGCATGAGCCCTCCTCGCGCACCAGCGCAACATTCCTGCTCCATTACTAAACTGACATTTATGAAGTTGGATGATTGCTATTCAGAATGAACATAAACTTCACCGTCGTCAGAAACATCATCAAAAGCTCGAACATCAAGCTTGTAACGAAGAATAGCGCCAATGCCACCAAAACCACGACAGAACTGAGATCCTTCTTGTGATTTATTTGTAACAAATTCCAAACTACAACCAAAATTCCTATACTCATTAGCTAACCACTCAAGTAAAGCCATTTTATCCATAATCTCTAATTCCACATTTGTAGTAGGTTCGCGAAAGTTACTCTCGTCTGCATCTTGCTCCTTATTCAAGTACTTGATTATTATTTCTCCACTAGTGCTATTTTTCAAAACATACCTAGTAACGTCGAGATTTTCCCACACAATAATGGTTTCAATAGCGCCCGTGTCTAGAACTTGCATTGTATCATCGACCCCAACAACATACTTCCCAGTGTCCTGACTAATCTCCTCAAAATACTTGCCAATTATATCGATCTCACGCATAAATTTCACACTGGTTAAGTACTCAGCAGATAACTTAATTGCTTGGCTAAAACCAACTTCCCCTCCATAAGAAACATCAACCACCTTTAATATCTTTTCCCTAAGACGACGATCAAACATATTAGAATAGCTAAGCTCTGTCTTAAACTCTGCTGATCCAGCTAATATCAAGCCCGAAACATTAGGCTGGCAAGTGGATGGATTAATATAAAAATGTGTTGCAAGCTCTGCTGTTTTTCTCACATAGTTATGTCGTTTCTCCATTCTAAGACGATCAAAACGCAGCGCTGATTGTCCTCCTCTCCCGTGTTTTTTGGGCAGATCAACACTAAACTTGTGAAGAACATTCCTGGTACTGCCACTCAATGTCCCGAAAAGTGTCCCGTGCCCATCCATCACAATAAACCCAAACTTGTCATCACAATATTCCAAAAGTTCATTCAACGCTTCTGTATGGAACTTGTTATCACAAAGATATAAAGACGCGTTAATCGGCCTAAAAGGCTCAAAATCATATGTAACCTTCTTTTCTTTCCCGTCTTCAGTCATGATTGTTCCAGTGTAAAGCACGAGCCCGTTTGATGGTACCTTGTTATAGAGTTTAAGTCTTTGTCGAGCAGATGTGATCGCGCCCATTACAGATTGGCGATTCACTCTACTTTTGATGTTGGATGCAGTTCCAAACTCATCTCCAAGCATCTTAGTGACCCGTGATATTTGATCGCCAGGTGGTATGATCAGAGAAATCATGCTCGTACCATTGCCTCGACCACATTCAAGCGCCTTTATTAATTTCTTCATCTTCCATATCTCAATATTCTCGTCGTTCTTGTGATCGTCTGTCATCATTGTATTATATACTCAACTGCAGTACGTTCAAACAAAAAATCCCCACAGATTATTTAGTACCAAAACAAAGACGCTACCAAAGATTATTTAGTAGCTAGCAGAATTTCTTGATAATTTGTCGTTAATCCGTTGCTAAAGGAAATTAGCGACAGATTTTTCTGTTTAGCTACAGAATTTACAGGCTAATACCAAGTGCAATCCGCTAATGACAAACAATGCCTAAGTTTTCGAATATTCATGAGATATGGAATATCAATGAAGAAAAATAGAATCTTACAACAATTGATTTTAATTAGAAAGAATAATCTTATTACACAACTTACTCTTCTTTCTTTTAAGGGAAAAATCTTTCTTTTATCACCCAAAAGTCATGAACAGTACATGGTTTAGAGGTAATCTGGAAATAAAGACTACTAGGATAATCACAATATATTCTTTCAACAGGCAAAATTAACGGAACATATTGATCATATATTATTCCCGATCCGAGGGTCTATCATGAACAATCTTTCTATCTCTGCAAGGTAGGGGTTAAGGTCTGCGTACACGTTATCCTACTCAGATCCCACTTGTGAGCAAGGGCGAAGCTATGTGTGACCAAGGGTGGTCAACGAACACGAAAATTATACGTTGTCTTAAACAAATAACATATCATAGCAACATTGGGGTCGACCATATGAATCCTTACTGTTAAGCTCAACACATACAATAGTTTGAGCTTTCAAGCAAAAAATAATATTTAAAAACAATTTTGTTAAACATACCTTAGAGTGAAGCAAGACGAAAAAACGCAAAACGAGAAAGAGTAACACCTATTGTGGAATTCTGGAGGGAAAGGGCGGTATTTATAGGTTACTCTGGGCCCACAAAAAAAGCGTTAGTTTGCTTATAATTAATTTTATGAGGAATTAACATAAATAACTGTCACCCAATCGCTTAAATTAAAATAATAATAATAATAATAATAACTAATATATAACTTTATATAATTAATGTATAATATATATGTATATATATAACGGCTAGCAAAATATAAGTAAATCCGGCTGGTTATTTGGGTAAAGATCCCTAATTTTATTGCTATTTTCTTTCTTAGTGGGTTTTTTGGTGGTGTGGGGTGGGGCTATAGGTTAAATTTATTGGTTGGAAAGAATTATAGACTAGCTTAATTTATTTCCGTAAAAATTAGTGGTACTTCTCTTGGAAAATAAGTTTTTCTTCTCCAATAAAGATTAATGTAAGAGAACGATAATTTATGGAAATATGTATTGGGAACGGAATGAAACTCTCTATTATTGAAAAAACTAACTATATATGTAAGCATATGTCATGTATTTATTGGTCGATATATGAGTGAATAATTATGGCAAGTGAATTATTGTTGGGAACTCAAAAAAATTGTTACTCCCTTAGTTTCAATTTATGTGAACACATTTGATTGGGCACAGAGTTTAAGAAAAGGAGAATACATTTGAACTTGTTGTGTAAAATAAAACACATATAATTGTGTGGCTATAAATTATTGATAAAGTTAAATTGTTTCCAAATAGGGAAAGAGGTCATTCTTTTTAGCACGGACTAAAAAGGAAATACGTTCACATAAATTAAAACGGAGGGAATATTAAGAAACTGTTGGTGAGATTAATTAGATCAATATTTAATCAAGTTAAATTTGACATTGTAAGGGGCATATTTTCTTTATATTTTCATCAATTTAAAACTCCAAAATTCAAATAAACATGTTCCTAAATCCTACCGGTACAGTTTATTCCTAAATTCTTTATATTTGTAATGCGAGTTTTATCTATTAATTTAATGGTATCTAATATCCATGATATTATTTTCTGATCTTTTTTTAGTGTAAGGATTGGATGTTTAAAATTCTTGGATCTTTTTTAAGTGTTAAATTGGGCATAAAAGTATCTCACATTTGATAACCATATTATATGTTGACAACATCATCACCGATTTTTGTTCTGCGGCTTGAACCTCCGATTTCCTTGACACACACGATAACTCTAACTATGATTATGCAGAGGCAGAGCTAAAAATTCAATTACAGATTCGGCTGAACTCAATAACTTTTGCTCAAACAATATTTTGTGTCAAAATATATAGAAAAATTAACCCAACACCCTATAACTTAAACTAAAAATAGCAGGCGGATATATATTATATGCATAATTTATGTATTAAATGTATATAATCAATGTATATATGGCTAGAAAAAATAACAATTAATATGGCAGGCTATTTGTATAAAAATCCCAAAAATTTATTGAATATGAACAAATATTAAATTTAAAATTTAATTACTAACACTTGAAATCGTTGTTCTAAAATCCAGAATCCATAAAGTTAAAATCCTAGTTCCGCCTTCGTGATTTTGAACAAAACAAAAATTACATATCAATGTATAACAAGGCTAATGTCACAAAGGAACTTCCATAAATATAACTTCAGTTTTTTGGCTGTACAATTGCTACATAGATGCACTATCAAGAGCAGAATTAAAGGTAACAGTAAAGTTATATGCACAGTAGATATACATTTTGGAAAAAATTGTCAATTGTGTTCTACTGGACAAAGTTGTGTAGCCTTTCTTCTTATAATGTACATTGCCCGATAGAGTGGCAACTCGAGCAGGACAGGCTGCAGTTTGGGCTTTAACATAAAAGCTACGTTGAACCTCAAGATTGGTTTTCGCAATCTTTACTTTCATGATAATGAGGATGTTTCTGCTGTTAAAAGATTGAATTCTCGTTCCAAGGTCCACGAGGACTTGTTCTGATGGTTGACATTGTAGATGTACTCCAGGAAGTATCCACCATATGTGATCATAGATATAGTGGCTCTACAGAATCAAATGCAGATCGAAGAGAATAAAATAGAGAGCCATCCATTTTCAAACACAAACTCAAACGGTTTATGGAAACTTGGTATGATAATATACCAATAGATCTTCAGTAAAGCATCCAATATACTATAGAAATGTCACATTATGAGTTAAATACCCCACCCCACCCCCACCCCAAACCCCCCACAAAAAAAAAAAAAAAGGAAAACCAACCGAGGGAGGATCAAATGGTGCTCCATTGACATGACTCGAAATCGGAGTAGCATTTAAAGATAATACCTATAACCTGAACAAGAAAACCCCAAAGCTTCGAGTTTCATTAAATCAAGATGCTTGGATTATATAGCAAGTAGCTTTTTTGAATCCGCAGATCATATAACTAATAACTAGAGCAGAGGATTGTTGAGACCTCGTGCTTTAGCCTCAGGCATCTCATTGGCACTTCGGCCGCTTATAGCTAGAGGCTTATATTAATATTACCAGTTCATGAAATAAGGTGAATATTACAGGAATAGATGCACAATAAATAAATGGAAAGTCACATTTTCTCACCTTAGTGCTACATGTTCAGGTGTTGCTGTCTCGTCAAATTTCTCTATTTTGCGGATCACCGTATTACTGCACGACAGTGTTTAAGAAGAATTTTGATGAGAGATAGATTTCAAAAGGCGGAAGACAAACTGAAATTCGAATGAAGAGTACAGAAGAAGTTCATACTAGTTTCATTGTTCACAAGCAAGATTTCTTTGATGCAAAACAAGCCAAATATAATTAGTGTTGTTCCTTAAATTGCATCTACATCCATTAAGAATAACAATAAAGGTCATAAAGCCTATTATAATTTGCAAATTAAGCATAGAAATCTAGAAGGGAGTGGCTGTTCATCTGAAATCACTCTACTTCAACGAAGGTTTACCAGCAATTAAGGATAATCATGATATCTTCTTTATTAGAAGAAGATTGTTAGTATCTCCTCCAGACTTGTGAAGTCTCTTTCCAATATAGCGAAGGTGAACTTTAATAGGGTGATTAGACCTCTTTCTGCAGCTACCAACAGCTGATCCAAAAATTTCGTCGACAATATATCTTATAGGTCAAATTAGGTGCTTTAGGTCATAGAAGAGCTCCAGTTGTCTTATCCAAAAAATTCCAGCTCTTATCTTGGTATGAACTCAAGAAACCTATTGTTTTTCCACAGCGTTTGAAGGGCAATCTTACTGACATCGACAGGTTAAGGTTGACCAATTTCATTTGAACAAGCTCAAAATTGATGTTATAGTTTATGTTGCAAGGACTCTCCAACGTGCTACCGCACCCGTGTTTCCTCCAAAGTGCACTACTTTTAGAGGATTTCATACACATCCGACAACATTTTCAGAGAATCCGAGCAACATATTATAGTCACTTTGTTAGGAGAATCTGATATTACAATGTCAATTCTACTCAATCATCAGAAATAGCAAGGCAGTTGAAAGAGGTAAGAACAAAAGTCTCTGGCACTTGCGGATGCGAGGAGCAGAGGTGACGCCATCATCACGCAGGATAGCTAAAGACGCCATCATCGTGCAGGATAGCCAATATTTCATAATAATAGGCAGGACAAATTGCAACACCCTTACCTAGAGAAAAATCAAGTACTTGAAACATTTGGAATTTCAGTAATGACGTAAGGTCTTTAATCCGAGAAGAGACTGTGGCCCTTTGGTACAGCACCCTACTTGGGGACTAAGAGAACAATGACAAGGTAATATTTTGGAAATCGTAACATCAAAGTAACTGTATAAAATCTCCATAACAAATTTTCAAGTATAATCACAGGATCAAAGTGCAGAAAGGTCATCTGAATAATTTGCACGAAAGCAGGAAATGTAGATGCAAAAAAACCAGCTTCAAGTACGTGACAAAAAAGTAACAGGTCTTGATTATTAGCTTGACTTTGTTAAATATGTACTGAAGGTTGCAAATACTTGCATCAATTTAGCATATGTCAAAACGTCAAATTTTGCTGGTATACTTTGTGGATAGAATACAATACCTTCTCACTCGAGCTGGAACAGAACGATGCAGTATGCAATGTTGAGCAGGATCCAAGGCGTCGCTAACAGTATGAGGTATTGGTATTATTGATGCTAGAAGACCAGAAGACCTTGTACAATTTATAGCGGAAGTAAGAAGAAGACACAAATAAGGTAATTGAATCAATCATCAACAGTGCAGCTTTACTTTGCAGTTTAGCAACAAAAAATATAAGGGCTGATCTATTAAGAATAGAGATGTGCATACTAATGTATCAATAATAATAAAAGAATGTTTTAAGACTATCTTGGCAAAAACGGCCAGATAAGGATAACAATGGGCAAAAGTGGCTATTTTTATGAAAATAGCCCTTAATTACTTCCGGTAAAGGTTTTAAGACAATTTCAGCAAAAACGGTCGGACATAAGAAGAGAAGTGATGGGTCAATCAAATGTGTAACTATATTTAAATAAGCACAAAAGAAAAAATCGATAAAGAAAAACAAACATGATATCGGGGACAGCAACAGTTGGATTATCTGCAAAAACTTCAAACAAATTCTAAAACGAGACAATAAGGTGAAATGAGGATGAGAAAGGGAAAGGAAGATATTAATTGGTCGCTCTTTAGCCAACGTTAAGATTCGACTTTCGAGATGCTTATAATCAATTACACTTGAGAAATTGAGATCCCACCTTTGATTTGGGGGTGAACTCAAGGAGAAAACATGAACAGAACCAGAAGAACTAGCTGCAAGAAGAATATCTGGAAGTTCTGCTGCTGGCGCGAACGACAAAGAAAAGATATTTGAAGTGTACGCCCCTCTCCTGAAGCTATATGACTGCCAACGGAATTGAACAACAATCAACAAAAAGGCATAACTCAAATGAAGTTGTGACACAGAAGCATCAATTACCTGACAATTGTAATGATATGTAACATAACATATCGCAAGTGAAACGGTACTGTCTCACTATGTAGCAACCTGTTAGGTAATGTACTAGTTACCGCCAATAGTTCTCCATTTTCATTTTTCCCAAATAATGTACATACACTATTTACTTGTTTGTATCAAACTCAAACTAGTTCGAGAATTTGTAAGCTGAGCTCGATGATCATCAGTCTACATACCAATGCAGAAGCTCTATGATTGCAAATAAATACATCTCTCGAAATATATACTCCCTCCGTTTCAATTTATGTGAACCTATTTGACTGGACACGGAGTTTAAAAAAAAAAAGACTTTTGAACTTGTATAAAATGAGTCACATATATTTCGTGTGACTACTGGCTAGTATAAAGGTAAAGTGCTTCCAAATATGGAAATGGGTCATTCTTTTTGCACAGACTAAACAGAAAATAGGCTCACATAAATTGAAACGGAGTGAGTACTACTTAGTATCACATTTTGATACAATATGTTCCTGAGGGTTCACCTTAGTTGCATCTGAAACAAGATGAACTCTGATCATGGTCCCTTGTTCAGACGCTGTTGCAATGTGAGTCCCACCTGATGAAAGTGTCAAGACAGACAGTGGCGCTCGATGAGCATCTATCTGCATTTTTATAACAGTAACCAAAATAAGACAAACTCCTCTGTTTTGTAAAGTTAAAAAAAAATGTTTGTAAAACTGGTTCAAGGATAGGAAAGCGCTAAACTATTAAAAATTATGTTTTATAACATCACAAACCAGTTGATCTTATTATGGATGATTTTGTAAGATCAATACACATAACAGTAAGAAACACGACCTCACAGTGTAAACGGAGGTCGGAAACATTATAGACTAACAAAGATCCTTTGGTTGTACTTGCTGGAAGAGCCAAATATGAACCATCCAAGCTGGGTGAAAATGCACAAAGTCCTAAAATTGGAAACAAGAACTCGTTGATAAGCAAATGTGCTAGGCCAACTGGAACTTTATAGCATCTACTTTCATTAAACGAAAACCTGAAAGTTATAAGGCAGTGACTTCTTTTATTCTTTTCATTTTTGGGTTGATCTTTTTATGCGGGGTGAGGTATTTTCCAAACCAATCTAGTAAACAAAGTGAGAAAGAAGTCACTACAACTTGAAAAAAAGATTTTCCAACAGACCTTTTGGATTCGGCACCGTATCAATAGTGTCCAATATCTTAAGACTGTTTATATCATAAATAAATGTCTTCTCCTGCAATATGACAATCAATCTGCAAATTCGAGGACATTGTTTGAAGATGAACCGGGAACAAGGGGATAAAAAAATTGAATGCATTAACAATTGTTACGAAGAAAAAAGATATTCATTCTGTTTGATTCAGAATCAAGTGCATAGTTCATAGTAGGGGGAAAAGAAATAATAGCTGCCACAAGAAAAGATTATATGGAAGTCTGATATTTTAACTGGAAAATTTTGAACATTAGTATGATCTCAGACTAATCGAGAGTAACCATTGTCAGTTCAATGAGAGAAAACCTGCTAAAAGTTGTGTATGTTTAGTCTTTCTGCTTCTCAAAATGAATTCTTCTCGCTTGTTTAATTTGTTTGTTAAGATAAAGACAAAGAGGTTTACATAAGTATGCTCTTACGGGAGGTGATACAACAACAACAACAAAACCAGTGATATCACACAAGTGGAGTATGGGGAGGGTAGTATGTACGCAGTCTTTACCCCAATCTTGAGAAAGTAGAGAGGTTGCTTCCGGTAGACCCTTGGCAAATTCGAATAGCCCTATCCAGTCTAATCTACAACTTTCTTTTAACCAAAATAGTCTATCCCTCTAAAACATCAATCTTTCCTTGTTGCTATGAGAATATCTGACTACGACATGTCAAAGGAATAGAAAACTGAAAAAATGAGAATCTTAAAATGAAGCAGATGCACCTTTTCTTATTCATGCGAACAGCAAGGATAGAAGTTAAAAAGTTTAGTTCCTCAAGAGCTACTGCAGTCGTAGTATTAAACATACATAGTCTTCGCGGCGACAAAGATGGCTGTTGAAATGACACAAGTAGTAACGTAACTAATTAAAAATATAGCAGATTACAGTTAAAAGGACTACAACGAATAATTAGTAGTAAAAAGTCGAACCTGTTCACCAGCCCCAACAATTGCTAGGAGGCTTGAGCTAAACAACATTTCTACTATAATGAATGCTCCAGCAGCTAACATAAAATGAATTTGTCAGTATACTGAAGCTAACTTGTATCTCCAACTTTGTTATGCAAACATAACAAAAAAGATCATGACTTTATATCCCATAACTTCCATTTTAACAACAAACTTCTTAACTTTTAGCTGGATACGGATTATCAACTACATTTAAGCAATCCAAAAATAAAAGATAACCAATTTTAACTGTATTTCTTCTAGCTGATCTTACAAGAAAGCAACTACACCTTAAAATTTATGAAAAATCCAAAATTTTGCATAATGTTGGACCAAAGATCATCATTTTATAAGCCTTAGGAAAAAACCTTTTGGCTCTAAGAAAATACTGGAGCTGCTAAGCCAAGAAAATAAGTTAAAAACCCAACATTTTGGCTCTAAAAATTGAAGGAGAGTCTTAGAGCAAAGATAAAGTTGTCTCCATGACGTATAGGTCACGAGTTCGAGCGGTGGAATAAGCCACTGAAGCTCGCATTAGGATAGGCTACCTACATCACACCCCTTGAATGCAGCCCTTCCTCGGACCCTGCATGAATAGCGGACGCTTCGTGCACCGCGCTGCCCTTTTTTTGGCTCTAAAAATTATATCCCGCTGGTTCTATTTCTACACTAAATTCTTCAACTTTTAGCTGGTTATTTGATTATCAACTACATTGAAGCAACAGATAATATTTTTAAAAAAATACTACTTTTACAAGAAACTAGTGCAATATAAACCCTTTTTAATTCATAAAAAATAATAGACCAGCAGCCAAGAAAACAAGCCAAAAAATAACCAAAATATTGAACTTTTTAACTGGAAAGTAATTATCAACAACATTGAAACAACAAAGAATAAAAATATAGATACTATTTTTAGCTGAATTTAAAACTCGTGCAATTGAAATATTCAATATTTCAATCAAAGGTTATCACTTTATAAGCTTTTAAAAGACCCTTCTTAGTTCATAATAAAATACTGGACCTCCAAAATTAAAAAATTAAAAAATTGGAGATTGTTTACATACCTCTTTCGTAAAGGAGTCTTCCAGTATTACAATCAAAGATTTTGAATCCTTCCTTAGTTCCAATTGCAAAACAACTATTAAAAGATAAAAACAACAATTAAAACAAAAAACTAAAACAATATTGACGAATAATTAATACCCACAAATTTTCTTGGAAAAAAAAATGGAGGATTACCTGTTGTCTTGATTGAAGGAAGCACAAAGAATTGGATAAGCAGAGGATTGATTTGCCATTCTTTTAGTAAGAAAAGTATTTTAGAGAGAAATAAAATGGCAAATTGCAGAGAAAGCTTGAACGTGCAGTGTAGTTAAAAGTTCTAATTAGTAGTATTCTGTTTTTGTATTAGCTTTGGATTAGACTTACAAAAAACAAATTTAAGAAGGTAGAGCAGTCAAAATAGAGCACGTCATAGCCAGAATTGGACATTCAAAAATAGCCATTATTTTACTGTAATAGAAACTCATCCAATATATTATAATGGAGTTACAATATACTTTGCTCGAACAACTCTAGTATAATCCATCAAAGTATACAAGAGATTATACTCAAGTTCCAGCAAAGTATATTAGAGTTTCAGTATATTATACTGGAATTTTAGTATATTATATTGGAGTATTTTTTGGATTATAAACAGTATTTTCGCTCAAATTTATCTTTATGTTTGGCCCAAAATATTTATGAACATTTATGAACTCAAAGCAATTATTAAAATAAAGGGTCAATCATAGCAGGTCGCAACATATCTGAAGTTGAGTAAAGGAAAAGATAATGGGAACAAATGTAGAGGTAATAGAAAATATTTAGTGATCTTTATTCATGATAATGGGTTAATCTGCCTCTCCATGAAGAGGTTCAGATCCGTACAATCATGTTTTCATAGATCTACTATTATTATGTGTCTTTGATATTGGGTTTTCACTCTGTGTTGTACTTTGTATTTTCTAGAGCCTCATGGGGAGAGAGTGGAACCCTTTTTTTATGACTGTCTTAGTATATATAGATCTTTTCATGTCAGTTGACTTTCTTGGAGATTGGGTCCGTGTCAGGGCATTATTTTGGGCGTACCCGGAAGGCGTCGACCTCGCCCAATATATAATTATAGGATTCGCCCAAGAGAGGCAAGTATTGTATTATTCACTACTTTTGCAAGAAAACTAGTAAGAGAGAACTCTCTGAACATCTTTCTTTCTTTTACATTGAATCTTTGATTATGAATTCAATTATCTATCTTGTTTCTTTGATTATGAGTAGCTAATTCTTTATTTAAGGTTTTGATGGAACCTATTGAGTGATGATCTTCTGGGTTATGTGATTACAAATTGTTAGCTAGATTTCTATTTGTACAACTCCGTTCTTGTTGTAGTTAGCTGGTAGGATCCCCAATTAGCTGTGCCTATTTAGTGTGCATAACCTAGAAAATAGTGCATATTTAGGCAAATTGTTGAACAACACCACACCTAGATTATTGGAGGAATCTATAATTGTAGGCGTAAAAGTAGGGTTAGGAATAACGAAACCGTGGATGCAATCTAAAGTGAACCGTTCAAATTAAAGATAGCGAGGGTAGCTCGAAAGAGTGCAATAGTAAATTATTGTAGTTGTTCGGGAGAGAATTACGGTAAAAATAGTGTTCATGATTGATAGAATAATATTGACAATTTGTATGAGTATAAACAGAATGGATTCCATCAATAGGAAAAATCAATACCTTAGTCTTTCTCTTTATTCTTTACATCTCATTTAATTATTTCCTTCAATTCTTTAGTTTCTTGCAAAAGTTAGTTAGTAGAAAATATTCCATAAAAATATATTCAAAAGTTTGGAAGCTGCTTCAGAAGTGTTATTGGGTTTTGGAAGGTGCAGTTGATAGGTTAATTCCATGTGGGATCGACTCTGGACTTAATTGGCCGAATTATATTGATAGCGACATTGTTTGGACGTGAATCACGCCGCAACAATGATAAATGATAAATAATGTGGATCGGGTTGCACGCCGCAACAGTGATATGCGGAGCGGGTTGCACGCCGCAACAATGATAAAAGATAAATAATGTGAATCATGTTGCACGCCGCAACAGTGATATGTGGAGCGGATTTCACGCTGCAACAATGGTAATATGGAACGGGTTACACGCCGCAACAATGGTAATTATGAAACGGTTACATGCCGCAACAATAGTAATTATGGAACGGGTTGCACGCCGCAACAGTTGTTGACATCTGTGGTTATGTCTGAATATTTATTCTTGTTTCACTATAGAATTAAGTTGTTTTGGTTGTTAATATGGATTAATGTTAATTGTATTTCCCTGCAGTATGTTCCCCCTCCCTTTATGTTGATTTCTTGGTATTCAATATTCCGCTGTATATTTTTTATCTGCACAGGTTTATACGAGTGTCTTGTCCTACACCTGTCACTACTTCGTCGGGATAGGCCGAGCACTTACCAGCTCATGGGGTCGGTTGTGCTGATACTACACTTCTGTGTGTTTTTTGCACAGGTTCAGGCTTTGAGCAGTAGCAGTAGTAGTCAGATAGCAAGATCTTATTACCACGAGACTCAGGTAGCTTGCATGCGTCCGCAAGCCCGACGTCTCTTCTTATGTTTTACATTTATATTGTGGTCTCATTGTTTCGAGACTGACAAGTGTTATATTTCTTTCAGACCTTTATATGTAGTTTATTCGTAGTGGTTTGTGAGTATGTGACACCAAATCTTGGGTAGAGGATTTATGTTGAGTATTTCGTATTTATTTCAAATTTATAAAAACAGACTTTCGCAGTTATTGTTATTATTATTTATGTTATTAAATTGACAACAAGATGATTTTATTAATAAAAACGGTGAGTAAATTGGCTTGCCTAGCTACCACGAGTAAGCGCTATCACGATCCCGATGGTAAAATTCGAGTCGTGACACTTTATGGAACGACAAATTTGGTGTGGTCGCTTCATTATCTTATCATTTTCTCTCATCTTGTCCTTATGTATTATTAAATAATCTTATTTTATCCTTTTACTGCCTTTTTATATAACAATTATACCCCGTAACTTAATTTTTCTTTATAATATTATAATTTTATTTTTTATATTGTTGATGCATGACATCGAAAAATAACAGCAAATAATATAATCTATTCAAATATTATATACATCAAAACAATACAGTACAATATAATACAATACAATACAAAATATCATATATATTATGAAATGATATATAGCACAAGTTGTGAAGTTCACCGAAGTATAAAAATGTTTACGATGTGAATGTATATAACTTAAATTTTAATCCACTAATAGAAAAAAAAAAAAAAACTCAACTTTCTCTCACTATTGTCCACCATTTTCCTAATCTTGGTTTTTTCTTTCCTTCCAAAGAAAGCAAAAAAATCAGCAGCAATCTCATGACTCTACAAAAGCAACAAAGTGCAAAAAAAGACTAATTGGTAGTTTTTCACCAATAGCTAAAACAATGCATTGTCACACTTTTAGTCAAAAACTGTCAAAATCTTCTCTCTCTTTTTTTAACTTTACCTTTTTACTGTCTCAAGTTGTTTAGAGATTCTAGGCAACGGCATCTTTATGATGACATCCAACCCCCTCCCCCCAACTCACACACACTAGTGTAATGATTTATTTACCATAGTCGAGTTACTTCAATACTTGCCTTTATTTACATTAATCAAACAATTTAACATTCGCAACTAAAAATTAAGCAAAAATATGTTAAATAATAAACGTATGTCTAAGAGATATATGTCATCCATTCGATATTATTAATTTTGGTACAAACATCAATTGCAAGTGAACTCTTATCGTCAACTAATCCAAGAAGGAAACTTATCTTCTATCTGTGACCTCGTTAGCCACGGAAAAAAGAAATCCACAAGTGTATATATCAAATCAGTTAATTAGACATGTCCTTTCTGTAATATAAAGATTTTATTGTTTTATCATATATTAAGAATAACAAACTTGAAATACTGAAATAAAAAAATGAAATTTATAGAAAAGATTCACCACCAAAGAAATAGAGATAAAAAGTAAATTTAATGTTAACCCTTAAGCAACAAAAATAATTTGTGGTAGTTGTTTGATGTTAACCCTCGAGAATTAAATTAACTTAATAGATAAAGAGAAACAATAGTATGTAGAGCAAAAGATGATTCTCAATAAGAAAGATATTAAATTTTATATAAATAGAGCCAAAGACTATTTACTTCGGAGTTTCATTTTTATACACTATCGGTGCTTATAAGTTAAATACCTCTATAACGACCAGTAGATATTATTTACAATATAACCAAAAACACCAAGAAATGTATCAAATGAAGCAAAGGCCAATTTCCACACACTCTAATTACCTTAGTCGAGTTACTTAAATACTTATATGTATTTACATTAAATCAAACAATTTAACATTCGCAACTAAAAGTTAAGTAAAAATATGTTAAATAATAACTATGTCAGGCATTCGATATTTATTAATTTTGGTATGAACATCGGTTGCAAGTGAACTCTTACCATCAACTCATCCGTAGAGAAAACTTATCTTCTGTCTGTGACCTCGTTCGCCATGAAAAAAAAAACATACATCAATTAGGTTAATTAGACATCTCCTTTCTATAATATAAAGATTTTATCGTTTAATCATATATTAACAATAATAAACTTTAAACAATGAAATAAAATAAAAAAATTATAGAAAAGATTCATCACCAAAGAAATAGATATGGAAAGTAAATTGAATGCGGACCTTAAGCAACAAAAATAATTTGTAGTAGTTGTTTAATGTTAATTCTCAGAGTTAAAATAACTTAATACATAAAGTGAAATATTTGTTGTATTAAGTTAATTTAACTTAACTTAATACCAAGAATACAAATGGAGAGCACAAGGTGAAAGATATTAATTATATGTAGTGCAAAAGATTACTTACTCTGGCTATTAACTTTTATACACTGCCAACACATATAAGTTTATGAGAAATTAAAAAATAGTGAGATTTACCATTGGTCGTTAAAAAATAGCTAAGTTTTAAAAGTTATCGAAATTTAGCCATTTTTTATATAAAGAGAAATTTGAACGAAAACACTGTTCAAAATTCGGAAAATACGCCCGCAAATTTTACGGGAGTTCCAGCATAAGTATGATTGAACTCCCGCATATTTTACGGGAGTTCCAGGATAACTATGCTGGAACTCCCGCAAATTTTACGGGAGTTCCAACAAGTATAAATATCCGGTATAATATACTGGAGTTTGGAGCACTGGTGCTCCAGTCTCCCGCAAATTTCATAGGACTTAGCAAAGTATACCGGTCCAGCATAATATGCTGGAGTTCGTACACAAATGCACCAGAACTCCCGTAAATTATACGGGACCGGTCCCTGTTGCAGCAAAATAGTGGCTATTTTCATTGACTTGATAAACACTGTCTATTTTTGATTGACCAGTATTAAAACTAGCTATACCGTAATATTTTGACTATAAGTTTAATACTTTGATAAAGACTAGTAGATATTATTAGCAATATAGCCAAAAACACCTAGAAAAGGTATCAAATGAAGCAAAGGCCAATTTCCACACCCTCTAAAACCTAAAGGTAACACTGTAAAGTTTAACTTTTTTACAGTGTCAGTGCGTATAAATTAATACTTCGATAAAAACCGATAGATATTGTTAGTTAGCATATAGCCAAAAATACCTAGAAATGTATCAAATGAAGCAAAGGCCTCTACAACCTAAATGTAACAACTAAAAAGACTATTTACTCCAGAATTTTAACTTTTTTTATACTGTCAATGCATATAAATTAAATACTTCGATAAAGACCAATAGATATTATTTACAAATAGCCAAAAACACCTAGAAAGGTATCAAAATGAAGCAAAGGCAATTTCCACACCCTCTACAACATTGGTAACAACAAAAAAGACTATTCACTTTAGAGTTTTAACTTTTTTTACACTATTGCATATAAGTTAAATACATTAATAAAGACCAATCAATATTATTTATAATAATAATAACAACAACCCAATAAAATCCCACAAATAGGGGTACGAAGAAAGTAGGATGTACACAATCTTGCCCCTACTCTAAAGGGCAGAGAGACCGACCCTCGCCTAAATAAACGATGAGAAGTAGATATTATTTACAATATAGCCAGAAACGACTAGAAAGGTATCAAATGAAGCAAAGACCAATTTCCACACCCTCTACAACCTAAAGATAAAAAGAATATTTACTCGAGAGTTTGAACTTTCTTACACAATCAGTGCATATAAGTTAAATACTTGGGTAAAGACCAGTAGATATTGTTATTTACAATAAAACCAAAAACACCTAGAAAGGTATCAAATGTAAGAAAGGCCAATTTTCACCCCCTCCACATCCTAAAGAACAAAAAACACAGAGAACCAACTTTCTTTTGCTTCTCCTACTCCTAACTTCAGACAGTTGATTGTGGTACTAACCTAAAAATTTAAAAAAGAATATTAAGCAACTATTTTTGTTCTATTTTCTTTTCATTCGGATATTTTGCTATTATCTTGGACCTGACAGTTCCATGGCATGAGTGTCATAGTCATCATCCATCATCCCAAACATGGTCAAATGGACATGATCATAATCATTGTCATCATTTCCGGGGACCATAGAATGTTTAATCTGAGTTTTGTTACTATCATAGTTATGAGAGGCTGCCCATTTTTCAGCAAGGCCGTCGCCTTCAAGCATTCGGACCACATCGGACATCTTGGGACGGTGGGACGGCAAGTATTGAGTACAAAGTATAGCCACTTGTAGCATCTCCCCCACATCAATCCTGTCGTAGTTGCTCCCGAGTTCTCTGTCGATGAGAGCTTCAACGTTCTTCTCCTGCTGCATTTTCTTAACCTGCAATTAACCACATTAAGATACTAGATTGATTATGATTTCAGAAAAAACAGGATTTTTCTTGTTAAAACCACAAAACAAGTGAGATCATTACCCTTAATAACAAACTCAAGAACTAGACAAACTTAAAACTTAATTCATCTGCTTGACTGCAGTTTAAGTACCAAAATAGTCATTCGTCTGATCGAAGGCCCATTTTTCACTTTCATTTAAGGAAATTCACGCTTTAAGATCGTCAAATATTGAAACTCCCAATTTTGGTGATTTACAGCTAAGCACATTTAACCTTCAATTAGTTGATATGTACACCGTTGATCCCTCTGCTTGTGAATCTTCACAAATTTAACGAATTACTATGTCCTTAACCATGTAAATACCGATGTGTTATGTTACTCTATATTTGAGGGTAATATAGTTCTAAAAAAGTCTAATCGTTACATATTTCAGATACAAACGGACCAAATACACATTTTAGTTAGTTGAAGGTTAAATGTTGCTTAACCAAAAATTACAAGGACCAAATTAGAATTCACCAATAACTAAAGGATCAGAATTAAGAAACATACCCATTCAAGTACTGCTCCTTTCTGGTTTACTGTTTTTCCCAACTCAAATGCTCTCATCCCAGTTATAAGCTCTAACAAGAGGATACCGAATCCAAACACATCCGTTTTCTCGGATGATTGACCAGTGGAAAGGTACTCGGGCGCAATGTGACCAACTGTGCCACGAACAGCTGTGGTAACGTGAGAATCTGCATGATCAAGAAGCTTAGCGAGGCCAAAGTCCCCAACAATAGCCTCACAGTAGTCATCTAATAGAACGTTCGCTGCCTTCACGTCTCTGTGGATTATCTTTGGATCACATTGTTCGTGAAGATAAAGAAGACCTCTAGCAGCTCCAATTGCAATCCTCTTCCTAGTATTCCAATCTAGAGCGGGTTTTCCTGTCATTGAAAGATAGAAATTAAGAATGTTTAGAGTGCATACATTTTCATATTTACGTCTAAAATTTTAAGATTTGACTTCTGGAAACAGAGATTTATTCCCTCCTACCTCCTTTATACAATGAGATAAAACCTTCAGTCGTGCACACTCCACATCTAACAGAAAATGCAGACTCAAAATACTGAAATCCAATGTTAGAGAAAATATTTTCTTCCTAATTAAGCAGTTCTAATTTTTTTCCAGAAATGTGATAAATGGATACGAGCCTAGTGCAATACACAAGTCTAAGATAACTCATACAGCACAAGAGTGTCGTAGAGTTACATTTGAACTAACGGACCAAGAATTTCATTAAATAAAATGCTTCTGTAGCTTAGTGGATGCTAAAAAGGCCCCATATATCATTAAAATGTTTCCTGAGGAGTTATAATTCTTCAACTTACACCCGTACTAATAAAATTGCTTGTGTGTGAAATATTGCAATCCAATTCTCAATCTTGGGCCAAGAAACCACATACTCACACACAGAGAGAGAATAATGAAAATGCCTAATTGATAGAGAGACATGTCGAATGTACTCGTCTTTGATATTTTAGATTCTTGCAAGTGAAAGTTAGTCATGACTTACAAACATGTATTCCTATTACGTGAAAGTCATTATAAGAGTTTGGTCACATCATATTCAAATAGAAAGTAAAGAGGGGGCATATCACATGTCTTCTTATAATGGCACTATGTCTTTTAGCCATTTGAAGCATGTTGGAATTGCTATCTCCTCCCAAAAACTTTAGATAAAATCATACATAGAATCTTCAAGAAACTAAAGCATATTTTAAGCAATAGGCGTGCCGACAAATTGTAGCCAAATTGGTTAGAAACTAGAAATTGAAACGTTACGACCCCATAAAAACAGTGTGGTTTGTTGCAAAATTTACCTCTAAGTCTTGATGCCACACTGCCATTAGACATGTAAGGATATACGAGGAGCCTCTCGTTAGGTGTAGCACAGTAACCAATTAACCTGAGCAGATTTCTATGTACTGCCAAGCTAATTAGCTCCAATTCTGTGCGGAACTGTGATTCTCCGGCAGTTCCACTAATATCTTTCAGTCGTTTCACTGCCACAAACGAGCCATCCCCTAGCTTTCCCCGGTAAACATTGCCAAATCCACCCGCACCAAGAATGTTCTTGGAGCTGAAATTGTTCGTTGCACGTTGAAGTTCTTTAAATGTGAAGCTTCTGAGATTTCCTAGTCTAACTAGATCCTCCTCTTGCATATCTGGAACAAAAAGACGAAGCCTAAATATCTTATAACTGTCTTCAAGTAGACAAATGTTGTCGGGCGTAATAATTTTGTGATGACTCACCATTAATGTTAAGAATTGACTGTTTCCTGTTCTGGTTTCTTTTCCAAAATATGAATACAAAGCCTAAGAGGAAAAGAGAGACAAAGCTGATGCTAAGTCCCAGTGCAACAGCTAGTCTTTTCGAGCTGCGTTTATCTGGTTACAATGGGAAGCAATTTAAGAGGGTTAGATCGTAGTTATGTTTAAACATTCTACAACAAGAAAATTTTCTGAACATTACCAGTGGAATCAATAGACATTGAAATGGGCATCGGATTTACTGATCCAAAACAAGTCTCGGTGGAGTGATTTCCACAAATCAAAGGGTTACCAACAACACTACAAAAACATTAACGATAAAGAAAATCACAATTAGAACATACGAAGTGTATTCCCACAAGTGGGGTCTTAGGAGGGTAGTATGCTGGGTCCTTAACATACCTTGTGAAGGTAGAGGGGTTGTTTCCGAAAGGCCCTCGGCTCAATACATGATTTCATTGTACATAATATATAACTAAAAAAACACGTTTAATGTAACATAATAAGGAAGAATTAGGAAAAGAACACATACTTGAAAGTTCTGGCAGGGAATTTAGGAATAGGTCCAGTCAGGTCATTGAAGGACAAGTCCCTGAAATGATAAGAGGTTCACAAAAACAGAAAACACTATTCATTTCCTTTTTCACAAAAAACATTTACATAAGGCTGAATTCAAGAAAGTGACTAGATAATAACAGTGAAGATTGTGTGTCTCAATTCTAAGGACATTCAGACAAAAGAATAAAACAATATCACAAACAAAGACATGGATAAAAAAGAAGAATTATACTTACAAGAAAGCAAGTTGAGGGACCCTTGCTAAAGAAAGAGGAATAGCACCAGACAAGCTGTTGTTGTTCAACCTCCTACTCCATTAAATGACAAAAACCACACAACAAGACATCAAAAAACATAGTCAAAGAAAAAGATAGCACTTAAACATAGTCGACATAACAAAGCATAACTAAAGAAAAAGGGTAGTTAAAAAACACAAAAAAATCTTAATTTTTCCTATAACTGAGAAATCCCCAAGAGCCAGTGGCGCACTTTGGTGCACAATAGGAAACTCGGTATATAACGGGCCCACCCCTTTACCCTTCTTTGATGTGAGCCTAACCCACACATCACATAGCGCAAAGTTCAAAACTCAATAGACAATGGGCCTTGCCTTTTTACCCTTCTTTGATGTGCACCTATCCAACACACCACATAACGCAAAATTTGAAACTCAGATAGATAATGGGTCTCGCCGCTTTATCCTTCTTGATATGCACCTATCCGACACACCACATAGCACACAATTCGAAGCTAAGATACATAATGGGTCTCACCCCTTTACCCTTCATTGATATGCGCGTAACCCACACATCACATAACGCATAAGTTGAAACATAGATAGATAATGGCCCCAGCCTCTTTACCCTTCTTTGATATGCCCCTAACCCACACACCACATAGCACACAGTTCGAAACTCTATAGATAATGGTTCTGCCCCTTTACCCTTATTTGATGTATGCCTAACCCACATATAACACGGCGGATAATTCGAAACTCTCTAGATAACGGGTCCTGCTCCTTTACTTATTTTGACCTGCGTCTAACCCACACATCACAAGCTATGCTCTTACGACTAGAGGCAAAAAAAATCTCAATAATCACAAAGAAGTGAAAATATTGAATATGTCTTACTTACAGATATTGAAGACTGTTTAGTAGACCCAAAGATTCAGGCACATGACCAGAGAAATGGTTATTGGACAGATCCAATGTTTGAAGATTGGGCAGTTTCCCTAACTCCTTTGGAATATGCCCAGAAATATTGTTGTTTTGCAGTAAACTACAAAATTAAAAACACAATTATCAAAAACAAAAAAAAATAATCAAATGCGGTCATTAATATTTAAATTCTTGTACAAAAAAATTGTTGTCCCTTACACTTGTTTAAGATTTGTAAGGTTTGATATCATCCCAGATAAAACCCCAGATAAACCTTGACTTGGTGCTCCTCTGCACAATAAAAAAACAGTAAAAAAATAATTTCTTGACTACAAAAATAATGATATATCATAAAAATTATTTACAACAACAAATTCAGTGTAATCTCAGAAGTGGGTATAAGAAGGGTAGTGTGTATCAGTGTATGCAGACGTTAACGTTATCACTACTTTAAACACAGAGAGTGTTTCGAGTAGTAGACATAAAAGAAGGGGCAACGACAAGCAAACCAAAAAACCAAAGGGAAAATATAAGACTAACACTAAGTAATGCAATCATAAAATCGAAATACTATAAAAATTATTTACAACAACAACAAACTCAGTCTATGCCACAAACGCAAATGTTAGCCCTCCCTTTAAGAAGGCAGAGAGATTATTTCTGATACACTTTCGGCTCAGAAACATAAAAGGGACGGACAACAACAAGCAAACCAATTGAAAAACCAAAGCGAAAATATAAGACTAACACTAAATAATGCAATCAGAAAACTGAAACACCATAAAAATTATTCAAAAATTTTAAAAAAACAATAACATACAGTGCAGTGACAAGATTTTCAGAAGAGCAAGTGATCATAGCCCAACTACAAGGATCAACAGAATCTTCATCCCAATTACTTAAAGCTCCATTTGGGTCATTTAAACTTCTCCTTATAGCAATTAAAGCTTCCACTACACCAACAAAAACAAAACAAGAAAATGAGTAAGAAAAACGTATATTTCTAACAAAATAAGGAAAAATAATAAATGAGGTTTATTCTTTTTTTCTGTTTTTATTTACCTTCATGATTTCGAGCTTCATATGAGAAAGAAACAGTAGCAGAAAACAGAAGCAAAGAGAGAACTAAAAACATGGTAGCCATAATAACAAGAAAGTGAAATGTTGAATGTTCCAACAAATATATTAAGCAAAACCCATAAAAAAAAAAGATTTTTATTTTTATTTTATTTTTTTTCAGTCAAAAACTAAAAAGTAAGAAAGCTAGAAAGAGAGAAGGTAGTGCAGAACATGAGAAGAAGAAAAGAAAGCTTCTTTATATGTATGTCTATTTTGTTGGTATTTGTACCAAATACACTCTTTTTTTTTCGCTTTATCTATAGGAGTATTTCTTTTTTTTTTATAATTATTTTTTGGATATTTGATTTTCCTAGTTTTTGTACTAAGCGAATCAGAGAAGTCTGCAGTGACAGAGAGAGGACTCAGAGAAGAGCTGGTTTGAAGCTCAGAATTTGAGAGTGACAGCAATATATTGTTACTGGAAAACACACACACACACACCCTCCCCACCCCCTCGCTCTTAAAAAAACAAATTTTTTTCTTAAAACAATATGGAGTATATTTTTAGTCGTATTTAAAAATAATAATTGATAAAATATATTTTTATATAATATAAGTATATTTTATATATATAATACAATAATAATAATAACAAATTCAGTATAATTCTATAAGTAAGGTTCGAAAAGAATAATATATATGTAAATGTTATACCTAACTTGTGACGAAGAAAGGTTATTTCTAAAAAAGTTCGGCTCAAGAAAAATGGAACAGAAACCAACTAGCACTATATTCATATATTTTATATGCTTTTTGGTTTCACCCAACCGATCAATTTTATATTTTTGTCCTTCTTCTTTTTTTACGTTTAGTACTTGCTTTGGACCCAATCAATATAAATTTACGGTGCATAAGACCTATTAAAAGTGAAAGTATTTTTTGAGCCGAGGGTTTATCGAAAACTGTCTCTCTATTTTCACAAGATAAAGATAAGATATGTATACGTATTATCCTTTCAGGACCTCACTTTATAAAATTTTATTGGATTTTTAATTATTATTGTTGTAAAAATAAAAATGCTAGCTATAGGATTTTTTATTTTATAATTGAGGGATTTAATTCGTCTCACTACAATTGTCGATAATAAAAAAAATAGATTTTTACTTGTTGATATCAAGAAAATGGGAGAAAAAGCAGAAAACACACTGTTTTGGTTCTGAAAGTAGTAGTCTATGTGCATTTTGTTCTTTCTGATAGCCTATTAATGATAAGACTTGACAATATAGGGAGTAATTATTAAGGCTATGATCCATTTCCAAATATTAGTAAAAAAGTTTTAATTTCTTTTTTCTTTACTTTTGTTTTGAATTTTGAATTTTGGGTGAAATAAAAGGTAATAAAAGGAATAGCCATGTCAGTGTTAGGTGTCCAAAGACTTTATTTACATAGATTTGGTTATATATAGATTATTATGTTTAGTTTCTTGTATCTTTCAATCGTATAAATGAGTATTACAAAATTAGAAATATTCTCTCTTTTCTGGAAATTTTATCAATATTTCTCCTTTGAAGTAATTTTCTGTTACTTGCTCATTTCAATTATTTGCTCTATAAAACAGGCAGTCAGTATTAGTCCATTCACCGCTTGTTTGGATGATTGATAATCATTGTATTGTATTATTACGTTAAATATAATATTTGATTTGATTGTTATTTAAATTTTATTGTATTGTATCATTAAATTCGCCGTTATATAACGACAAAATATGTCATTTTATATAACGATCTATTTGGTGTGGTCGCATCTGTACTTGTCTTTTTCTCTCAATCACACCCATCATTATTATTAAATAATTTTATTTTATCATTTACCCTACCTTTTTATATAGTAATTTTATCTTGTATCATAATTTCTCTTATAATATTGTTTGTTTATTCTTCATGATATCGTGAAACAATGTCAAATGACACAGTCTATCCAAACGTTGTATTTATCAAACGATACAGTACAATATAATACGATGCATTATGAAACGATACGTAATAACTATCCAAACAAACTGTCATGGGTCATTTGGTTCATTGGGTTAAATAAAGTATTCCGATATACATTTTAAATTACATGTATTTCGTGTTTGGATGTATTATAACATAAAATCCGCATTTTCTATCAAGATCTTGGTAATATCTCAAATAAAAGATGGAATTTCAGATTATAATCCGAGTTATAATCATAAAATTATTATCATGAAAATATCCTGATCTTACACTAAGAAATAAAATTTTTGGTCCACTAAGAAAGTACTAGTAGCCTAGTAGGAAGTTAAACTTTTTAAGGTGGTGAATTAATTAATTTCGAAAGAAATCAATTTGAAATTGTTCTAATAGTTTTGTTTAGAATAAGCATAATATATTTAAGATAAAGTCCAAAACATCATGTCATGTAAAATGAGGAAAATAAAAATTAAAATGTAAACTTCGTAGACTGACATATAGTGCATACAATATTCATGCCAAGGGAAAAGAGAATATATATGTACCTATATATGTATATGTGTCCCCATTCTCAGTATTCGCTAAAATTAGATCGATATAGAGAAAATTAATAGTATAATTTATATACAAATCGAGAAATAATTAAACTGTTTTTTCTACAATGTAAAATTTATAAACTCAAATTTCCGAATTCGTGTCCGTTATTTTATCACCAGGAAAGCCATGCAAATTGTGTGTTAATAATTGAACTAAATTTGCTCATATTTAGTGGGGAATATTCCTAAACCCACAACTAGCAAGGCATACTAGATTTTTTTTGGTGCTTTCACTATTTCGTCACTTAATCATTCGTAGTTAACAGAAATTTTTGATAATTTATTATTAATTCGTTGCTAAATCAGATTAGCGATAATTTTTTTTGTTTAGCAACCGCATTTGCATGTTGATTAATATTTTTTAGAACAATACTTCATTCGGAGAACTTACTTGATTATTGTGACTCTCAATTAGTCGGGTTTTGACTTTCAAATATTTGATGATGAAATTTAATTAAATTCCCTTATAGGATTTTTCAACCAAAAAAAAAAATCAATTTCTATGTATCAAATTATTTTATTCTTTTGGGGAATTGTTTGGGAGTACAACTACTAAAAAAAGTGTTGTTGGAGTACAAATCTTTAACGAATAAATTCCTCAAAAGAGGACCACGGTTTTAGTATCTTTACTCTTATAGGAGAGTTTAGGATCTTATTTTCATTTGTCAATTTTTCTTTTCCACCACTCCTTTTTCCTCCTTTTAGTCTTCTCGTTCGGCATGTGATCGTATTAAGGCTCAAGTAAATTTAAATTTTCCTCGAAACCTCTCATATAGAGGTAAAATGTTTTCTAATAAAGAAGATTTCATACCTAAAATTCGAACCCAAAATTTTTAATTAAAAATGAATAAGTACTTACCGATCCACCACAATTCTATATTTAGTTTAGACGAATTGGTTGTTCTATATTTTATTCATAATTAAATCAGAAAAGTAGTGTGACACTCACAAATCTTATTCAAGTACAAAGAGACCTTTTGAAAGAATCATTTTTTGTTGGTAGTATTTAAAATTGCGACATCATATTCGATTCTCACCATAATGTCCTTCCCAATCCATTCTTATTATATATATATATATATATATATATTAAGAATATATATAT